>OY986435.1:145538867-145751367 GCA_963920525.1 Dichetophora obliterata | reverse complement strand
TCTAACTTTGACCAAAAGCTCAATAAACGATTTAAAATATCAAACATTTAGAATTTGTATTTTAATCATATAAAATCAATATAATAAATAACAAGGTCATTGCGAAAAAACTTTAAATTTATAGAAACTCTCTGCTAGAAGTACTTGCGGCCACAAGTATACAAGTGCAATCACTGTGCAAGGGCTGAACTTATGTAAGTAATATTCGCATTTTGCTTGACTAATTAAAAGCAGGTTTAAGATAAGCAAAAAAAAAAGTACCATCCAAGAATATGAAATCATAACAATAACTAAAATATGTAAGATTTATTTTTAAAGTAGATCTATATTAATTTATCAAAAATTTTCAAAAAAATAAGTTTCGCACATCCTTAGGGCATACATTTTGGGACAACATTTTCAGAAAGTATGTATTTAGATGCAATTGAAGAAGCTTTTAACATTTCCTCAAAACATAGGACGCTTTAATTTTTTACACAGGCAAAATACTTCAAAATGAATAACTCATTGAGAATTTTTATAAAAGTTATAATATACAAATACATACTAGTTTGCTACATTTTTATTATATGTTAAGATAGTTGGTTCATTTTATGAAATGTTTCTAAAAGAAATGTATTTTTTCGAATTGAATTCTACAAGTTGAAAAAATTTTTGCGAGATTTTAAGCACAACAAATATTCTTACAGATTTTTAACAATCTAAGCAAAATGTTTAAACAAATTTCTATGTTATTTCTTATCGTAAAAATTTTCAAACATTTAAGTGCATTTTTATTCTACAACAAAAAAAACTCTTCCCTTCTCAAACAATTCAAGGAAATGACACTTGATGTCGTAAATTTCGACATTTTTACGTGGGTCACAAATTATTTCGAGTCTGTGTAGCTGTCAAAGCTAAATGTGATTTTATAAAAATAACCTGTCTGACGCTATCACAGCAACGCGTGGGTGAAGTCATTACGCGCATCTTTTGGTTTAAAAAATAAAAATAAATTTATAACGGTTAAGGAGTCGCGATTCTTAGTTATTACCATAACACTAAATTATTATAATCAACAATATGTTTAGAAATTTCAATGCATGTTGAACTTAATCACTACGCGTTTTCGATGCATTTAAGAAATTTGACTCTATTAATTAACTGTAAAGTTATTGCACACCATTTTAATCGATTTATATTTCTTAGTCATTTAATAATCTTAAAAAAAAGGAAGAAAAAACTTAATAAAAAATTAAACGTTAAAGCCAGCAACCAGCATCAGTTTTAATATTCCAACGATATGAGTTGTTTCTTGTGTTTTGTTTTTTGTTTTTCTTTCAGCCATCCGATAAATTATCAATTTTAAATGCATTCTAAAGAAGCCTAAGCTTCATTAAACTGCTATCTGAGCTCAGTATCGGGCATGAGCTGGAAGATGCTCAAATAAATTATCAATTTTATATCGAGAACGTTTTCGAAAAATATCTGAAGCCTGAGTGTTAATAGATTTTCATTATTTATTTATATTATGAGTTGGAAGTTTAAATAAAAGACTTTTATGAACTTTGAAAAAAGTTCTCAATATTTTAGAAATATCTTCAAACTGTTCTTAACAACAAGTAAAGAAAATAATACAGTCTGGTCAGTTAAAAAAAAGTTAAGAATTCAAAATATCTATTCTGGAAAAAGTTCAGAATTCAAAATATCTATGAACAAAAGAATCTCCAATAAATTGGATACTTATCGAATATAAATTTAGAATGAGAAAAACCATATTTTTAGGTGATATAGAAAAGTAGTACGCACATTTCTTTGTTTTATGAAGAGATGGGTCTTTTCAATGCAATTACAAATTATAATTGAAATCTAAAAACAATAAAGATTACGATTACTGCAATTATAATGGATAGATAGCTGATCTCGTGGGTTATTCAATATGTTAGAACATTGATCGACAATCAATTACAGTAGAAACTTTCAACAATGTCTTTGAAAGTTTCACAGATACACCCAGAGAAAAACCGCATGGTAAAAATAAATATGAACATACTTGATTCTTGAAATAGTTGAATTTAATATGAATACACTTTATTTTAACTTAAACCATATTTGAATAAATAACTGACTATGAATGCATTTTAAATTAAAGAATAATACACTTTATTATTAGTACATAAAATGAATTTCAAGTGGAATAATTGAAATCAATATGGAAAATTTAATTTTGACTTTGGAGAATGGCACTTCAACTTTTTTTAATCAACTTTTTCTTAGTTACGTAAAAATCAAAGTGGTCACATTTTAGAATAAATATTTCACCTTTGAAGCTAAATCATAGGCAAAAATAGTTAAATCGAAGTGTGAATATTAAGCTTTACTATGTTTTTTATCTGTGTGTAGCTTTGATTCCCAAACCTGGAAAAGACCCAACCCAAAACGCCTCTTACAGACCAATAAGTTTGCTTCCTATATTTCCAAAACTATTTAAAAGGTTACTTCTAACTAAGTTACAGTCACATATGGAACAAAGAAGAATTTTCCCAAGTCACCAATTCTGCTTTCGAAAAAATATGGTACTGCAAAGCAACTGCACCGTTTAACAAATGAAATAAGAAAAGCCTATTAAGAAAAAAATACTGTTCTGCTATTTTCTTAGATGTTGATCAAGCATTTGATAGGGTATAATATGAAGGTTTGATATACAAAATAAAAATTTTGTTACCTGTTTACTTCCATAATATTCTAGAATCAAACCTAAGTGATAGAAAGTTTAGAGTAAAATGTAAAAACTTTATTACATCTTTTTTTTAATTTCAGCTAGAGTTCCTCAAGGTAGCGTCCTCGGTTCAGTATTCTTATATTTACAGGGCATCTACCAACTACCAATCGATTGGCCACTTCAACATTTGCTGATGATACAGCATAGTTGCATCCAAGGACCTAAATGAACATCTAGAAACAGGGTTGTGAAACTGGAGAATAAGAATCAATGAACTGAAAAGTACGCACGTTACATTTACTTTGCAGACTGAAATAGGTCCTGCAGTTATACTCAATAAAATACCTACTCCTAAAGATAACAACGTGACCTATTTGGGTGTTCATCTTGGCAGATGGTTAACCTGGCGAAAGCATATTGAGTCCAAGAAAACCATGAAATTAAGCTTAAGGCTCTTAAGTTAAACTGAAGCTAAAAATGTCTTAACAGGAGTTCAAGGCTCCAATTGGAACGTAAGGTATTGCTATTTAATACTATAATTAAACCAATTTAGACGTACGGAGCACAGCACTGAACCGACGAAGATGATAAAAGTACCAAACGATTTGTTATTTCAACTTTATTATAATATGCTATGTGAGATTTCCACGCCTACTTTTCACCCCCACTATTAGCAAAAAATATGCTTTATTTCAGACGATTTGGGTTGTATTCTTATACGACGATGAAAAGACTATAATTTGGTAATTTACTTTGTATGGTTACTTTCACTAAATGTACTAAAAATAGGCATGACCCACTTTAGTTACGTTCACTTCAGTTACGTCCACTTTTCGGGGGATAAGCGTGGAGTAAAGCAAAGCGCACTACACTCAGAAAAAAGTTTATCGGAATATGAGAAAAAAGGCATCATATTAAGTGAAAAATGGTATTGACTTTGCTCCAGAGAATGCTTTTCTCTAAATGTGATCCCAAAAATTCCCTAAAAATGGAAAAAAGCTTCCATGAAAAAGGGAATTATTTTCTTATTAACAAAAGACACCTTCTCTTTAATAGAAAATATTTCTTTATAATACGTTCAACCGTTTTCTTTATTGTATAAATTTTTCCCGAAAACAGAGAAATATTTGTTTAATTTTAATAAATGTTTTCTGTAAGTTACGTTTATAGTTTCTCACAAAAAATAACTTTTTCTTTGAAAGAAAGATATTTTTTCTTAACATTGATACAACATATTTTTTTATTGTGTACATTTTTCTTTAAAACACAGAAGTATATCCGCAACTACGATTAAAAAATTATTATTGTAAAGCATTTGTTTTAACTCAGTTCTACGCAAAGTAGAAGTGTTATTATCAAATTGTGATTCGGTTTTAAAAATATTAGTTAAAAATGTGTTAAGAGGTAGAATTTTTGTTGTGGCATTGTTTTTTGTGACTCTTTATAAATATTCCAGAAATTTATTCTGAAAAACGATTTTGTAAATGCATCCAGAGAAACAGTAGTAATAAACAACCAAACATGTTAAATTCCAATTAGAATTAGCAATTGATGCAATTAGTTTATATTGTCTAATTCATCAAACAATTAGAATTATTTCAACTAATTCCCATTAGATAATTGAAATTTTTATTCCAATGGTAAAACTAATTGCAATTAGTTGCCATTAGCAAAAAAAAAATTGCTTTACCTTTACAATTAGGAATCTAATTGACTTGTGCTAATGCAATTAGATATTCAATTAGCTCGAATTAGAATCAATTATTTTGATATTTTCAAAAAAAAATAAAACAAAAATATTCATAATATGAATTTCTCACATATATATATTACTTATGTACATAATATGTACTACATATATTACATACATGCACACCTATTTAACGTACGTACTAACTGTTTAATAACTAGAATGACCGGGTATATTCGCTTTCAGCAATACGAGCTTTTCAAAAGAAAAGTCCGTCAAGCGACCCCGCCTTGGACTATTAATAATGCCCGCAAAGGAAAATAGTCGCTCCACAGGGCCTGAAGACGTAAGCGGTGTGTTGCAAAACAGTGCTATTTCCTTTAATGTAGGATATTTGGACCATATATTGGAAGTTTTATCATTATCATTTAAATATTGATGCATCAAATTCGAAATAAAATGCAGGCTTTCACCCTCCTCTGTCAATTTTGACAATGAAGCAGTACTTTCTTCGGAAAAAATGTAATCTGATTTACTGATTTGAATATTTTTGTTTTCTTTTTTTTTGAAAATATCAAAATAATTGATTCTAATTCGAGCTAATTGAATATCTAATTGCATTAGCACAAGTCAATTAGATTCCTAATTGTAACGGTAAACAAATTTTTTTTTGCTAATGGCAACTAATTGCAATTAGTTTTACCATTGGAATAAAAATGTCAATTATCTAATGGGAATTAGTTGAACTAATTCTAATTGTTTAATGAATTAGAGAATTTCACAAAAGAAGGTTAATTAGCAATCATTAGCATTATCTAATCATTATTTAACATCTTTGTAAACAACATCACTTTGTGTAGCTATGTTAAGTAAAAAAAAAACCTTTTGAAGGAACAATCGTCATAATATGCAAAATATGCAACACTTGCTTTTCACAACATTAATCAATTGCTCTCACGCTTTTTTTTTCGTACCTCATCTATATATATAAAAGAAAGTGTCCGAATGCGATGTAATCCCATAACTCGAGATCGGCCGAACCGATTTGGATAATTTTTTTTTAAATGTTCGTTTTAGTCCAAGTTAGGTTTTTAAGGAAAGAAAAATTGACCACGCCCACTTTTGCGCCCACTTTTTTTGATTTATCTAAAATCGGAAAACGGCTGGACCGATTTGGATAATTTTTTTTTTCAAATGTTCGTAGTAATCCAATTAGAGTTTTGTCGGAAAGAAAAGTTGACCACGCCCACTTTTGCGCCCACTTTTTTTGATTTATCTAAAATCGGAAAACGGCTGTACCGATTTGGATAATTTTATTTTCAAATGTTCGTAGTAATCCAATTTAAGTGTTTACTGAAAGAAAAATTGACCACGCCCACTTTTGCGCCCACTGTTTTGATATCTATATATATAAAATTAAGTGGCAAAACTTCCTGTTCGCATACTCCTCCTAGACGGCTTGCCCGATTTCAATGAAATTTTCAGGGGTGATTGGGGTCTGTGTGGAGGGTGCACATAAGAAATTGCATGTGTGTATCTTTGCACGTTTTGTGCCACACCCCCTTTTGTCGCCCACAAATCAATAAAAATGCTGTATTTAAGACGGTTTTGGTCGTATTAAATTAAAATTTGGTAAATAAGTTCGTATGATAACTATAATTAACTTTGAAAAAAATGGGCGTGGTCACACTTCATCTACGCCTACTTTTAAGAAAATATCAAAATACTTCGAAACCATTGGTCCGATTGAGCTCAAATTTTGTAAGTACGCTTTGCTTTGAGTACGAGATGGTTTAAGGGGCAATGCCACACCCCCTTTTACCTCCCACATATAAATAAAAAATTGTTGTTATCGAATAGCTTTAGAGTTATGGGTCGCACAGCTTAGAAATTCGGTATTCGACCACAATTTAGACGTACCGTTTCTATGATGAAATTTTATGGGAGTGGACAAGGGGGAGGGGCACCTCCCATACAACCCAAATTTGTGATATCGAATAGCTTTGAAGTTATAGGAATTCATCTTTGGAATTCAGTTTTTGACCTCAATTTACACATGCAGTTTCAATGGTTTTATTTTATGGGCGTTGGACAGGGAGGCGTGACATCTCCCTTACAACCCAAATTTGCGATATCGTATTGCTTTGAAGTTATAGGTTGACAGCGTAAGAATTCGGTATTCGACCTAAATTTATACATGCATTTTCAATACTTACATTTTGTCGTCGTAGGGCAAAGGGGAGTGGCACTTCCCATACAACCCAACTTTGTGCTATCAAATAGTTTTAGAGTTATAAGTCGTACAACGCCGAAATTCAGCATTCGACCTCAATATAAACATTCAGTTTCATTGATTCAATGTATGTTCATTGGTAAGAGGGGCGTGACACCTCCAATTTTACCCAAATTTGCGATATCGAATAGATTAGGAGTTATAGGTAACTCAGCCTCAAAATTCAGTATTCGACCTCAATGTACTCATGCAGTTTCATTGCTAAAATTTTATGGGCGTAGGGAAAAGGAGAATGGCACCTCCCATACAATCAAAATTTGTGCTATCGAATAGTTTTGGAGTTATATGTTGCACAGTTTTGGAATTCGGTATTCGACCTCCATGTAGACATCCAGTTTAATTGATTACATTCTATTAGCGGTGATGAAGAGAGAGTGGCACTTCCTATACAACCCAAATTTGTTATATCGAATAGCTTTGTGGATATAGGTCGCACAGTCTCAGAATTCAGTATTTGACCTCAATTTAGACATGCTGTTTAACTGATAACATTTTATGGGCGTTTGAATAGGGAGAGTGGCAGCAACGCGCCGGGTTTCAGCTAGTTTAATATAAAAAAAATGTATCGATTTTTGAGAAGAAGCCTTTTTAATTTTTGAGAAAGGATTTGTTGTTACTGAAGAAATATTTCGCATAGTGAATTATTTATCAACAACAGAGAACATTTTTCATTTTCTATAAATTTTTCTCTATAAAGGAGATTTTTTCAGTGAGAGAAAAATACTTATCATTATTAAAGACATGAAATATTTTCATTTCCCCCAAGGAAGGAAATATTTCTTCGAATATGTGACAATTTATTATAATTGAAGTAAATTTTATTTGAGATAAAGAAAATTTCTATTATCGAAAATAGAGAAATTTTTTACCACAAAAAGAAAGGTGTTTTTTTCTGAGTGTAGGTTTAAGCTTAATTGAGCTGAAACTCTGGAAGTCAATTTGTTTTGAGTACGAGATCATTTAAGTGAAAAAATATTGCCACTCCCCCATTACCGCCCACAATTAAAGAAAAATGGTATATTTCACACGGTTTTGGTCGTATTAGACAAACATTTGGTAATTTAATTCATACGGTTATTTTCGGCAACTGTACTAAGAGTGGTAAATATATAAAAAAAAATTTCCGAAATTTCATATATAGTAGTAAGATGGTGTGTGGCAGCACAACGCCTGCCGGGGAATACTATAAATCAATAAGAACGCTGTATATGTATATCAGATGGTTCTTATCGTCATGCATTGATGTTTCAAAACGAAACGTCTGGCATGTGTTGTTTGGAGGGCAATTTCACAAATTCACATAACCATAAAAAAAATTAATTGAATTGGGTCAGGAAAACATCTGTTGGGTCCACTAAAAATAAGTAGATAAGGAAATGGATTAAAACATTGATTTATGTGTATAACTTTGGAAAGGTTTGAAATATTCGAACATTTTTTCACAGAAATTAGTTTTTAAGCTGTAGATATTGTAATGACGGATTTTTTCTGAAATTTAAGAGGAATATATTCATGTTCAAAATCTACGCTCAAAAAATACATTTTTAAATTTCAATTTAACTTTTATATAACCAAACTTTTATATAACCCTGTTAAATAATAGTTATTCTGTATAACAGGAAATATATATGTACATATATAACCCTGTTATACAGTACTTTTTTAAAAGTCAAAGTACTAAAGAAGCCTAGAAAATTTTTGTCATCATATTTATTAACTTTTAATGAAGGTAATTCAAATTAAGTAAAGTAAATTTTTTAATATTTATACCATTTTTTCATAATTAAAAGAAACACCATAATTTTTGTATTTTGCATTGGATTTAATACAACTAAATGCCTTAATTTTAAAGTTTCTAATTTTTACATGGTAGTTAATATTTTATTGCAAACGAAGCAGCAGGTATTTGCTAGTTGTTATAAAACTATTTGCTACTTATACATTTATGCCTAGCACTGGTTATAAATTTATATTTATTTAGTTTAAGGTTAAGATTTGATGAATTATTGTTAGTTTATAAGAGAATAATAATAAGAATTTAAAAAAAAAATTAAAAGTAAAATACAAATAACAATTACTTTGGTCGTAACCAAAATATATTTCATTACGAATACAGAAATAGATATCAATAAAAAATTACAATTACGATTACTGTAGTTCTAATCAAAATTTATTTTATTGCGATTACAGAAATTATAGCAGAAATAATAGCAAAATTACAATTGATGCATTTGATGAAAAAAGGGCCGAATAGCAAAAAATGATCATTTTATCATATGCTAACATCCTGCGAAATTTTACATCGACACGAAGAACTTTATTGTCTTTTTATGACAAGCTACATGCTCTTTCTGCACCCAACTGTTTTTCATATGACATAGGCGTGTGAAAAAACGTCGATATTTGAGCAATTTTTAAAGCTATTTGATAGTGTTGGCCAATTATTAGTTGCTAGAAGTGTGGGTTATCTAAGCTTTTATATAAAAGGCTTCTCACGTATCTGCGACGACTTATAAGCTTAAGAAATATTTAACCGATTTTAGTAAATCTTTCACTTATATAAAGCTGCATGCTTAACTTTAAATCTTGCATCATTCATTTTTTTAAAAACACTACTAAAAGGTATTAACATTTAAGTTTACAAAGTAGAGAAATAAACACACAAGATCAAGTTTACACAAGTTTATTTATAAGTGATCAAAAAAAAAAAAAATTTCTGTTTTTTTTTTTATTCGGCTTTTTGATCTGGATTTACGTTTCTGGCATTACGTTACTGAAATTTTCACTGTAGTTCAATTGGGTTATTAAATAATTAGGGAGTTCAGTAATTATGTAATTTAGTAATTAAAAAAGAAATTAAATACATTGTCCTTTCTCGCCTTTTTTCATTGTCTTTAGCCAATGCCTTCCATTTTTACTAAAACAAAAAAGCTTACAATACCTTTACTAAACATTTACGAAAAACAAAAACTACATTTGTGAAACAGTGCAGACGATTTGATCATCATGGTAAATGTATTTATGTGTAGATTGCTTAAATTAATAAAATCAAAATGTTTACTTAGATAATATCATAAGATAATGACTTTTTAATAAGTTTAAATTTTTTGGTCACGGTAGACTTTTCTGTGGAAATGCCCATGTATAAAATTTTATACACTGTAAATTTCCGTCATATAGGCTGTAACATATTCTGTTTTAGTTTTAATTCGTGTAAAAGAGACGCTTACAGAAACGCGAAAAAGATCAGTTTAAGAGGGACTCTCAACTAACATCGATGGAACAATGTATAACCCAAAACTGCTAATTTTAAAACATGATTTTAAAAAATTACAAATTTTTCAAGAACTTTTTATTCGTTTTCAATATGAAGATGTTGTTTTTATATGGAACGAAAATAGTTTCCTGAGGGAAAACGGTTCTTTTTCAATAGTTATTTAGTTGCAATGGAATATAATAAAATAAGCTGAAGATTTTAAATTTTTATCGCAGGCGAAGCAGAGGGTATTTGCTAGTACATGAATAAAACTAGTTCGAATTCTTTCGGACCTAGAAATATATCAAATTTACCCGTAATATCCAAAAACAAAATTAATTTAATAGGTAGAAGAAGGTAATGAATTGATGTTTGGGGTTTTTGATATAAAATCAAAGACAGAAAATGACGGACCCGGGCCTGAAACCTCTTACATCAAAAAGTCGCCTTTTTTAATTAAAACATCGACTTTATTTTAAATAATATCATCTGAATAAATAAAGTTTAATGAAACTAGTCAATATATAGATGGATGTTTGTGTCAATATAATGTTAAAAGCATTGCCTGTCAAAAAATTCGTACCCAAATTAAAAAAAAAAATATTCTATCCGACTTCTGCGCCAGTCAAAATAAAGGTTGTCAAAAAATTTTAATGTGAGTTGAGCACATATTGCTAATTCGAGAACATTCATTTAGTCAATTCAACCATTACTTTGAACGGTATGCATTATTAAAATATTTTGAAAATATTGAAACATGTCTACAGTACTTGAGTACATTTGTATCTTGTAGATTAAACCCAAGTCCTTTAAATTTAGTAATGGCAACAAATTTTATAAATGACTAGGCACTTCATTAAGGATATGTTTTTTAAAGGCCCTTTATTCTAAAAATTCTTGGTTTGCAATTTAACAATACTCGCGAATGAACTATTTCGCCCAAGGAAATTTACAAGCATTAAGTACTTATAAGGACAACATTTTTAACATATTTTATTTCAAAAAATTACTAAATCAAAATATATACCAGACTTAAATTTATTAAAGCTGTAATATAATTTTTTCAACGCTGTGGTCTGAGCTTAGAAAAAATAAGGATGTTTTTTTCCTAACGCCTTTCGTGCAACCGTAAATCCAGATTGGTTAAAAAATATATTAACGGTTGGAAAAGAAAAAAAACGAAGGAAACGAGTCGACCCATTAGTGTGAATCTGACGAATTTACCTTTGTTTGACAGGCACTTTTCAATACGTATTCTTACACTCAAAAAATTTTGTGTTTAAATATAACTAAAAACTACGTCCATTCTACGAATTTTTTTCGTAGTTTTCAGTCACGAATAGGATTCGTAGATTCGACGAATACATTTGTTACATTTACTAGTAACGAAAAAAAAAAACATTGTATCTGAGCTGGGTTTTGAACCACGATTTTATAGCTTACGGGACACGCTCTCTGTTAGTAGAATGCGACCACCTTGCAATCATACATTTCCTTAGATTCGGTTATTTAATTGACAAACCAGGCTGAAATATTTCGGTTGTAAATTTTTTAAACCCAACTAATACTAAATAGTACGAAGCCATAAGTAAATACTATGAATGTAATGGACGAAATTACGAAGTTATTCGTATGAGAAATTGAGGAATGATAAGGAATGATATCCCTATTAGTCAAAGATCATTCTTCGGAGCAAAGATATTAAGGGGCATTTAAGCCAATAACGCATGTGAACTTGGACGATAATCAAATTTATGTTTTAAACACAAGAAGAAAACAAAGTAAAATAAATTTAAAAACTAAAAGTTTTCCCAAAATTCAGCTTAAAAGAGATAGTTTTTTTGTCATAAAGCGAAAAAATTAGGAAATTCTGAATAAAGTAGGCTACATTTAGACCAAGAACTAATTTTGAAGAAAATCAGATGGCAAATTCTTGTTAAGAAAACGCTTTAACATTAGAATATCTTATGGTTCGAAGTTTTTTATGACTAAAATTTAAATAGTATACTCGAATTTAAACATTTATTTTATACTTCTTCAAATTCCCGTTTCTTAACAGGCTAGAATCTGATAATTTTCTAGATTTTTTCGCGTCACGTGACTATATTACATCCAGGATTCAGAATCAAACCTTGCAGGGAGGTTCTGGTTTATGTTTAGAAAATGACTAGAGCCCAAAACCCATCTATACATGTACCTCTTTACATATTTATTCATACTTTTGAATTAAAAAAAAAATACATTTTTAATAATTCATGTAATATGTATTTTTCCAAGCTTTATTTTAGTAATTTGCATGCTGCTAGAACTGATGCATGTTTAAAAAAAAATAAGTCAGTTGATGTCCATGCGGGAACATTTCAAGAATAGCGACAACTCTAATTCTTAATTTGTTCGAATTATATGAATTTTTACCTCCTTAATCCAAATCTGATAAATTTCAAGCCGCTCGCAATTCGTTTATGAGTTACAGGCCTCCAAAACTGGAAAAAAATGGTCTGAAAATTTTGCTGGTTTTATTCATTTTTTTTTTAAATATTGGAAATTTTTTGTATTGTTATTTCAAAGAGTAAAACTTTGGGGCTAAATAGTAATTAATGCGTTTTTATTTAAGGATAAAGGAGACATCACATAATTTAATTTACTCAATTACTTAATTACATTAAAAAAAAAATTCAATTTAAAAATATATATATAATATGAAATGTAATATGAAATATATATAATTTTCTTATATATACAAGCGTGTGTCAACCAGCGTATCATGTTAACAAAATTAATACCAAAAATCTGGGAAAATAGAATTACATAGGTTATATTTTCTTTATGTGCATTCTAGACTCTTTTATGCCTTTTCCCCCCTAGAACAAATTTTGCAGACGCACTTGTCAATATTGTTGATATTTTTTCAAATTCAGCGGAATTGACACTATAAACATATCAGCATGACTTTAAAATTAAATATTAAGTCAACACCACAAATTTCAGAACAGAAAATGTGCTACTTTAAAGCACACCTAAAAAACCAAAAAATTGTTCAAGGTATTAAAAAAAAAAAAAAAAAAAAAAAAACTGGCAACGCCGTGAAAAGAACCGGTCGAACAAAATTCTTGCTGCGATTAGAGTTAAACTATTTTTATTGAAATCTGTGGAAAATAATAACATAAAATAATCAAATTTATATCAGAAAGAAGCATTTTGATCATGCCTGTAGACAAGACGCGATTTAAAAGAAACAATAAAGTGAATTGCTTGCAATGTGATTTACGGGTGGAGACAAGTGAAGAGGCGGTGCAGTGTGATAAATGTAGAAAAACTTTGCATGCTCAGTGCAGCAAAATGGACAAGCGCCAGCTAAATGCAATAATGAGTGATGAAAGCCTTGAATATGTGTGCCATTTTTGTAATAAGCCTGAAAATACGCTTATATCAGTGGACTTAAATGAAATAAAGTTACAATTGAGCCAGTTAGATGAAATCAACAAAACTATTCAATTTATGTCATCGCAATATGACCCTATTTTGAATGGAGTAGCCTCTAATAAAAAAAAGATAGAAAAGGTTCAGAAAGAAAATCGGGAGTTACGGGATGAAGTGCAGGAGTTGAAGATTGCAATTAAATATTTGAATGATGAGAGAGTGCAGAATGACTGTGTGATTCGAGGTGTTAATGTTTCAAATGAGCAGGCAACAGCTGCAGATACTGTGCTCGACATCTCAAGAAAGTTAGGTGCGAATATTGAAGCCAGTAACATAAATCATGCTTTTTTCTTACAAAATAAAAACGTTTTAAATAAGAAGTCAAGTATTGTAAAGTTTGCTGATAAGGAAAGTAAAATTAAACTTATGACAGTTAAAGCAAATCTAAAGAGAGTGGAAGATATGAAGAATGTATACATAAATGATTACTTAAGCAAAGAAACCATGCATTTATTCAACCATGCAAAAGCTTTGAAAGCAGTGGGCTATACATTTGTTTTTGTAAGAGGTAATAAAGTTGTGGTGAGAAAAAGTGAGAAATCTTCTCCAATAATAATTAAACAATTAAGCGATGTTGATAAATTGTTGCTTAACTCTGCTGGCACATCAACGGGTCGTTTAAGAACTTCACTCTCTGCGTCTGCTGCCTTGGATTTAGATGGAAACGAAGAAGACGAAGATGATGATGGGGAATGATAATAACAGTGCTGCCACTATATTATTTTTTTATTTTTATTCAAAGTTTTCTTTTGTTCTGTTTATTGTTATATTTTTTGCCAACTTAAATAATATGAATAATAACCAATACTTTAAAAAGTTAAAATGTTATGAAAAATATTTAAAAAGCATATCATATAGTTTTGTGAATATTGTTAGTGTCAACATAAGAAGCGTTTCTTCAATATCTAAATTTAATAAGTTTAGAGCTTTTCTTAGTGAACTTCCTGTACTACCTGATGTAATAGCTGTTCAAGAAACTTGGTTTTCTAGTGAAAACTCTGCTATTTATAATATCTCTGGTTTTAGTAGCATTCATTGTTGTAGAGAAGATAGTTATGGAGGAACTTCAGTTTATATAAGTAAAAAGCTTCAGTTCACGGTTAATGAATATTTTAATGAAAACTTTGTTAACTTGATTTCAGTTACTATACACGATATTAAAATTGGCGGGAAGCATTTGCTTATTAATTCAGTATATAGATCACAGAAGTGTACAGTTGTAGATTTTTTAAGTATTTTAGAAAATAGGCTTGCTACGACCACGAGAAATCCCTGTATTTATCTGGGTGATTCCAATATCGACGTTGCTAAGATGTTCTTCCTCAAAAAATCTGGTTAATTCATTTAAAACATATAATTTATCAAACTGTCATTTATTAGTAACACGACCAGAAAGTAAAGCGTCAATTGACAATATTTTTAGCAATTTTCCTGACCTTGTTTCAGTAGATTCTATTGAATAATGAACATTCAATAGAATCTACTGAAACAAGGTCAGGAAAATTGCTAAAAATATTGTCAATTGACGCTTTACTTTCTGGTCGTGTTACTAATAAATGATCACAATCTTCTTTGTTGTAAGTTCAAATATGAGCATAGAAAAAACAAATATGTAGAGGACACTTTTCTTCATATGAACTATAACCATTTTAGGAGGAAACTTGAAGAATGTATTCGCAGTTGTGTTTCTTCTGATCCGTCTTTGTTAGCCACTGAAGTGATCAAAAGCATAACGAATACATTGGATAACAGCACAATTAAGTCTAGTAAGAAAAAATTATTAAGATTTGAAATGACACCTTGGGTAAATGAAAACTTGCAAGCACTTCTTAAGTTTAAATCGAAACTTTTAAAACGTAAAAGGAAAAACCCAATGGATAAATGCATTATTGAAAGTTTAAAAAGAATAAGTAGTGTGATTAAATTTGTAATGAGGAATGCTATGAATAACTTTTATGCTACAAAATAAAAAACTTTGAATACAGATCCGAAAAGGACCTGGAGTTTCATTAATAACATGCTTGGTAGGAAAAAAAAAATCATCTTTGCAGGTAATATGTGATGCGGGGAAATCAATAAATAGTGATCAGGAAAAAGCTATGGTCTTTAATAGATATTTTTTGGAATCTGTTGTTCAACTACGAAGTAATGTAATGCAAGGAGATGATGACAATATAAACCTGTTAAGAACGTTATCACGCTCACGAAATCTTTTTGTTTTGCAAAAATTACATGTCTCTGATATAGATGTAGTATTATCACAACTCGATATTAGAAAAAGTGCGGGTTTTGATAATATTACACCTAGGATGATATATGAGTGCAAAGAAATAATTTCACCATACTTAACAAATATTTTTAACAATATGATAGATTTCTCAAAGTATCCTGAAGTTTTAAAAGTGCACAAAATTATTCCCATTCCAAAAGTAAGTAGAGCATATAACATCAATAATTTTAAACCTGTTGCCCTTTTGACCATAATAGACAAAATTCTTGAAAAGTTGATTTGCGAGCAATTTGTTAGATATTTAGATGCCGAAAATGCTATCTGCTTTCATCAGTTGGGGTTTAGAAAAGGCTCTGGTACGGAAGAAGCTACAGTAAATGTAATAAACTTTATATGTGATGGTTTAGACAAGGGATATTGTGGAGTAGCTGGGATGTTTTACGTTTTCAGCAAAGCATTTGACTTAGTTGATCACCAAATTTTATTGCAAAAACTGTACTGACTTGGAGTCAGAAACAATGAATTGGAAATCTTTAGGAGTTTTCTCTCAAATTGGAAACAATATGTTCAAATTGGTAGCTCCAAAAGTAATCTTGTTTCTATAAATTGTGGGGTTCCTCAGGGTAGTGTACTTGGGCCACTGTTCTTCAAAATCTATATTGATGACATTAAGAACTTAAATCTGAAAGGGAAACTATTTATGTTTGCAGATGATATTTGTTTGTTTTACCCTTATAAACACTCGGCGGTTCTTAAAACACAAATTGAATATGATGCAGTTTTGATTTCGGAATTTGCTAGATTAAATAAATTAGTTTTAAATACGAAAAAAACTAATTTTATCAGATTCCAACCACGAAGATCAAGTGAGGTATTAAGTGTTTTTGTAGAAGGAAATGAAATAAAAGAAACAGATACAGTCAAATACTTGGGAATGCAATTCTGCAGCAGCCTGTCATGGAGCAATCATATTGATATGTTAAAATCTAAAATTTCTTCTGCACTTGGAATACTTTTTAAATTTAAAAATAAGCTAGCCAAAGACGTCAAACTATTAATATACCAATCACTTATTCATAGTCATTTGTCATATCTTCCTATTCTTTACGCTTATAAACAGAGCCAAGAATTAAACTCTCTACAATCTGCACAAAATCGCGCTTTAAAAATAGTATACAATCTTCCAGTTAGGCATTCCACATTAAATTTATGATATCATGATATCATGATATCATTAGGATATCATGTTTTACAGTTTTATACAAAACAAGCCAATTTTAATACGCGTAATAGTACAAACCTTAGAACTGCTAGATGCCGACTTGAAATCTCAAAGCAACGGATAGAGTATGCTGGACCGTATGAGTTTAATAAGCTACCAAATTCAATAAAATCTAGTGAACAGATCTCAACCTTTAAAACAAATTTTAGAAAGTTTTTACTTGAAAACATAGACTCGCTTCTTCTGTACGGACACACTTAATATTTTATTTTTACTATCATATTTCTATTTATATTTCTAAATAACAAACTAAAAGTAATAATGAATTTTTATATATTTTTGTTCTTTTTTTTTTATTTAAATAATGTATTATAACATTGTTCTGAATTTGAAAATAGTTGCCAGTTGAGCCTCTATAAAGCCATTTTGGCGCTGAGGCATTCTTTAATTAATGATAAAAAGTAGTTGAACACTTTATAGATTATGTTTTTTAAGATTTGAATTTATTATAAATAAAATTTTTTGTGACACTTGTGAATTAATAAAGTTAATAAAGTTAAAAAAAAAAAATGTAAAAAAAATGTATCGATTTCTTAAACAAGAAATGTTTGTCTTTTGCAGTGAATTTTATAGAATTTTTTTATAGACTATCATATATTTATTTCTAGTATTTTGCCCGCTCGACTTAAATAAGGTAAAGAAAATCAATTTTTCCGAACTCTGTTGTAATTGACTAATAGTTTTGAGTGCACTTTTTTATTTACTATTGACACATTTTGCGATATCGAAATTTTTATCCAGTTGTAAAAAGCATATTTAAAAATATTTGTTTTGAATTTTCACGTACACTTGCTTCTTAGTAAAGGCAAAATAAACCTTAAACAGAAATAGCAAGATCAAAATCAAACAGTTAAGCAATATACCGTTATAAAACAAAAACTATTATTAACATGTTATATTTAGTGTATATACACTGTAAAAACGTAAAAGTGTTGCCTTCTAGAAAACTTAAAATTTTAGGTTTTGGCCATAAAATGCGTTAATTTTACCCTTAGTGCCGATGTGACCGATTACTGTAATCGTAACTATTGTTTTCTAATTTAATTCACAAAGAAATGGAATGTGAAAGTTAAATTTAAATTCTGACGTCACAAAATGCGTTGTTCCATCAATCGACAGGTAATTGCATACATAATACAAAAACTAAAATATTTCGGGGAAAGACTCAGTTTTGGCTACGCTGTGAAACAACAAAATTGAGATATTTAAAAAAAAAATTATGTTAAGTTTAATTTTTGTCTGTCTAAAATTTATGTTTTGACTAAACTCAGCCAATTAAAGTTTTTTATTATAAGAAATATTTGACTAAATAAGTAAAAAAAAATATTTTAGAAAATATAAAATTATATTTATATATATATTAGGGCGGGTCAAATTCTGGCTCAGCGAAATTCGTAAAATACATGTAATTTCAAGACTTTTTCTCCACTACAGCATATACAAATTCTGAAAAAAAGCTGTGCGGACTTTCGTAAATAGATTCACACACATACATTCATACATTCATATTTTATAATTGAGAACAAAATCTATTTACGAAAGTCCGCACAGCTTTTTTTCAGAATTTGTATATGCTGTAGTGAAGAAAAAGTCTTGAAATTACATGTATTTTACGAATTTCGCTGAGCCAGACCTCCAAAAAATTCGTCCATACAAATTGACCCGCCCTAATATATATATATATATATATATATATATATATATATATATATATATATATATCAATATATATATAGAGATTACAATTGAAAGTTTTCTATATGACCTTGTTATTTATTATGTTGATTTTCTATGATTTAAATACAAATTCTGAAAGTTTGATAGTTTATATCATACTTGATTTTAAATACAAATTCTAGTTTTTTGATAGTTTAAAATTGTTTTTGAGCTTTAGGTCAGGTTAGAACAATTAATTGCTGTAACGAATTTTTCCAAAGAAAAATATATCTTAGAGATTTTAATATATGACTAAATGAAAAATTTAAGAAATTGACTAATTTTTATAGAAAAAAAATTGTACAAAACTAAGTGCCTTTTTTTTAATCTACTAGCATGAATTCTATTAAACCAGAAACTGCACATAACTTTTCCTTCAACCTACAAATATATACAGTGAAGTGAAATGAATAGGGAGGGATACCTGTACTTTTATATTTAAAGCTGCATGAATTATATTATCTCTCGTGAGGTGATTCTCCTTGATTACCCCTTCCACCATTTATGATTTTTATTTATCAGTGGGCAGTAAAAGGGGGTGTGGGACCATCCTCTACCTGAAGGAAATCAACTGCCAAAATTTCAGCTGAATCAGTCCCGTAGTTTTGGAGATATAGCATTTTTATTGATTTGTGGGCAGTAAAAGGAGGTGTGGCCAAATGTTTTTGATAAACCCCATGCTTTGTTTGATAAAACTTTATTGTTTAAATTTCAGCTGAATCAGCCAAGTAGTTTAAGAGATATAGCATTTGTATGGATTTATGGGCGGTAAAAGGGGGAGTGGCAAAAAGTTTCCTTAATTACCCTCTACTCGAAGGAAATTTATTGCCAAAATTTCAGCTGAATCGGCCCAGTAGTTTTAGAGATATAGCATTTTTATTGATTTGTGGACATTAAATGGGGGTGTGGCAAAAATTTTTATCATAATATTGCATTGTCACCGGACTTATGTTTGCTAAATTTCAGCTTAATCGGATCCAACAACTTGTAGAAAAATGGCTTGAAAGTTTGAAGGACATACATACATACTAGGGTGGTTTTAAAAAATCGATGTCGTATTTTTTTTGGGGGCACCCCCCTAAAATCTAAGTTAGATTTTAAGATTGCCAAAGTTTGAGCAAAATTGGAAGATGTTAACCCGTGCCATTGGGGCCTCAAAGTTTTGAAAATTTCGATTTTTTGGCATTTTGGCGACTTCGGTGACCCATATCTCTGGAACGGGTAAAGCTATTTGCCCGTGTCATACATCAAATTAAAGGCCATACTGTTTTTATCATTTTATATTCTATACAATATATACGCAACTAGTACTGAAACCGCAAAAATAGAGCCAATGTCCCTAAAAACGTGACTAGGTACCCCTGAGAACGAATATACGTTATTTGTATTATTGTTGCTTATTATTGACAAATACTTGTACTTTGGAATCCCATTTAATTTAAATATGTTTGCTATGGTATACCGTTAATTTTAGACCCACAACAATGTTTTTTTTTTATGTCAGGTATGTATCTATTTTTTCCTCATACTGTATCACTGGCGACCCCAGGCAGGTAAAACCAAATTAGTTTAAAAATGTATTGGGTTACCCTACTACCTACTGTTATATTTTAAGTAGAAGTCCAGGGGCTCATAGTCTGTTATTAAGAAAAGAAAAGGATAGGTAGGTGGTTCTTGCTTTTATGATTTTGTTTTTTGGTCAGTTGAAAAGTATTCGCTGAACAGTGAAAGTCGTATTTTGTTCTACGTTCGTGTGATCGAGTTTAAAAAAACCCACTAAATATTAACTACAAAAGACATTTTTATTTTAATTAGGTCAGTACTCTTTGTTTTAGTTAGTGTAATTCTGTGTCATTTATTCTTTCTTTTAGTGAAAATTTTTACTTCTCGTAAAATTGATGGCTTCTACATCTGGCATGAGAAGTAGAGGTAGAGACAAAATTTTCTAATTGACTTTCCAGCTCATCAGATAACTGGATGTAAGTTGCCCTCCAATCGACAAGTTCTAGCTACTATGTTCTGCAATTTGCGTAATGTGAAGTTAAATGTGAGAGACTCTGCCACAACTACTGTTGACGAGGTTTCAGTTGTTGACTAATGTCACAGTAAAGCTGGAAAAACTGTACGATGATTGGCGAAAAATGCAAAAGTACAAGGATAGAAAAACGGAAAGTGCAAGATTAGCTGTAAAAGGGTTTACCCTAAAGTTGGATGATCTCTTTGATATTGCCCACCAAGATGCCCTGATGATGACGACTTCAGAAGAAGACAAGGAGTTTCTGTTGAAACAAGGACAGAAAGGAAGACCAGTTTCCATGCTCGGAGTTGACCTGAAGTTGGCTCAAGTTGAAGAAAGACTACTACAGAAACAACGGAAGGTCTTGGACAAAAAACTTGAAGTGGGAAATTTCAGTAAGCATTTAAAAAAAAATAATATGTTCCTTGTAGCGAAACTTTATAAGAACTAGATCACTAGCTGAAAATTCCATCAATATTAAATTTATACTTATTTTCTCATCTCATTGTTCACGAGACTGTGGAGCTCACGGATGACCAGACAACAGAAGAGTCAGAAGGACGTGAAACGCCGTATGCAGAGCTCAAGATGAACGTAGAATCTGAAGGACCATCTACCCCCAAGAGAATCAAGCGTGGCTTCAAAGAGGTCCTTGCCATGAAATTTTCAATGTTGTGGACCGCTGTAAGGTGTCCGATAGGAACGCTACTCGTATCATTTTGGCTACAATAGAAGCTCTTGGAGAGGATCCCAAAGAATATAAGATCTCCAAAAGCGTTATCCGTGAACAGCGGAGAATAAACCGTGAAAAATACACGGAACAAATTCAAGACAGACTTAAGATACCCCAAAACAAGGCTGTTTGCGTGCACTGGGATGGAAAACTACTACAAGGTATCCTCAAAAGAAAGCAGAAAGGGTTGCTGTTCTGGTATCACATGGGACTAAAGAACAACTCCTGGGCGTTCCTGAAACTGACAGTACCTCAGGGGAGGAACAAGCCCTAGCAGTGTACAAATGTCTAGAGGAATGGGGTCTTGCCAGCTCGATCGTGGCTATGTGCTGCAATACAACAGCACCAAATACTGGGAGTCTCAATGGAACGTGCAATCTCCTGAAGCAGATGTTAGGTCGAGAGCTCTTGTACCTAGCGTGCCGACACCACGTTTTAGAAGTCTTGTTGAGAGGGGTTTTTGAGTGCAAGTTTGGAAGCACATCGGGACCACAACCAGACATATTCAAGAGATTTCAAAAAGAATGGTCGGCGATTGATAAATCCAAGTTCGATGTAGGCGAGAATGTTTTGAAACTACTGCCCAAAAAAGAAGTAGAGAATATCAAACAAGAACTGCAAAGAAAACTAATGGAATGCCAGCCAAGAGACGACTACAAAGAGCTGTTACAGTTGGCATTGATATATTTTGGCCATCTTGACGGAAAAGATGATCGCTTCAGGTCTCCAGGTCCAGTACACCATGCCCGGTGGATGCCAAAAGCTATATACTGTCTGTAAATACAACTCTTCCGTGATCAGTTTAAGCTGACTTCCCAAGAACAAGAGGCCCTAGAAGCACTTTGTGTTTTCATCGTTCGAGTCTACTGAAAAGCCTGGTTTAACGCCCCCAGAGCGTGTTTAGCACTAAAACAAGACCTATTTGAAAATCTTTTGAAATACGAAAGCATTGACAAAAAAATGTCAGAAAATAGAATTAATAAAATGATCAATCACCTGTGGTATCTTAGTCCTGAACTTGTTGCCCTGGCATTGTTTGACCCGACAGTGCAAAACACCTTAAAGAGCCAAATGGCGACAAAAATCTTAACAAATCAAGCAGAAAAAAATGAGAAGTGCTCCAGAAATATGCGACCCAAACAAAACAAAGAACAACTGCCGAAATTCCTAGAAAAAGGTCTCTCAGCCCTAATTACAAGTGAGACTTACCTGTTGTTCAAGAGATTAAACGTTAACACCGAATTTCTGGAAAAAGATCCTACAACTTGGCCGCAGAACATCAACTACCAGGAGGGGCAAAGGATGGTTAACAACTTGAAAGTTGTGAACGACATGACAGAGCGAGGAGTCAAGCTCATCACAGATTACAACCAATTACTAACAAAGGACGAGCAACAAAAACAATACGTTCTCCAAGTAGTCAACAGATGCCGTCAGCTGTATCCAGATAGCTCCAAAACCACATTATGTCAGTCCCTTGACTAAATTTAAATAAGAATACAATGAAAAGGACTTTTATTATACTTGATTTTTTAAATACATTATTGTTTTCATTCCAAAAATTTATAAAATAGGAAGGAAAATAGGTTTATTTCACAATAGGTTCCATCTTCGCTCTAAGGGGTACTTAGTCACGTTTTTAGGGACATTGGCTTCATTATCTGGAATTCAGTACTACTTACGTATTTTTTTATTGCATATAAAATATTATAAACAGTATCGCCTTCAATTTAATGTATGACACGGGCAAATATATTAACCGTTCTAGAGATATGGGTCGGCAAAGTCGCCAAACTGCCAAAAAAATCGAGATTTTCAAAACTTTGAAGTCCCAATGGCACGTGTTAACATCTTTCAATCGTGCTCAAACTTTGGCAATCCTAAAATCTGACAGAAAGAAACATTTTAGGGGGGTGCCACCAAAAAAATTCTGACATTTTTTTACCCTATGTGATAAAACCACCCTAATATATACATACATACGAACGAAGCAAGTTTAATAAAAGCTTATAAAAAGAAGTTATGTTTGCATTGAGTTCTGAAGTACTATGGCAAACTTAATCATAAAAAAAATTACATCATAAAAATTACCAAAAATTTAATTAGTTTTATGATCTATTGCGAGCTTTAGATGAAGTTAGTTTTTAAGAAGGCAACAACAACAACAACAACTCTGTATAGAGTCAATCACTTAGCTGACTAGGCAGTCTGTTTCGGAAATTGCTACATTTTACTCTTCAGTAGTCTTTGAGTGGTTAAGCTGTGATCAACTCACCGTTTAAATTTGTATATGACTTCACACATTTAGGAATTCATTCATTTGAATTATATGGCTACTAATCATACGACATTTTAAAGCAGTAGGCTATTTATAGATAACCACCATCAACTCTGCCAAGGTTGCCGTATTCATTGGTGTTCGACAATTTGTCGAAATGCACTATAGAAATGAAACGAGTCTTTTTGCTTCACCAGAAGATAGTGTTCCAACTGAAAGGTGGCTATTTTCACAACCAAATGTTCAATTACACATGACTTTGACCGAAATCGATCAGTTATAAGATTATTTAATTAATTTGACATTAATTACACTTATTCGGCCGTGCTACGACATAGTTTTATGATCTATTAAATTATTATATGAATTAAATTGCGAGCCTTAGATCAAGTAAGTTTTTAACCCTCCGTTACTAACGCTATTCGGAGTAACGTCATTACTAACATAAAATTCGTCCAGTTTAATAAATATTTAATTTTAATAAAAATATATCAAAATAACGCTAATTAGAGAACTAAAAAAAAAACAAATATCACAATGGTTTGAATAATTTCACATTCCGAGGTCAAATTATTTGCCATGTTCTTAGAGAGGGACATTTTAAAAAAGTAAAAGATGTTTAAAAAAAATTATCTATAAATTTTGAAATTTTTTAAAATTGAAATAATATTTTTTTAAAATAATGACCTCTAATTATTCGTTATAATTGACACATTAGCCTCTCATGGCACAGCAGCGCAAGCATCGTAAATAAGCGGCTAGCACATAGAATAAATGTCGAATATGCAAAACTTAGTCACAAACAATCAAAATAAAACAATCAAAGGAATTCTTTGTCAAAGAATTATACAATTTCACATTTGTTTTGCCAAATCATCAAATGCATTGAAGAATAAGCTGAAATCAAAATTAAATAGAGCTTCTATGTTTATCTATCTAGAGATGCATTTTTATTTTTATCTGAGCATTGCCATGCATTGCCATGTTGTGCATAATCAAATACACGTAAATCCCTTTAAACAGATTTCTATGTTACACTTGTAAAGCCATGTCTAATTGGACCATTACAAAAGTAATTAAATTTTATTTATTTATTTATTTTATTTATTTGATATTCAATATTAGTATAATAAGAACATGCTCTTTTAAAATACAAAGGTAGTAAACTAACAATGATATTATATTCAAATTCAACGATTATAACATTATAACATAGTCAATAAATTTTATTGATGGATTTATTATAATTATTATTATTTGTTATTCATACTTATTCATAACAATTATATTTTTCATAAAGTTAAAAAAAAAAGAGCAATGACTCAGGATCCGCGGGTTCGTCATACCTGACACTCCATAAGGGAATGCCTTGCGGCATAGTTAAAAAAAATTTAGAAAAATTATTATTTAATAATATCAGTATAATAAGAAGATAGTAAGAATGATGCAATAATTGCATATTATGACAAAAACCCAGTTCAAATGATAAAATTTTTTGTCAAATGGCTAGTCAAATACAATATAACAATATTGAATATGCAAGGCCAGCATAATCTTTGTGAAATTGCCTCAAGTCGACACAAACCTCCACGTGGTGTTTCCTGGGCAACGTCAAAACTGACAACCGTAAGTTTGGCGGCTAATCTGAGCGGCGGGCCTCCCTAGGCTAAAAACAGGTTGTGCGTCGGATTTGAAGCCCACCCGTAAAAACCCATTTCAATGAAAGCAAATAAGAAAAGAAGAAAAATGATCCCCAAATCTGATGACGACTTCCGCAAACGAAAAACTGATAATGATTTGCGGATATGCACCTGGAATGTCCGAACCCTTAATTTTGAAGGTGCCTCTACCCAACTGATTGATGTCTTGGAAAGATACAAAGCTGATATCACTGCTATCCAAGAAATGCGATGGAAGGGACAGGGTTGCATTCGGCATGCACCCTGTGATGTCTACTACAGCGGCCATGCGGAGAAGCACGAGTTTGGATGCGGATTTGTAGTTGGCAAGAGACTAACGGCCCCACGTCCTGCGATTCACACCTGTGAACGAACGACTTGCCATAATCCGCATCAAGGTTAGATTTTTCAATATAAGCCTAATATGTGCGCACGCTCCAACAGAGGACAAGGACGATGAGGAAATTTTCTACGAGCGCCTTGAAAATGCTTACGAGCGCTGCCCCCGTCACGACGTAAAAATCGTGCTTGGTGACTTCAACGCTAAGGTGGGCAAGGAAAATATTTTTGGTCCAACAGTCGGAAAGTTCAGCCTCCACTACAACACCTCCGATAACGGAATGAGGCTGATTGACTTCACCGCAGCACGAAACATGGTCGTAAGTAGCACTAGATTCAAGCATCTCAATATTCACAAAGCCACCTGGATGTCCCCTGATCAAAAAACCAAGAATCAAATTGATCACGTTTTGATCGACGGAAGGCACTCTTCCAGTGTATTGGATGTACGCACGATCCCTGGTGCAAACATTGACTCGGATCACTATCTTGTTGCAGCCAAGATCCGTACACGTCTGTGCGCAGCTAAGAATACACGCAACCCTACACAGAGAAAGCTACACGTCGACAAGCTGCAATCAAAACAGACAGCCGATGCTTTCTCCACTCGACTCTCACTCCAGCTTCAAAGCACTCCTCCAATCGATGATATATGCGCGCAGTGGACACACATTTCCAACTCCATGCGTGCGGCTGCTGAAGAGGTGATTGGCTACCAACGCCCTCGCCGAAACCAGTGGTATGACCAGGAGTGTCGCGACGCCATTGCAGAGAAAGCCGCATACAAAGCCACCCTGCAGTCGGTTGTAACACGCGCTGCTAAGGAGCGATACAAAGAAAAGAGGAGGGAAGAGAGACATATTTTCAGGCGGAAAAAAAGAGAGGCAGAAAAGCGGGAGCAAGAGAACATTGAGATGTATGGTGACAGGAATGAGGCCCGAAAATTTTTCGAAAAAATAAGACGCCTTGCCGATGGTCTTAAAACCGCGACCTCTTCCTGCAAGGATGAAAACGGGAATCTAGTGACAGATATCCAGAGTACACTGACGTTATGGAGGGAACACTTCTCTTGGCTTTGAAATGGCGACGCTGAAAACAATCTCGCCAATAGAGATGATATTCCGGAAACCCCAATTTTGAATGACAGCGTCGAGGTTCCGCTGCCCGACTATGATGAAGTTCTGATAGCTATAGCTCGGCTTAAAAATAACAAAGCCGCGGGAGCTGATGGCTTACCTGCTGAGCTGTTTAAGAACGGAGGCGAAGCTCTACTTAAATGCATTCAAGAGCTTCTATGCAGAATATGGTCCGAAGAATGCATTCCGAACGATTGGAACCTCAGTGTGCTCTGTCCAATCCACAAGAAAGGCGATCCCACTATCTGTGCCAATTACCGTGGGATAAGCCTTCTTAATATCGCATATAAGGTCCTGTCGGGCGTTTTATGTGAAAGATTAAAGCCCATTGTAAACGAACTGATCGGACCTTATCAGTGTGGCTTCAGACCTGGAAAGTCCACCATCGACCAGATTTTCACGCTACGACAAATCTTGGAGAAGACTCAAGGAAAATAAGTCGACACCCACCATCTTTTTGTCGACTACAAAGCCGCCTTCGACAGCCCAATAAGGAAGCACCTGTACTCCACCATGTCTGAATTTGGTATTCCTGCAAAACTAATACGACTTTGCAGGATGACACTGAGCAACACCAGCAGAGCAGTTAAAATCGGGAAGGACCTCTCCCCACCATTTATTACCAAACGAGGTTTCAGACAAGGTGATTCCTTATCGTGTGACTTTTTCAACTTTATGATGGAAAAGATCATCCGAGCTGCTGATCTGAGACGTAGTGGCACAATATTCTACAAGAGTTTTATGCTGCTTGCGTATGCTGATGACATCGATATCATTGGCCATAATACGCGCGAAGTCAGTGCAGCATTTTCCAGATTAGAAAGAGAGTCAAGTCAAATGGGTCTGGCAGTGAATGCAGATAAGACGAAATACTTAGTGTCAACAAAAAAACAGTCCCAGCGTCTTGGAACCCACGTTACCGTTGACAATACCTCATTCGAGGTTGTGAAGAACTTCGTTTATCTGGGATCCAGCATTAACTCAACCAACGACATCAGCATTGAGATCAAGCGAAGAATAACTCTTGCCAACAGGTGTTATTTTGGGCTCAGTAGGCAATTGAGAAGCAGAGCTCTCTCGACGAACGAAAATCACGCTCTATAAATCGCTCATCATGCCCGTCCTACTTTACGCATCACATCCCTGGACGCTGAGCAGTTTAGATGAATAGACTTTAGGAGCATTCGAGAGAAAGATTCTTCGTAAGATCAACGGACCAATCTGCGTCAATGGCGAGTACTGAATACGGTGGAATGATGAACTGTATGAGCTGTACGCTGACATCGACATAGTCAAGCGCATTAAAATCGCGCGGCTTCGCTGGCTTGGTCATGTTCAGCGCATGAAAGACGATGCTTCAGTGAAGAAATTCGATTCGGTACCCAGCGGCGGTCAACGCAGAAGAGCACGACCGCATCTTCGTTGGAAAGACCAATTAGAGGACAACCTGACGAAGCTTGGAATTTCCAACTGGCGCCAGCAAGCGAAAGACAGAAATGGCTGGCGCAAATTCTTAGATGAGGCCAAGACCGACATACGGTTGGAGCGCCAACTAAGTAATTAAGTAAGTAATATTGAATGTTCCGTTAAAATTACAGCGAGAAATTCGACCATTTCCACTGGGCTAAATCCAAATTCACTCTGTTGAGAAAGATGAGATGAGACCTTGCAAGCACAAACACGTCCGTATTCTTAAAAATTGTATCTATTGATTTACATGTCGTGATGGAATCGTCGAAGCTGTTTAAGTCGAGCAAAAGTTTAAATCTTTAATTTGAATTTCCTGTGTTGCTCAGGAGAGGTTTTTTATTTAAAAACTTTTTATTTTACTTGAGAAACAAATCACACGTTTATAGTAAACAATATAACATGATTACTAACGTGGGTGTAAAACACCCGAAATTCTTGTTCCTCCATTACTTACGTGGGTGTTAAACAACCAGGCACTTTTTGAAATGAGTAATTTTTATAATTTAGTTTAAAAAACAGTACTAAATTTTGTTTTAAAATATAGCAAAATATGCAAAAAGAAATTACATTTGATATAATGTTCGCATCATTAAACTATCAATTGATTTTTACCATATTTCATAACTTATGGGTGTAATCCACCCTGCCTTAGTAACGGAAGATTAACTGTCTAGTTAGCTAAGTGATTAAGTGACTATATACAGAGTTGTTGTTGTTGCCTTCTTAAATTTTAGTAGATAACGCAATTGCTACACGCTTTGTAAAGTTCGATTGCCCCAAACCCTTTGAAACTTGTATAAATATTTTAAAAAAAAAACCATTTGGACTAGAGCGATCGAAATGTCTTCGAAATATTTTGGTCATTAACTCTAAAAACATGGTTTCGATGAAGTCGCACAATATTTTTAAACATCAAGTTGACTTAAATTAAAGCAAGCTATGAAACCATTTCAAATTTACATATTTTTGCATTTTAGTTTCAATTGCTATTTCATAGACGTTCTCTGCAGTTGAGTTTTAAAATATTGTTTTAGTTTGAAGTTTCTACAATCTAGAAGTTTTTTGATATAAATTTAACTAGGGGACGTATTGAATGAAAAAATTAGAAATTTTGAAGAGTTGAACACCTCTTAAGAGTGTTTAAAGCATAGTTTTTATTTAAGATATGCTTAAACCCTTATGCTCTTCACCTTCTTAAATGTGAGTATTTAGTTCTTGTATCAAAGTCAACCCTACCCATGGAATATTTTAGTTAATATCTTTAAATTCGTTACAAACATTGGATTCTTAAAAATCAAACCACCACAATTTCTTAAAATTTCTTAAATATTTTAATAAAGTATGTTTAAATACCTTTCCAAGGGTAGTTCAAACTTAACATTCTGCTTAAAAATGTTTGAGACATGAATTTTTGTAAGAATCGATTATTGACTTTTTGCTTATTTTGTTCACCCTATATCTAAGAGCCTGAACAGAATCAAAAATCGTTGCGACCGACGATTGAAATAGCATAGATTCTAAGTCTGCGATTTATCGTTGCAGAAAACGAGCTGCGTATTTTGCATGTATTTTCCAACAACAACGAATCGTCGATCGCAACGATTTTTTATACTGTTCAGGCTCTAACTCTGTCAAAAATCTCGAAAAACTTTTTTCCTCCAATTTAAGTTTTTTATTTCCGTCATTGATTTATCATTCCGTAATTTTTATTTTTCCGATACGTTTAACATAGAATAACTGTATGATATAATACGACCTAAAATATTAAAAAAAACTTTTCATTTACGGAATGCTGCCGCTATTTTTATTGTGACTTCATTTTAAGCACTCTAAATGGGGCTTACGGTGTAAGATATCACTTTGAATTTGGGCTGAATTTAGTTTAAATATCTTGTAATGAAGTTATTATAAATTTCAATGTTAAAATTAATGCGCAACTATTAAAAGACATACTCAGAAACACGTTGACAGAATATTTTTACATATTGAACATTTTTCCAAATAACACGACGATTGACAGAACGTTGTTGGTGTTGTTTGTGTTCATCTTACTTTTTTTGTTGTCGTTGTTTTTATTGTTATAAATTTTACTCAGTTTTTTATTCGAGGGTGTGTTCGTCGGTGCTTTATTCACTACGCTCATTTAAATAGGTATTTTATGTACCATAGAATGCAATCAAAAATCAAAAAGGTGGAAAATAACATGAGATCAATAAAACAACAACAACAACAACAACAACAGCAAAAACATCGAAAAGAACATCCATAACGAACGAGTATAATCAATGCAGGTAATGTTTAAATCTGTAAAATATGCAAATATCTTTGCATTTCGCAGATACGCTAAGGCAGCTAAACATTAAAAAAATATGTGCAACGGATGTGCATGATATTAAGGCGCACCCCGTGACTTTAGCTTACCTTAATTGCATGCAGAAAGCATCATAATGCTCTCAAGTGACTGTGATCTTAACGAGATACTCGATAAATTTCTTATTATCTTTTTTTCTGACTTTCTTCCTAGTACTTACTCTGTCTGTCGTACAGAGTTGCCAGTTTTTTATAAGCCAGCCCACAATTTCCCAAAAACGACACTGCCCAGAACGGACAAGTTTTTTTTGCAAAATATAATAAAAGGTAATAAATAAAAACATATTTAACATTTATAAATGTTTAATTTATTAAAGCCCTCGGTATTTTATATATTGGCTTGTAGTAACATTTGTTTTTATTGAAATAAGAAATGTAAAATCATATTTAAGAAAATCAAAACGAGAGCAACGAGTAGCACTCATATACATACAAATATGGAAAAAAGATAACAAAAATCAATAAAAAGAAATATTTGAAGACTGTCGTTAGAAAATGTCGATTTCATAACAATTCCAAAGAGATATTGCTTATTTGTATCAAAATGTTACTTACGCACTGCACTTTACTCTAACAAATCTTCACTGTTTTTCAGTTCAGAATCTTCTGCTATTGGGTGCATAACTTTAGTGGTAAAACATTTTGAACATATTTTTCTCAGCATATATTAAAATTTTTGTATAAATATAGTCTTAGAATTCTTAGAAGAGCCTGAAGTAGCTCAAATTGCATTCTATTTTTTTGCTTTTTTGTTTTTTAATTCACAATTAAAAAAACTATTTCTACTCATGGAAGTTGGTAATATGGTATAAGTAACCAGGTAACATTGACAATTACTTCTTTTCTCTTCTACAAGGACAGCAACTCCTGCCAAAAATAGCTGTTAGTGAAACAAATCGAAATTGAAGTAAGTGTCAAAAACAAACATCATAAAAAATTTAATAAGAATTATTGCGCGTTTAGGAATTTTTGCAGTCTAGAAAATTTGAAACATTTTTCCATAGTTTATATATTCAAAAATATCTCTTTTAAAGGATATTTTGAAATTCGTTACTTCAAAAGTTATAGCCATTTTATTGTCGTCAGTTAGACTGCCTGAAACTTAAATTTAAAACTTTAAATGTGTTTTTCTCGACACTACTTTTTTTGAAACGTTTATCATAAAATCTCTAGTTGTAATTCACCGATTTTCTTGAAATTTGGCACAAATATTTTTCATATATTTCTCTATTGTGGGAATGAACAAAAAAATTTTATATTTTGAATTTTTACTATGTTTAAAAATTTGGAAATGCTAATAAATAACTGAACAAAATCTACCCCTTTTTTGAGTAGCTACCATTTTGTGAGAAAATTTTTTTTAGTATTGCCTGGTTCCAATCATTATGACATTTGTACTTATAAATAATCTACCTGATTTTTTCATTTTTACACGACCGGAAGGGTGGGCATCGTTCAAAAGCGTCTAACTTCGATAAAAATATTTTTTTTTAAATTTTTTTGTGAACTCTCAAAATATGTGTAAATATGATATTATTTGGTGTTTTTTATATCGACCGTCAAAACCACACAAAATTCGGTCCTCTCGACTCAAAAACTCACTTAAATAATCAAATAAACATTTAAAATCATGACAGTTTTGAAAAAATTTTGTGATTTGCGCGAAAAGTTTTTCTGTCCGTAATTAGAGGTGTCATGACATATACGAGAGTTCCAACGAAATCACGAATAGCTCCGGCTGATTTGACAAATCAACGATCGCTGTCTCCACGATTGCTACATTAGATGCATAGCTGTACGATTGAGCTAACTCAGCCATTCAACTCGCCGGGAACGCTAAAGCCTAACAGCAGAGGTGCATTATAGCAAATCATTAACGTGCGATGTGGGTAAAGCGAATGGAAAGTTTTGCTCCTTTAAGAGGTTGTCTGTTTCTGTTTCTTCTTGATGCCCAGATCAGCATTAAGGCCATTGACAATCATCAGTTTACCCCTGGAAGAAAAGATAAAAATATACCATTGCACAGAACATATTCTTTACCTTTTAAAAAGACACCACTTTTAATGAATATTTATTTCATTTCGGTCATATGCATCTGCAGCTGCTGAGGTTGTTATTTTCTTCACTTCAACATTTTCAACTTTGTTCATGTTTCCACTTATTGACAATGGCCGATTGTGAGCGCTCTCTTTTTGAGTATACTTTTTGGCAGGATAATTTTTCAAAATAACGGTCAATTCTACCTTATCTTCTTATATCATGGTTGGTACCAAAAGTATTTTAATTACCACTTCTGAGAGAACTCTGAGAAAGTACTTTCCTTCTCTATTCTATTGGGGAAATGAGAATTAGGTAAGTAACTAGTTAACCTTTAAGCACAATTTCTTACAATTTCTATGCAAATAATGTCAAAGAAAATGTCTCGTAGCAATAATCGTTAATCCAGCCTAACAGTCACGATCAACTCAAGACCTGACGTCCCCGTTTACAATTTTAAAATAAATAACCTAAACTGTAATACCTTATAATACAACATTAATTATAAGTAATGCTAGATGTGAGCACCACACGTTACCTTCTATGACAAGCCCATGCTTAATAATGTCTTATTTTTGTGTATTGTAATTTATCAGGGAACTACCAAGTAATCTTTATATAACTAGTTCAGTAATGATTACTTCCCCTACTGGGCTATTTTCATGTATACTTGATAGGACTATCGGATCCCAAAAACCATTTACAATTTGAAAACAACCACAAAATAATTTCAATTAGCTATTTTGGTTAATGTAAAAACTATTTCATCTCTTTTATATTAAACCTCAATTCGGCGAGATATCGCCATAACTGGCAACCCTGCTAATACACTCTACCATTCGAAATAAGAGATCCATCTGATAGTCACAAACTCTTTCTTCAGGTTATCTCTTTCCTCATTGCATGAAACTGTTTAACGTAAAAAGTATCACAAAGAAAAGCTATATCATTTACATCTTCTCTGCTGGCACTTTTATGCCTTGCATAAACATTGCAACTTACTTCATGCCATTGAAATATTTAAAATTAATTTCAGGTGTAAATAAACTTTGATGCATAAAATGATGTGGAAATACTGGCGTTTTTATTGCAATTCAAGTATTTCGAATGCAACTTTTGAATGAAGCTCGTTAAATAACGAAATATTTGTTGATTAGATACGCAAATTAATTATATAATGATGCGTGCAAAGTTTATATCTGTTTGTTGTTATGGGCATTTTAAGTAAAAAATGGGTTACAATACATTAACAAATATCTTAAATTAATTTTTAACCCAAACAATATACAAAAATGAAAGAAAAATCAACCTAATTCAACTAAAACTCGGTTGCATATGAATATTTAATTTATACAATTTTATTTTATACAACTTTATCCTTCCATGGTGGTGAAAATGTTACGCAGTAGAGATGTTATTTAGTTAATTAATACATGGTCAAAAATCCTGGAATAAATTTCAATACAGTTGAAGTAGTAATTTAATACTTTTCAAAGAATTACAATAAATGCTTTTAAATGCTTTTTGTATGAAATTTTTATGCAACTACAACGATTTTTTGTATTATACAGCATTACAGCATATACAGGTACTTATGTATGTTTATAATTACCTTTAACATGTAGCAGAATAGATCAGTGGCTAGAGAGTTCAACTTAAAAGCTGAACTTCGTGAGTTCTAGTCTAAGAGATTTTGTTTTTTTTTAATACAATACGAACTGATATTACATTACATATATTAAAATATTTTTCAAGTTTTCTAACAGTGTATATTAGACCGAATCACTTTGTATTGAGAAATAAGTTAACCGCTCGAAGCCTCATAAGTTCGCAAAAAAAATCCAATTATGTCATATTTTGTAAAAATAATCATGGTTTTTTCTTCTTATTTGTCACATACTAAATACCTAAATCAGCTTAAAATATTATATTAAAAATATACAAAATAAAAGAACTTTACAAGATTTGTGATCCAACATTTTTGCATATCAATATGCCATTGTACGAAGTATGATTACTTGTCTTACAAAAGCTTTCAGTCAGATTCGGCCTATCGAGTATTCTATTTATTAAAGATATACTTAGTGGCAAAATTGATTCATTCAAACTATTATCCCATTTCATGCTCCTTCTGGACCACTTAGAGAACACTGTGCATTTTTCGTCAAATTTATAGAGCGAACTATGTCGAAGCGATCCTATCTCCAGATATTTTCTTCTATTTCACGATCTATGTAATTCCACTTTGATTGACTTAGACCTTGAAAGACCAGCTTTGATAAGAATCTTTAATGAACTTTCCAAATAATTTTAGCCTTTACTTTGCTTTTTAAAAACCTTATTTTTTTTAAATTACTTTAATTATTTCTAGATTTAAGACACTACTGTAATCTGTAAGGATTTGGCGCAGTAGGTTATATAAATAAATAAAATAACATAAATTTCTTGAGAAGCAGAAACCATTAAAAAACCAAACCTACTCGAAAGCAATAGTTACTATATTTTTAAAATTAATTTTAAATAAACTACATATTTAATAAAACAACACGCACAAATTTAATCGAATAATAAAAGCAAACAATTAAACCAATTCATATAAATAATAAGTATTTTGTTATTTTCGCTGTTCTACAGACTACAGACTGGAATAGGTTTTTTCCTCATATTTGGTAAAAGCTCTGCTAAATTACTCACTTTTAATAATAACAGTCACGAAAAATTTTCAAAAACAGTTCCAAAAATCACCTACCAAAACAATAAATTCTCTAAAAATTGTCAGTAAAGTGCTAAATGTAAATTTTAAATAAAACACAAACTAAAATAAACAATTTTTTTTATTTTATAGCAATTCAACTGGCATTATAAAGATCTGATTTTATTCTGAAAAAAATCTTATTTTTATATTTTGATACTAGCTGAACCCGGTGTGCTTCGCTACTCCCCTCGTTATAAAATAAAATTAAAAGTATTTATATATTTTTCACGCCATCGAATTTTCGAAATAAGTCCACCCCAGCGCCACCTACCGTGTCCATTTATACACAAATTATTTTCTTATGATCAAACAAACATACATTCTGAATTTCAGTTAAATTGGTCCATAAATTCAAATTTTCGATATAAGTCCACCCCAGCGCCACCTATCGGGTCCATTTATACACAAATTATTTTCTTATGATCAAACAAACATACATTCTGAATTTCAGTTAAATTGGTCCATAAATTCAAATTTTCGATGTAAGTCCACCCCAGCGCCACGTATCGGGTCCAAATATAGCCTATGTTACCCACCGTACCAAGATGAACATTACCTGAAAATTTCATCAAAATCGGCCCAGCCGTTTTGGAGTCCATACGTTACATACATACACACATCCTATTTTATATATATAGATTTCAACAAAAGAATCCAATAAAAATATTTTAAAATAACAACATTAAATTAACAAATGCAATTAAGAAATAATCTTTATGGACCACTTAAGCCACCACAACTCGGTGCATTATCGTTTTGCTATAGTTTTTGGTCTAAAGAAATTTTAATTCGCATTAGTTCTTGTTAACTCAGTAGACATTTTCTAATTTCTTATTCTTATGGACACAGAGATAATCATTTTGAATCAAGCAAATGCTTTTCTTTAAAGCAAAACAGCAAAACTTTGCTCAATCACGGTGTGATTTTAGAAAAAAATTGCTTAATTGAAATCACTCCTCATGTATTTAGAAAAAAGAAAAATTTTGATTAAATTCAAGCAAAATTTTGCTAAGTTGTTTTAAAATGCAAAAGCCAATTTCAACTTTATTCAATCAAATATTTGCTTAGTTATTATAAGCTCAAATAGAAAATTTTTACTAAACTCATGCAAATATTTGATAAGTTATTATAAACTCAATTAGCAAATTTTTACTAAATTCAAGCAAATTCTTCTAAGCGTTTATTCTTAATGAAGAAAACTAGGCGACGATTGGTTAGTAACTGCGATGGTCGAATGGATTGGCCCATGCACTTACACTCACGCGGCCCCAGGTTCAAATCTCTCCGGATAATGGTAATTTTTAAATTTAATTGAATGTTAATAATTATTTTACTTCAAAAATATGCTAGACTTCATCAAAAACTAATCAAAATTTGCTATTCCAATTTGTAATAAGAAATTTGATTTTGCAGTTTATAATAACTTACCAAAATTTTGCTAGAATTTAATCAAAATTTTGATTAGTTATTATAATTTGGAATAGAAAATTTTGATTAGTTTTTACTGAAATCTAGCATAAGTGACTGAGATTCAAGCACAAGCTTTGTCTAACCACAATAAAAATTTAGCAAGCAGTTTTCTCCGTGGAGTTATTTTGCGTTCAGGGGTCTGAATACGACACTAATAAATGCTCAAGGAAATGAAACCTTTTCATTTGTTCTGAGGTCCTGTTTTGTACTCAAAAGTTTTATTTAAGGTTTTTTTTCTTCAACAAGGAAATCACAAACCATATGGAAATCTTAAATTAATATTGGATTTGCCCAATATGTTGATCACGCCAGAAAGTTATTTTTATTTTTATTTTTATTTTGCCTCTCTTTTTTTATATCAAATCGTTTGGTTCTACGAAAAAAATATACCAATATGACAAAAATAAATATAGTTAAATATTTTACATTAAAGTCATTTGGATTTTTGATTGTAAGCCGAAGAAAAGCAAAACAAAAATTTGTTTTGGCCTTTTTATAAGAAAAAATTAACCGGACAAAAATCAAATTCATGCTTTTTTATATTTTGTTGGCATTAATAATAATAATATTAAATTACTTATTGCTAAATTACATTATTATTAGACAAAGATCTAAAGGGTTGAAAACTCTTCCAGAGATATAAAATAAAAAAATTTTTGCCGAACATGAACAACACAATTTTTTCTTTGTACAAACTTGCAAAACGTAAGTAGCGCAAGTTAAAATAAAAAGTATGTATTTTCATCTTTTTAGGACCTAAATGATAGACAAATAACCTCAAAAAATAAGCCTAGCCATTGAAAGGGTTAGATAAAAAGAGAAAATAGCATTTAGTAAGTTTCAACCTCCTAAAAAACCATTTTTTTTAATCACTATTAATCTAACTTGGTCGGCCGACTTGTTATTTTCTAGTAGAAACAAATACTGCGTAATGCCGATGTAACGACAATAAGAAGGCGTGGCGGGTATAGAAAAGTAATCTTGATCAACATCACATCTATAGTCGATTTAGTAAGGTCCGTTTGTCTGCATGTCCGTCTGCGATCACGATAACAGCCGTAATTTTAGAGTTATCGTAACAACATTCAAGTTCAAAAATGAGCCAGCTCCGATAAAAACCACGCCTACCTCCCATACAAAGTGGCTTTACCAAAACGGTAAATCTCTTTAATTTAATAAAAAACTATCAGTATCAAAATAATAAAAATTTAAAACTTCAAATGCTCTAAAATACGGCTGTGGTGGTAGAGTGCGTTGGGGTGAAGCGTTCTTTTAAGCGAAATTTTGAAAGCGTGCTTACATATCGTCACGTTGCAGTACATTGTGTTGTTCTTCAAAAACAGTAGTTTGTTTTGGAAACAGTTTTCCAAAAGTTTTTTGAGCGAGTGAATTTTTCGTGTTTTATGACAACTTCTCAGCACAAATTCAAGGTTAATATATCAGTCGTGTTGCTTTAATGTTGTTCTTCAAAAATATGAAGTGTTTGTGAAATATCTATTGAGTGGTTGTGTGATGCCAGCCGTGTTTTCAAAATGGCGTTTCACCTCACAAACTCCGTTTTAATGCATATTAAGTGTTTTTGTGTGTATTTAATGCGTTTGTATTGGTTTTTTGCCTTTTTTATTGTTTGTTTTTTTTAAATGCTACGAAAATACGTGAATAAAGGAATTTTGAAGGTCCCTGACGCAAAACACCTATTAAGTAGCTATCAGAATAGTTTTGATCGACAAACAGGCAGAGCGTAGAGCTGCAGCTGCCTGCGGCATCGTACAAACTAATCTTCGCCGTCATTTGGATAGAATGAAGAAGCATTTTCCGACCTTAGGGTGTCACGGAGGGTGTCACAGAAGAAGGTTTGTTGGACTTTGTCGAGGAAAATCTTGGCTTTAGTGGAAAGCCTGTAAGTATCCGTTTTGTTTTCGTTGTACAAGTACATTGTATTTTTTAACCAAAATTAATGGCGTGTTATTTCTCCATATAGTTGTTATCGTCAATTCAAGAGAAGGAATTGGTGCGCTACATAGTTTCATGTGCTAAGAAGAATTACGGCCTAAGCATCAATAACATTCAATTCTTGGCCTACAATTTCGCTCTTAAAAGAATCTTGCAAGGAAGCAGTTCATGAATTTTTCTCAAATTTGCAAGAAGCAATTGCGAAGGCCTAAGCCATTTTCGATTCAACAAGAGTATGGAACATGGACGAAACCGGATTCGGTTGCTGAAAAGTGCACACTGGAAAGAGCAACCAATGTGACTATGGCAGTTGTAGTCAGTGCGCCTGGAAACACTATTCCGCCGATGTTTGTCTTCCCACGAAAGAATATGAAGAATGTTTTCCTTGATAGCGCACCGCCGGGTTCCATCTGTTATGACAATGTTTCAGGCTGGATCCCATACATGAAATATTTCATCAAACATACGTATGCCGCCAAGACCATTCCATTACTGATAATGGACAACCACATATCACACATGTCCATTGAAGTTGTCGATTTGTACATAGCCAATGGTATTGAGGTTGTAAATATTCCACCACATTGCAGTCGGCAAATGCAGCCTTTAGATTTTTCAGTCTTCGGACTCTTCAAGCGTGCGTTCACGCAGAAGTATATGGAATGGTGTCAGTCGCATGTTGGCCGTGTGCTCGAAATACCCCATATGCCGGGTCTTGCTGATAAAGCCATGCAGGCCGTGACTCAGATGAATATTACATCTAGTTTCGAAGCCACTGTCATCTTTTCTCTGAACGTTAGCATATTCAGCGATGACGACTTTCTTGCGGCAAACATTAGCTGCGAAAGTCTAATAGCCGAAGATCCACCAACAGCTGAAGCCAAATATGCTCGTCGTTCTTGATAATATGGACGTTGGCTCGAACAAGTAGGTGTCTACATCAGAAGTTGCTAGTATAAGCGGCCTATCAGATCAGGCTTCTACATCCGTCTCTTCTTCCTGTGCAGATATTATGCAACAAATGCGACCGGCCATATCACTTGAAAAGCGGCAACATGGGCAATCTTGGCTACTACACCTGCACACAAAAAAAAAGATTATAAAATCAACTAGAAACAATGATTTTACATGTTTCCCCAATGATTTTACTGAAAAGAGATTTATACTAAGTCATTGTGATTTTCATGTAAGAATCGCAACAAATTTTCATGTTGAAACATGTAAATGAAATCATGTAAAATCATTATCATGATCATGTTGAACAACGAGTATATATCTATAAGAGTTTTCACTCGTGGCTCGTTATTTTTTGCTCGCTAATATTAGCCATCCATCGACAGAACAGGATATTTTGATGGGACATTTATTTTATACCCCTTCAAAAGTGCGAGTTTGTTTACATTTTGTTTTCTATATTTTGATCATTTTGGCTGCGTGCACAAGGGAGCAAACTGATCGGTATTTTTTATGTGCTTGCCTTTTTCTTCTTATTTGAATATCTGAAGAAATATTGCAAATTTTATGAATGAAAATAAAATTTTACAGCTTCTTATTTTCATGTGCATGGTTGCCGAATTTATTTTGTTTCCAGCTGGACATTTTTGTTGTGATTTTAATGTAGCTATATTTTCGTTGCTGCTGCAGAGAAGGATTTTTAGATATTTCGTTGGCTGAATAGAAAGACAGAATTCTGATTCGGCTAATGAAATAAATATTGGATAATAAAAAAAAATTAGCAATAAAATAGAACTGGTCTAGCAGTACTTTATAAATTTAAAATAAAACAAAGAAATATTGTAAATTTAATTAATAAAAATAAAAGTTCTATTTGATACAAATTTTACAGGTTATTTATATGTATGTGTATTTTTTTCCTTCCATCTTCTGGAGTTGCCGAATTTAGTTTGTTTCTAGCTGGACATTATCCTCGTAGCAATATTTTGCTTGCTACTTTGGATACACAACCATAATTTTTAGATACTTCATTACACCGGCTTGTGAAATTATTAATATTCAGGACTTGAAAATTTTTTTTTATAACAAAAATGCTTTTAATACATAAAATAACTTGAATTAACAAAATACAAACACCAAATTTCTTCAAAATCGGTCTAACTGTTTAAGAGGAGTTCAATGAGAAAGCCATGTACAGAAGAACTTATTGTATAAAGATATTCTCCGGCAGACGTTGTCCTGCCACCGCCTTACTGCCATATATGAATTTTCATGCTAAAGCATTGTACTCTGTTCAGTTTCATGTGAAATTTCACTCAAATCTCCATACAAAAAGTGACAGCTGCGAAAAAAGCGTGGAAATTTTCACAAGATGTTCGTGAGAGCAGTACTCTGTTCCGCTGCGTGAAATTATCGCAACATGTTTCTGAGCAACATTTTTTCACGACAATTTAATTGTACTGCCTATTTATTTTGAAGTGAAAAGAGAGAGATCATATGAATTCTTCCAACTTATTTTCTGAGTCTCTCTGAGAAACGTTGCCATAGAAATTCCTCGCAACAAACTTTAAGTCAGAAATTTCACGCAACAAATAAATAGAAGTTGCCAGCGAAATTTCACGTAAACAAACAGAGTACTAGGATTAATCGGGAAAAATTTTATGTTTTCAACATTTTGAGTATAGTTGCCGAACGTATCTATATAAACTAAATTACAAAATTTTAGTCTAATACAACCACAACCGTCCAAAATATAGCATTTTTGTTGATTTGTAGGCAGTAAAAGAGGGTGTGGCAAAATATTTTTACCTTAAACCATCTAGAACTCAAAACAAATCGACTGCCAAAATTTGAGTTGAAGTTACTTTATACCTATCGTCTTAATATTTTAACTGTATTAAAATGTAAAACAATATATATTTACGAATTTTGTAATCAATTTTTACTAATACTTTTTACAAATTTTACAATATTTAATACTTTTTAAAAATTAAAAAAAGTGCTCTGACGAAAATTTCCACGCTTGTTTCGCAGCTGTCACTTTTTGTATGGAGATTTGAGTGAAATTTAACATGAAACTGAACAGAGTATAATGCTTTAGCAAGAAAATTCATATATGGCAGTAAGGCGGTGGCAGGACAACGTCTGCCGGAGAATATTTATATACAATAAGTTCTTCTGCACATGGCTTTCTCACTGAACTCCTCTTAAACAGTTAGACCGATTTTGGAGAAATTTGGTGTTTGTATTTTGTTAATTCAAGTTATTTTATGTATTAAAAGCATTTTTGATAAAAAAAAATTTGTCAAGTCCTGACTATTAATAATTTCATTAGACGGTGTAATGAAGTATCTAAAAATTATGGTTGTGTATCCAAAGTAGCAAGCAAAATATTGCTACGAGGAAAATGTCCAGCTAGAAACAAACTAAATTCGGCAACTACAAGAAAATAGAAAAAAAAACACATATATATAAATAATAACCTGTAAAATTTGTATCAAATAGAACTCTTATTCTCATGAATTAAAATTACAATATTTCTTTGTTTTATTTTAAATTTATAAAATACTGCTAGATCAGTTCTATTTTATTGCTAAATTTTTTTTATTATCCAATATTTATTTCATTAGCCGAATCAGAATTCTGTCTTTCTATTCAGCCAATGAAATATCTAAAAATCCTTCTCTGCAGCAGCAACGAAAATTTTATGTAGCTAAATATGTAATGTAGCTAAAATCACAACAAAAATGTCCAGCTGGAAACAAAATAAATTCGGCAACCATGCACATGAAAATAAGAAGCTGTAAATATTTATTTTCATTCATAAAATTTGCAATATTTCTTCAGATATTCAAATAAGAAGAAGCAGGCAAGTACATAAAAAATACCGATCTGTTTGCTCCCTTGTGCACGCAGCCAAAATGATCAAAATATAGAAAACAAAATGTAAACAAACTCGCACTTTTGAAGGGGTATAAAATAAATGTCCCATCAAAATATCCTGTTCTGTCGATGGATGGCTAATATTAGCGAGCAAAAAATAACGAGCGACGAGTGAAAACTCTTATAGATATACATATACTCGTTGTGTTGAATCATTATGAAATCATGTGAAATAGTTATGACGATCATGTTGATTTATTATGAAATCATGTAAAATCATTATGATGGTCACGTTGAATCATATGTCATGTAAAATCATTATGATAATCATGTTGAATCATTATTAAATCATGTGGAATCATTATGAAATCATGTAAAGTCATTATTATGGTAATGTTGAATCATTATGAAGTCACGTAAAATCATTATGATGATCATGTTGATTTATTATGACATCATGTAAAATCATTATGATAGTCTTGTTGAATCATTATAAAATCATGAAATCCAGCTGAATCCTAACCTCATTTTGAAATAAAAATAACTTAAAGGTGGTTTTATTTTTTTTATTGAAAAATATAAAAAAAATTTACGACGTATAATTATAAAACTATATTTCTTCTAATATAAACATACCTCAGAGTCTAATATTAACATACCTCATATTTCTCCAACTAAATAACTTTTCTCTGAAACGTGCACGAAGTCTAATGGGTGGTATAAGTTAACAGGCGCATCCGTTCAAGTCTGGAAATTGTAACACGAGCCAGTTCATGACAATTTTACAGTTCTAGCGGAGCAGCAAATGCAACGTCAGCAAGCAGCAATCGCCTCTACAACAACATCAACAACAACATAATGCCAGCAAGAAGTGATCGCCTCAACAATAACAGCAATAGCAACAATAGCAACAACAACAACATAGCAACAACAACAACAACATAGCAACCACAACAATAGCAGCATAGCTTAAGTTATTCTTACTTTTGATTTTAAGTTTTAGCTTTAAACTCCGCTTTTACCCAATCGGTTATGATAACATTGGCACATAGTGCCTACTAATAAATAAACGCTTTATCTGGCACATAGTGTCAGCCAATAAAATAATAAGTTGTTTTAATTGGAAAAAATAACTGGCGCCCAACGTGAGGCCACTGAAAAAATTCTTCATAGAAAGAAAAGTGCATAGTGGCCGTGAGCTCGGACTCACCAAGGATAAAAACTTTAATTTGTTTTTTTAAATCTTTCATAGAAAGAAGAATTAATTAAAAAGACAGAAAATTAAAATCTTTCATAGAAAGAAAAACTGAAAAATTTAAAATACGAAGGAAATTTATTGTGTGCAAAAAATAAATTCAAGAAAATTTTTTGAATAAAATATTGACACCAAAGAAAAACTGAAAAACTTAAAATACGAAGGAAATTTATTGTATGTGAAAAATAAATTCAAGGAAATTTATTGAATAAAATATTGACACCAAAGAAGGAATTCTTAGAATAAAATACTGACAGAAAGGAAAAAGTGAAAACTTAAGATACAAAAAATTTTATTGAGTGAAAAATAATTTCAAGAAATTTTTTGAATAAAATACTGACAGAATAGAAAAAGTAAAAAACTCAAAATACAAGGGAAAATTATTGTGTGTGAAAAATAAATTGGAGTGAAAGTTTTTAAATCACAAAATTATCTGTGGAAAGTGACTCTTGCTTGTTAAGAAAACAAATAAATTCTAATTAAAACTTTTAAATTAACTTACCAATTGAAGAAAACACTTACCTGAAAGAAAAGAACGGAAAATTATTTTAGTATCTTCAGCTAAGTAAACAGATGAAAATAATACAAGCAAATAACAAATAGTATAATAAATAAACTTTTTTTAAACATCGAGTACTGCTTCTGGAAAAACTACAAGTGCGCTACAACAAGGAATATTAAAACGTAACATACAATGGAGGCTGTCATATTTTTGTAAGATTATTATAAACTATTGTTTAATTTCATTATTATAAATCAATTATTGTTTAGCTTCAGTGTTATGAATTAAATATTGTTCAGGTTGTGAATAAAAATGTTCAAAGGTATTTGTCTTTTATGTGAATTGGATAAATAGAAAGCAAATTGCCTAGACAAAAAAATCTATTTAAAAAGGATTTCATAAAATAGAAAGAGTAATATTAAGCATTAACTAAAATCGTCTGAGTCATAAAATAAAAATTTGTTAATCAAAATTTGCATTAAATATTCAATTAAGACGAAATTTATTTCAGTGAATAAAAATTTATTTCACCTAATAATTAATTGAATTGTGATAATTGGACATGGACGCGGACACAATGCAAACCCTGCTGAATGCAGCAATTAGGGCCGCAACCGAGCAAACCAGACGAGAATTTCAGAGGAAACTAGACGACCTGACGACTAAATTGACCTTGTTAGAGACCCCCCGACAGGTTGAGGAGTTTAGGGACGTGACCATAGTTCCAGGCGTTACGTGTGATGAATCACTTGACCTAGTAAAGTCACTGCCAGAATTTTCTGGCGACCAGACGAGATATGTCTCATGGAGACAGGCGGCTCACACCGCCTACGAAATATTTGAAGACCGCGTTGGTAGCTCGAAACACTACCAAGCTGTAGCTATCATTAGGAATAAAATAATAGGATCGGCAGACATGGTTCTGGCCTCTTTTAACACGGTCCTAAATTTCCGAGGCATAATTGGCATGTTAGTTTTACGTACGCTGACAAAAGGCCTGTCTACTTGGTAGAACAGGAGATGTCAATGTTACGACAGGGTAAGATGTCAATCATAGAATTCTACGATGAGTTAGAGAAGAAGTTGACATTAATAATTAATAAAACCATAATGTCATATAGCGGTCAGAACGGACTCATAGAGTCTCTTAACGCAAAATACAGGCAGGACGCACTTCGCGTTTTCATCTCTGGCCTAAACCGGCCATTATGTGACATATTATTTTCATCCAGACCAGATGATATGCCGACAGCACTGGCTCTCGCTCAGGAGTTAGAAGCCAACCAAGCGCGATCGCTATTCGCCAACTCTTGTAATAGATATGAACGACAATATTTTTCTCCACAACCATTTATTCCACAATATCGTGGGATACCTGTAGATAGAAGACAGCAGAGACCACAGCGACCTGTCCCCATGGAAGTCGATGCTTCCACCTCTCGATTTGTTTTGAATAGGCCAAGCCCACAGGCTCAGCCCAACCACCCAGTCGATCGTAAGCCATTTGCCAATCCCAACAACAGAACTGCCTTCGGTGTTAATATCAAAGGGCCAAGGCTCTCGGGGCCTGACTTACAGGCTAAACCGTTCAAAAGACACCGGGACTCGGACAGAGTACCCATGGCAAAGTTGCAAAGAATCAACCATCTGACTTATCAGAATATCGAGCCTGAGGAGGAAGATTTAAGAGGTGGAGATCGTTATGATAACGATGATTTTTACGAAAATTCAAACTCGGATGTTAATTATAATCACTCAGAGGATGTTTTGGAAATTAGAGATGAAATAAATTTTTTAGAGGGAAATCCCTCCTCCCCTACATCTGTAGGACACTAGGAGGGAAAGAATTAAAATTCTTAATCGATAGTGGAGCGTCAAAAAATTACGTCAAGAATTTAAGTTCGTTAAAAGCTGTGAAGCTTATAGAGACTCCATTTTTGGTTAAATCAATACACGGCGAAACTAAAGTTAATTCAAAAGGTTTAATAAATGTGTTTAGTAAAACATCTTATTTTTTATTTTACTTGACCTCGACAAATTTTATGGGATAATAGGTTTTGATTTCTTATTTGAAATAAATGCAAAAATTGATGTCAGAAAAATAATTTTGCACTACGATGGTGGCCAGGAAGAACTTCTATTCTAGCGAAATAAATAATATTACCATTGATGATTCAACCGTTCCGCCTGAGCTAAGCGAAGATTTTGCAATTATGATAAAAAATCAATCCGGTGTATTCGCCAAAGAGTCATTACCCTATAATACCAGGGTAATCGCTACCATTCGAACCGTAAATAATGAACCTATTTACTCTAAAGCATATCCGTACCCTATGGCAGCGGCCGAGTTTGTTAATAATGAAGTGAAATTGCTGCTAGAATCCGGTATTATCAGACCTTCACGGTCACCTTTCAATAACCCTATATGGTTAGTCGATAAAAAAGGCACTGACGATAAGTGACAAGTATCCGATTCCAGATACGTCAGTTATTCTGGCAAACCTTGGCCATTCGTCATACTTTACCACAATTGATTTAAAGTCACGGTTCCACCAGATAAAGTTAGCTCATGAAGACAGGGAAAAACTGCCTTTTCAATTAACAACGGCAAATACGAGTTTTGGCGATTGCCTATTGGGCTGAAGAACGCCCCAAGCATTTTCCAAAGGGCAATAGACGATATCCTAAGGGACGAAATCGGTAGATGTTGCCACGTCTACATTAACGACGTGATAATCTTTTCCAAAACAGAAGAACAACACCTCAAGGATATCGGCAGAATTCTCTCAAAACTCTATGAGGCAAATATGCGTGTTTCTTTAGAGAAATCTAAATTTTTCAAGCGTGAAGTTGAATTTTTGGGTTTCTTGGTATCGGGTTGTGGCATAAAAACGTCCTCCGATAAAGTCAACGATATCCTCACCTTTCAAATGCCCAAAATCCTCCGCGCCCTACGATCATTTCTTGGCCTTGCCGGCTATTACCGGCGATTCATTAAAGATTATGCACAAATCGCAAAACCTCTTACGAGATTCCTGCGGGGAGACAATGGCCATGTAAGTGCCAATAAATCAAAAAAGACAACAATAGATCTACATGAGGCGGCAGTTGAAGCCTTTGACAAAATTAAGAAAATTCTAGCATCTGAAGAGGTACTCCTTTTGTATCCCGATTTCAAAAAGCCGTTTGACCTTACGACGGACGCTTCCTCTCAAGAAATAGGAGCTGTTTTGTCTCAAAATGGCAGACCTATTGTAATGATTTTAAGGACGCTTTCCACCTCGGAAGAACATTACGCAACCAATGAGCGCGAACTTTTGGCCATAGTATGGTCCTTGCAAAAGTTCCGTAATTATTTGTACGGCGTTAAGCAACTCAATATCTTTACTGACCATCAACCATTGATCTTCGCTATATCTGATAAGAGTTCAAATGCAAAAATCAAAAGGTGGAAAGCCTTTGTGGAAGAATTCTCACCCAAGTTTTTTTATAAACCAGGGAAGGAGAATTTTGTTGCAGATGCTCTCTCAAGGCAGCCTATGAATGCTCTTAATGAAAAAGAAATCTCAGACGATATAACCACTCACAGCGAAGAGTCTCTCATGCAAACAATTCCCACAGTTCCGAAACCTGTAAACTGTTTTAAGAATCAGATAATTCTTGACCAAGGACTCGAAATTAAAAAAACATCTAAGATCCTCTTCAAAACACAAACTAGGCATGAGATCACATTTTTCTAAGTTTGATACCTTAAAAACAGCTGTGAACCCTAACGTTATTAACGGAATCTTTTGTGAATTACCCGTGTTAGGAAAAATTCAAGACAACATCATTAAAATGTTCCCTTCGATTAAATTTCGCCACACTGAGAAAAAAGTTATGGATGTGATCAATAAAAACGATCAGGTGAAATTCTAATAACGGAACATAACCGCGCGCATAGGTCTGCAAAGGAAAATACACAGCAAATTCAAAGGGATTACTATTTTCCCGGAATTCGAAAAAGATTAAAAGAAATTACCTCGAATTGTAAAACTTGCCTTGAAGCCAAATACCAACGTCACCCAAACCGAACAGAAATAGGTCAAGCTCCTGTGCCATCGTATCCAGGTGAGATTTTACATGTGGATATTTACTCTGCAGATAAAATGCACTTCCTCACTAGCATTGACAAATTCTCCAAATTTACAATAGTTTTCCCAATCAAATCGAGAGCCATAATTGATATTAGAGAACCTCTATACGAAATTCTTAATTCCTACAATAACACTAAACAGATGGTATGCGATAACGAAAGGACGCTGAACTCAGAAACCATAAAATCAACACTGTTGAATCATTTCGGAGTTGAAATTTATACAACGCCACCTTTCCACAGCACTACAAATGGGCAAGTGAAAAGATTCCACAGTACCCTCACTGAAATAGCACGGTGCCTGAAAATAGAATTAGATATCTCTGACACCTCTGAATTAATCCTTCTTGCGACAGCTAGGTACAATAGAACAGTCCACTCGACAACAAACCACAGACCGATAGACATAATTCACGCATCACCAAATGAACTTAAGGAAAAAATAAAAGAAACACTCGTAGAGGCCCAGAGAGTAGAATTACAGCGCCATAATGTAGGTTGGCATACAAAAACATTTAAACCAGGCGATAGAGCATTCGTTAAAACCAACAAACGCATAAGAAACAAGTTCAGAAAACTTTATATAGAAAAAGTTGTAGATAAAGACTTGGGAACTACGATATTAGTTGGGAACAGTCGAATTCACAAAAGTAATCTTAGATAAATTTTCTTTACAGGTTACCATTCTTAACACAAGTTCACGGCGAATTACTGGATTACTCAAAATCTAACTATATACCAATTGCAGACGGCTTGGTTGCAATTTACTCTGACTACGATTACCTTACGCACCGTACGAACCTAACGAACTTCGATAAAGTTATAAAGGAAACGGAAAAGTACATGGACCTTCTCCCACACACACATATGAAAAAGCTTTTGGAACTCGACATAGAACAAATAACACAACTTTTAGAAACACTTACGATCCATCATCGTTACGCTTGTAGCCTCAATTTTATAGGTACCGCTCTCAAATATGTAGCAGGCACCCCAGACTTTGATGAATTTCCAGGAAATCAGAATTAAAAAAGAGATCCTACTAGAGTCAAATGAACAACAAATAAGAATAAATACTGCAGTGCAAACCCAAATTAACAAAATAACAAACACCGTTAATCAGTTATTAAACAAAACTAAGATAACTGACCTTGACATGGCTCATTTATTCGGACTAATAAGTAGCAGGAATAGAGCAGTTATAACTGAACTAAGTAATATTGTTTTGTCTATTATGCTCGGAAAAATGAATGTTATTAATCCTATTTTACTCGATAGTAAAGAAATTGAAACTATTGTAAAAAATGAAAAGTCAACTGACATTATCGTAAGCGATATTATACTTAATTCCAAATTAAAAATCTTATAAAACCATGAAATTCTACTTTTCTTAATTAAGTACCCAAAAATTCAGTCAATTTGTAATAAAACAATAATTTATCCAGTAGTACATGATGCAAAAATTATAATGTTTGAATCTAAAGTAGTAGCAAAATGTAACAGGGAATATAAGCAAGCAGGAAACTGCGAAAAAGTGTCACATCAACATTCTGCAGGGAGATAAACAGCTCAGATGGATCTTGCTTACAACATCTACTCAATAATTACACCGCTAATTGTAAAACAACTTCGGCGCATGATGTGGCAATGACAGAAGTCGTGGACGAGGGCATGATTATAATCAATGATTGTGTGTCCGAGATTCATCAAGATGACAAGCATCCTGTGACTGTAAATGGAACATATCTGGTAACAATAAAGTAACAATAAATGGTACCATCTACGTAAACCCAAAACGAAAATACCATCTAACTCCGGAATCTCCTATGGCACAAGAAATAAATTTTACGGACCACATAACTACGTTATCCTTACCTTACCTGCATGAGGTTAATATAAGAAATCTAAACCATATCGCAGCCCGTACAGAAATGAAAACAAAATCTCAAATTTCATTGGGCATGATCTGCATGATTACCCTAATCATGGTTATGACTAAGGCAATTTTCTATTGGAGAAATAAACAAAGAAAGCTCGCTATTGTAAAATTGGTCGAAAGGACCCAAGTAGAAAGTCAGCAACAGTCTCAAGGCGCGACCGAGGACAGCCGCTCTTAAGAAGGGGGGAAGTTAACACGCGCATCCGTTCAAGTCTGAAAATTGTCACACGAGCCAGTTCATGACAATTTTACAGTTCTAGCGGAGCAGCAAATGCAACGTCAGCAAGCAGCAATCGCCTCTACAACAACATCAACAACAACATAATGCCAGCAAGAAGTGATCGCCTCAACACTAACAGCAATAGCAACAATAGCAACAACAACAACAACAACATAGCAACAACAACAACAACATAGCAACCACAACAATAGCAGCATAGCTTAAGTTATTCTTACTTTTGATTTTAAGTTTTAGTTTTAAACTCCGCTTTTACCCAATCGGTTATGATAACATTGGCACATAGTGCCTACTAATAAATAAACGCTTTATCTGGCACATAGTGTCAGCCAATAAAATAATAAGTTGTTTTAATTGGAAAAGTTAACTTATAGCTTCCTGTATATCTTCTTTAGATAAATACCTTAAGCTTTTGTAGTCAATTGAAGATTCTAAAAAAATAACATTTTGAAATTAGGGGTATTTACGAATCGTGCACTTCCCAGTGCAGTTGAGGACTTGCGCACTTTACAAAAACAAAATACGCGTACGTTAAAAATGTGCACAAGTGGTTTTCTTTTGTAGCCTAAAAATTGAGGACTTGAACCGTTCACACTGAAAATTTTTAACAGCTTTGTGAGTTACCCAGTGATATGAGCTTTCAGTGCTTGAATATTGTTGTTTGTGCTATTTGTTAATAAATCTAAAAAGTTGTCACCGCCATGGCTTGGCGTTTTGTCGTTGCATGGTTGTTTCGTCAGCCAAAATAAATCATGCATCCAACAATAAATTGTCAAGCAATTTAAGCATGTCAGCAGAGTTGCACTGTTTTCGTAACTTAATTTAGCACCAATTCAAAATGAAACACACTGATGCATTTCATAAATGTATTGAGGAACTGATCCTTAATCATATTTTGGGGATACTTACTTTTCAAGTAATGTTTCACTTCCGACAAATTAAATTGTTTTAATAGTTCGTCGAGCTCAGCCTCATAGTTATCTTCATGGATAAAAATATTTTCGAAGAACACCACATTACCTTCTGCTTCATCTACCTCCACTAGCACTTCTTCACTTGTATTTTCCATTAAACTCTTTTTAATTTTTGCACGACGCTACTTGAACTCGCGATTAAACTTCTGATACGCAAAAATTCACCAGAACTTAACGGAACTTCTTAACCACGCTAACAATTTTTTTTACATGATGCAATAATGATTTTACTAGATTCCATAACGATTCTACATAATGTCATAATAATTCTACATGAAATCATTATGATTTTACTCTACAAAATAAATACCAACACATACAAACCATGGACGTGTGCGTGAGTGTTTTTTTTTTTACATGATTTTACGATGATTTTAAATGAAATCACAATGATTTTAAAGTTGGTGTCACCAGGAAATATGAAATTATGTAAAATGAAATCGACTATGCATCACAATGATTTTACTAAGCAAAATTTTTCTGTGTGTGCCGAAACTGCGATTCCGACCTCGATACTAGCGATGACTAATAAATTTTCAGTCGTTTATTCACTCATTTTTCATTTTATTTTTTCGTTCATTTCTGAGCCGCAAATAAAATAATTTTGTTTTGTATTCCATGACTTTTATTCAGTATTTAAGTTTCTTGCTGACTTATAAGCCTGCTCAAGGTCATTAAATCATTAATGTTGATGTTTATACATGGAAACGGAAAATTCTTTTGGTCCCACCATTTTTCAAAAATCGAAAATCGAAAATTTTCGAAGTAACCGCATAAATTTTTGCCGAAATCGCAAATGTTCAAATCCAAGATATTAAGAACAATGTCGATTCTTGCGATTTAAACCAAAAACCATTTAAAAATCATACTTTTCGGCGGTGCTGTGAGCCTCAAAAAAAAACGAAACGCTTTACCCAACCGTACTCTATTATTTTATCAAGTCGGAGATAAATCCACAAAATTTAATTTTTTTTCCAATTCTTCTTTTAAGATTTTTGGTAATTATATGCTTTTATTAGAATTAGCTAAATATTTTAATGTAAGGATGACATACTTAAAAATTAAATAAAAACAACAGAAGCACTATTATAAATTTAAAAAAAAATCAAAATTTTGAAGTACGGTACTTAAAAAAAATATTTTTTTTGTGTACATTAAGGTGCCTCACGCTCCATAGAAAAAAATAACAGCTATTCAGGTCGTTCCTCCAAATACTCCTTGGCTTATGCTCCCCAAATATTTGGAGTCTAGTTATAGCCATCTTTGAACTGGTATGGTTTGAAATAACATCTAAAAATCATCTGATATAAAAAAATATTGGGTGGTGTAATAGTTGTAAAATAATTAACTGCCAGAAATTATAGGCAGAAAAAAATCTTTTAATCTGCATCCAAAAATTATAAGTGTTTGCAATCGGATAAGAGATAATACTGTTTTTTAAGCACACAAAAACTTTCAAAATTCAAATAACATCATTTTATTTTTTTTTAGTTTCATGCAATATTTTTTCAGTAGGTGCTTATATTATAATTAATATTTTAGTTCCAAAATATATCAGTTTAAGCAATTCTGACTAGGAATCAAAGCAAGCACTCAAAAACTTTTCAACAGCATCTGGAGAGTAAGGATAGCATAAGAAATAGTGCCTTTTTTAATTTAAGAGAAAAGATTTAACAAAATGCTCGAAAAACAGCATTATCGTAAATCCGAATGCAAAAATTAAAAATTTCTTTATGCGGGTTGAAAGAACATTTATACTATTATTTCTGACCATTTTTTATTTTTTAACTACAACACCAGCCAAAATTTTTTTTAAAAAAATTAATTTTTAGAGGTTTTTTAAATCATTTCAGCTCACGGATATCGATAAATTTAGGGTATCATCAAAACATAAATTAAGGTTTATTTTGAGGAACCGACCCGAAAAACTTTTTTCGTAAGACATCTAACCAAAAAAAAAATCACCAATTTAACAAAAGATTCCTGATTAAGAATTGGACTTTTGGCCAGGTTTTTTGATCAAGTACCCCTTAGTGCTCCGTCAACAACTGATTGAGATACAAAATAGTTTTGTTTCTCTACTAAAAAAAAAAATAAGATTCATGAGAGAAAGTGCCACAAGATCAAAAGAAATTGAAACAAGTAAAAAACCATCTTTGATTTGTTGTACAACAACCCAAATAGATTTTCATTCTCTCCTAGAACATAAAATTAAATGCTTGCAAAGAAGTGCCACAACATCAAAATAACTTCATATAATTACAAAACCGGTTTTGATTGTACAACAACCAGTAATGAGCTAATTGTCATAACAGAAATTCTATAAAAAGAACTACGCTACTTCTTGCATTTTGAAAAATGCTTGTGCATGTATTGCAATCGAGCTTTGAAAATAAAGCTCTTTTCCAAGCTTCAAGAAATTCCTGCCGGTTTTTGGTGCCAAGATGAACATCTTTATAATAAAATATCTGTGCCCTAGTTATAAACTTTGCCAGATCAATAGGACTGCAACTGACCAGAATTATAATTATTATAAATAGTCATAAGAACAACCCGAGCAAGTGTAGATACTCTTGTAACCGAATTTTTCAGAGCATTAAGTTACTGTCACTCTTATTTACAAAAAAAAAAAAACCATATCGCCCATTTTGTGCAAGACTGTTACAACTCAAGCAAATTTTTAGGAGGCCACTTTAAACATTTGAAAACATTATAGCTACTCAAATGTGGTAGAGTAATATTTCATAAAAATACTTATGAAGTTAAACTACTTTTATGATAATTAAAAGTATTTTAAAAAATTTATCCTTAGCACTATTGGTTTTATTATTTAATGCTATATTTATTTTTATGACGATATTGATAAGAAAAATTAATAATTCAATGGTACTTTTCAAGTAACATTTTATTTATTCATTTGGCTACAGAAAATATATGTAAGCTTTAAATTATACATGCAGAAAACGCAACAAAATGATAATTTTCCATGTTTATTGGTTAAAATAAAAAGCACAAGGTATTTGTCCATACTTTAAAATTTTTTTAAATGCAATCAAGATTAAGTTTTTATTAAGTTCTTTGTAAAATTTAGCTATGATACCCTTATGAATTAAGTCTAAGAGATCAGTTTTTTCTCTCCGTTATAACAGGCTTGGACGAGAAAGCTTGTGTAAAATGTATGTCTTTTTTTAAAAACTCGTTTTTCAAAAACTTTTTCTTCTTGAAATCGTTCATGAAAGTACATTACAAGATAAAAGGAATTTGTTGACTCTTTCATTACTTTTAAGATTTTAATATCCGACAATTTCACATTAGCCATGTTCAGAGGGCCTATATCAACATGTATTTGTTTTATATCGTACATATCATCGAAGCATATTTCTGTCACTTTGTATGGATAGCCTCCTTTTTTTTTGCACTTCTTATAATGGAAATAAAAGTTTCAGGAGTATATATTGGACCACATCCAAGCTGACGCTTCAAGTTTCTTTCAATAAGAGAATGCACGGAGTCTCGCTCGTTTTGCGTATGCCCCTTATGTAATAACTAATATAGCGAATGTTACATGTTCCGAGTTCATTTGCAACTCTATTTGCGTAACTTGCATCCCACACATAACACTCGCAGGTGTTGTCTTTCATGCTAAAAATTGTAAATTCAAAACATTTAGTTTTAATTTATAGTAAAAAACTGAAACATCCCCTTTTGGGAGTTGCAAAACTGCTTGTATGTCATAAACAGCTATCAACGTATCTGGGGAATTATTCTCTTTGTCGTACTTTTTATCTTTTCTTGAAATCTCTTTTTCAAAAATATGTTGGTCGTATTTCTTTTTTAGCTGTTCTTTTTTATCCTCTCTGAGATCTAATAAGCAACACAGAGCTCGCGTTGATCTTTTTTGAGCACAAAAAATTAAACGTTAAATTCCGTCTTGAATATGACATAAGACAATGGGTAATTTCAATATTGTTTTTCTCGGCTGCGAATTATGAAATCTCTTTAAAGATCTGTTATAGCTTTGCTTCCATCAGTATACAGTTTTGTTGTACGCGCTCTTGTATAGTAGCTCTCAATTCTAGTATGAAATAAATGTTTTAATTCCCTCTCTTATTTAAGGGTTCACTCTTAGTTGCTTTCCATGTTTGCCTTACTAACCTTCTTCTAACAAATTTTGACCCATTGTTTTGCCCTTCTCTATTGCAGTTCGAATTGGTCAATTGCTTATGTCGACTGCATTCATTACAAATTTTTTGCAAACTTGTGTAGTGTTTTCATTTGTTTTTTAAAAGTATTTCCAATTTTTTGTCTTGTTGGTCGCGATCGCCCTTGACTTATATAGAGATATCGAGGTTCGTTTTCAACCATGCAGTTCAACAAAAATTGTCTTTGCTTATCGATGTTTCCCAGAGACCAATACGAAGTAAAAATATTTAAGCGGTAATTTTCTTAGAGTACTGAAGTCTGCATTTCTCAGTACAAGGAGGCTTAATACTTCTACATCGTTGAATATTCTCCTCTTTTCTTCACATTTCTTATTCTCTTCCAGAGTTCCTAAATTTTTTTATATTGCGACGCCATTTTTCTGGGTTTCTACGTCGTTTTTTCCTTTTCTTACCATTACAACTTGAATTATCATCGATAGCAATATCACGTACAAGAATAGCGTAATAAACTTCGTCTACAAAGGAGCTGTTTCTTATGGTATCACTTTCTATTGCAGTGTTGTCGGCTGGATTATATGTAATATCTTCCTGAGAGTCGTCTGAATCTAGGTCATGGCATGGAGTGGAATCACTCGAGGCAAACGAATGTAAGCAAGAAGCTTTTCCTTGCCGTGCCATGGATTTTGACTCTTTTGTGCTATAAACAGACCCTTGAAAAAAATGAAATGTTATTTTATGTATAAAAAAATATCAGGAATAATGGCACAATCTAAAATGTGACAAGTTTCTTTCAAGAAGGTGATAACTTCAATTGTTCCAAGTTGCGGTTGAAATTTAAACAATTATGTTTATTGAAAATAACGACTTAAGTCGAAGTGATTAAAAAAAAATAGCAACAAGAACATAACATTTTGTCTTATTACTTTTATATTAATAAGAAATGTATATAAAAAATCAAGCACAAAACATCAAAAACGTCACTTTTTGAGGTATACCATTTTTGTTAATAAAAACAATTGAATTTTAGCTCACACTTTATAAATAAAATCGGTTCAAGATTAAATACAACGTTCTGACTAAAAAATTGTTGAACGAATTAAAAAGAGATCAGGCACAGACTTATATGTGATGTTGTGGTTACGAATAAAACTGCCTCAGTGCAAAGAGCAAAAACGACGGAAGTGCTCCTAAAACCGTTGTTTGAGCGCAAATCCTTCCGGTCTTGGAATATTTAACAATGATTCTAATAACGGATATTCCTGTACAGTGAACTCGAAAATCCCGGATTTTGAGCTATGACAGTCTTGCACGAAATGAGCAATATGTTAGCCACTTCTTTGATAGAGACAATATTTAGTACATTTTGATTTTGGACTCTATTTTGCTTTTAATTTTAAAATTTGCTAAATGCTTAGGTACCTTAATGCTTAGTTATTAGTTAGTTTGTATGGGTAATTCTACGGTACTCTGCATATTTACGAGATCGAGTTTGTCGATCGAATTTCGGGAAAAATATTAATTCGATCGATAATCCACTTTTCAGAGTTTACCTTAACATAATTACATGGTTTCATTATAAAGAATCGTTCTGTTGTAAGATATTTACTGAAGCTTATGCTGGGAATTGAAAAAACAAGGTTGTCTGAACGATGAATTGCAGACTTGAATGTATGAATTAATGAGAGCCGTGCGTATAATTGGAATAAATTCGACTGTCCGAATAACCAATAAACAAATTTTCGAGATTTCCGTAGTTCTTAATATATCAGCGTCTGAAATATCGTCTCGATATTTAGAAATACTGCTATTTACGCAATAATTTTTATAAATATTCTTGATTTTCCATTACTCATAGAAAGATTTCCTATAAACGGAATCGTCGTGCATGCTACCGATTAAAAAATATGTACATTAATCAGAAGTGTAACTTTGATGAGTAGTAGTTGAAAGCATTATATTTCACATGCTTTCTCGCGGTTAATAATTAATCAGTATAACGCATTCAATAATTGATAATTTTGTGTTTAACAATTTTTGAGAACGTTTTGAGAATTTTTTTTTTAACATTTTTTAGTACACTTTACGAACTATTCTAAAGCCGTTAAATTAAATGTAATTATATAGTGAGATTATGATATTAGATACTAAAATACACCTTCTTATATCAATTATCTTAAATTAATTTAAAGGAGTTTAAATTTTTTTTTTTAGAACAAAAAAATGTTGTATTGTCACATATTTTTTGGACAATGTTAAGTGATGGATACAACAAATGAGGTAAAAAAGGCTAGAAGATAACGCATCTGACATACATGTTATCGCATTCAACTCATTTGATTAGTATATCTTTATTATACTATATACATCTTATATAGTAATAATATAATATAGTAGTAATCTTACTAATATATCTTATTATTTATTACATTTATTGTTACTATCTATAAAGATATCAACGTCACTCATAAATTACCTAAAAAAAATATTGTTATTTTTCCCATAACATGTTTTAAATAAATTAAAATTCCAATCACAATCGACCTCGCACCAAGCCCTCTGCTTTAAGGCAATGTATCAGAAACACTAAGCTTGAGACTCTAAATGGGAATTTTAAGCCTATTTTAACAACACAAAAAAATCAACATGAAACCTGAAAAAACTAAAACAAAAAAAACTTCAGATGCGAGTGGGCTCAAAAAATACCAATCATGACAATAAATCCATTGAAATAATGGATCGGATAAGCCAAGTGGCACGACGTGAGTTAGCCTGGCTGCTGCGCGTTGAGCCGAAATTACATGCATCCAACTACAACGCACACATGCGGACTGACAAAGGTGTGTACGTGTGTGTGCACGTGATACACAATACAGAGTATAAAAAATGAATTTGCGGTGGTTATTAGATCAGCACGAAGGCGAAGATGGGGCAGCTTTTCGCTAACCCACACATAAATAAGCAAATATGGCTTATGCTGTTGTTGTTCTTTCACTGCTTCTTACAACAATCCAGTCAGCATCAAATTTCTAAAAATTGCCTTAATAAAAGCGTAACTAAACCAATTGAGCCGCCACCGCTGCCGCCATTGTTGTTGATGATATCCTTCTAGAGTGTTTTTTTTAGCACCATGTGCATATTTTTAGGGTTCGTTCTAGTCGTGGCCACGTCTGTCGCTCTTGCACGTCTGTCTGTATTTATTGCACTGCAATCTGACACAAAAAATACCAAACCTATCAAAAATTCAAAAAGCATTTCAAATTTAATATTTTTTTTTTTATTCTTCTTTTGCTTCTTTTGGTAACGTGTTTTTTTAACCCCACTGAGACCGGGATACGTTGCTGTTGCTTTTGTTTCGACGAATATGAGTCGGCCAGTCGAAAAATGTTGGGTTTTATATATATATATGAATAAATATTGTGTTCGATTTTTCTGTTAGCGGATATATTGTTTTGATGTTTGTTTGTATGTTGAATGCTATCAGCACCTCCGGCAACAGCTCCAAAACCATAGGTTTTTTCATCATTATATTATTCATCATCATCATCAAAATGTCCTTTGTGTCGCAGCTGAATACGTAATGAAGACACGCGGTGTGGCAGCTCATATGGATATATTTTTCAGGATTTACATGGAGGCATTCGTAGCCTTCCGTTTTTCTATTTGTGTAGCTTATTTTTATTTTTGCACTGGGTTTATGTACAAACACACACAGACTCACACTTAATAATAAGAAACACACATGCATATAGTATATTTTTAATATCATAAATATTTCTCGCACGTAAACTGCTGTTTTCTGCATTTTTATGTGGAGTTAATGCGGGGCTACGACCGAAATGAAAAAAACAGCCTTCCATGAAATCGAGTTTTGATATGAAATTATCGTGGGTCATAAATCAATCGTGCAGAAAACAAAGAAGAAATCCTTTTTATTTTATTCAAACATGTTGTCGTTCTGGAAGCATACGGAGTAGGTTTACGTGTTGGCGCTGCAGATATTAAGCAACAATAAATACACAGCATACAAAAGTCGTATAAATAAATCCTATTTAAGCCAACGAAAAAATCGGCGTATTAAAAAAAAAACAGAAAAACAAAACATAACATAACCAAATAATATAAAAAAAATTAAGCTCACATAATAGCCGCTTGCATGAGAAATTATCTTGGAATTAAACAGAACATTACATTAGAATATTTTTCAGTAAAAGCTGTTGTTTCAAATTTTGTGTAGATTTGTTTTTAGTAATAAATGAGTGCAATATGAGGATTATTATATATAAGACGTGGGTGCTTTCCTAGTATGAAGCATTGCCAGCTCCATTGACTTATTTAATTTCTTTTGCCTGTGAAACTATTTAGCTGTTTCCAAAAAAAAACTATGTGCCATAAAATTAATGCAATTTTATTTTTATTATTGATTATAATATAATAATAAACTGGCCATTTCAGTCTTTGGAAGGACTTTGACCTAGCTTCTATTGATCAATTGTGTTGTGCGTGTTATTAAATGTTTTATCACAAATGACCGAGAACTGGACCGAGGTGTTTTATGCCGACTCCGAACGGCTTATGTTCTCAAGTAGCTTTACATGGCAATTTTTACTCTCTGAGGTTTGCCATTGTCTGCAGAGAGGTGACGACCGAACAGAAAAATTAATTCAATTGAAAAAATTTTCTGTCTGAGCTGAAATTGAACCCGGGCCACCGCGGTTCTTTAGCTTAGGGACCACGCACTCTACCCACTAGGCTACAGCCGCCACAATTCGAACGCATATTTCTGCAAATATATTGAAAATATTTCATGAAACCAAAAAATGTTGTATGCGAATATGAAAGCAGGCCTCAAGACTTCCATTTTATGTAAACAAACTTTTCTTCTAACTTTTGTTGTTTCGAAAATATAACCAGTCTTATGTGGTTTTTAACATTACATTTTTTAGAAGTGAGTTTCGAAGTAGATCTGCATTTAAAAAAAACTGAGCTAAATTGGAATTGAAAAATCCTAAATTAAAGGACTATATCAAAGAAGTGGGATTAAGTAAACGACTAAAATCTAAATAATGAAGAAAAAAATGTTGTCTTGCACTTGTAGGAGCCAAAATGTGTGTTCTTTAACGTTACACATCTTTTCGAAGTGAGTTTCGAGGTAGGTCTGCATTTCTTCAAAAATTACCGAAGTTGACAATGAAAACACCTAAATAGAAGAACCATATCGAAAAAGAAGAATTAAATAAACGACTAAAATCGATATAGTGAAAAATGGTGTCTTGCACTTCTTCTAGGAGCTAAAATGTGTGGTCTTTAACGTTACATTGTATTCCTTTTTGTTCCCATCTAAATTTTTTGCAATTTCGATCTGGTGTTCGACACCGAAATCAACGTGTCTGCATGAAGCGTGACAAGAGCACACTGGTTTGATATTTATGTTTTGCGATGGTATGGTTTATAAATGAACGGAATAAAGTCGATACAAAGCCAAATTATTTTTTCGGCCGTTACTCCTTCAGAAAAAAATGACCACATGTATTTTAAAAAAAAAATTAATTTCCTCCTTGGAAAATGTATAAGAAACTGATCAAATAATTTTCTACTATTTAGAAAATTTTTTCGATATTTTATTAATGATTTTTTTGTGTATTCCTAATAATCGGGAAGCATTTTCATTGCCCAATCGATCTTTTTATAAATGAAATAGCGAACTTTTGGTGCTAAAAGTAAATAAAAAATGTATTTTAATAGAATACAAAAATTTATTTAAAAAAACAGTGCACTCACGATAACGTGAGCACTTTTCTCTTCCGTTGAGTTTTTATTTTCTTATATTTGAATTGAATTTTTGTATACAAATCTTTCTTTAGTTTCATTAGAAAAGTAAGTTTTAATCTTTTCATATTGCATTAGAAGGCCGAAATGATGGCAAAAATAATAATTTTTACGCCAAATTTTCACATTCACATTTGTCGCGAGTGCACTTTATTTTAAATATACTTTTAAAAATTACATATTGGTTTTTTTTACATAAAAGTTTTGCTCTTGATACTTTATTTTAATTATTTCTTTTATACCTGTGGGCCATAGGGAACGAATTTTAAAAACTTTTTTACCATAGATTATAAAATGTCGAAAATAACCAGAGATAGATGTTATTAAATTAAAAAAAAAATTGGAAAACATCTGAAGAAATTATTATGGTACATTATCATATTCTTCATCATTCTTATCTTGATTATCTTAATCATTTGCAGTTTTAAAGGGCTCCTTCCTTTTTTTCTTTTGATACGGATTTTTTCGGATGTTATATGGAATTGCTTGAAAAGGGAGGAATACACTGATTTGTGTAGATTTTACTAATATAATCCCACCAATTTTCTGACAAAATAAATCAATACTTCTATCGAACATCATTACTAAATGTTTGAATGCCAACAAACAGAGTGAGTTCAGGGGTATGAGTTCTGCGTTTGTCATGTTTTTTTTTTAATTTTAAATTTTTGCTTTATAGAAGCTAAATTAAGTTACCACCTGTGACATCTTTACCTTACTGTTAATGGCTTTTTATTGAATGAGAAAAAAAACAGTAAAAATATATCAGATATTTCAAAATTATAATAGCATTTCAATATGATTATGCTCTACATTGTACTTTCTGACTCAACATTTGAAGACAATTATTTCTAAGAGGTTTAGGATTTTATTTAATACCAAAAATAATGCATTCTAAAACTCGCTATTTTTATTTGAAGTAAGTTAGAGCCTTTTTATTTGTCCAAATTAACTGAAAAATATTTCTAAACCAATATTAACAGTCAAATTTTTAATAATATTTTCTAATAAAGGTCTAAATAATTTTTCTCAACTTTAAACGAAAATTTTAAATGCACAATCCTTTTTAAATCTGACTCTCCCTTTTCTACCCAAAATTAAATTAAGTCAACGCTCACCACTCTGAGTAGCAGCTGAATAGTGCTAATTCCAAAAGCTTGTCATTTAATTACGAATTCCTTTGCTCACAAAATACTTGCTTGGCAATTAAAGTCAAAAATATCCTTTTTGTCAGAAATTTTGGACAAGCAAGTTGCTTTTGGCAAGTTGCAAGAGTTGCTTTTGGCATTTAAAATTAAAATTTTAATTGCCGCCCGTCATGTTTGTTGGTCGTCATGCTTGCTTGCTTTGTTTTTATTAAATATATAAGCTAAGAACGTACAGAGGGATAGATCGTGAATTTCGGTTGATGAAAGAAAAAAATCAATGCAGTAAAATCTACTCAAATTTAGATTTTGTCGATAGATTGGTTTATTATAATTTTTTGACTTAGTTCAATTAGAGCTTGATACCTGCACCTTGGAGATGAACCTTATGCTTTTCAAAATTCATCATTTAAAATTGCGTCAAAAAAAGGCCAGATTACACCAATCAAATCGAGTTAAACTTATCATATCGACATGCAAAGCCGCACAATGTTTGATTTTAGCGTTTCGGCGCTCAAAACTATCAACTGCAAAGTATGTAATCTAAATATTTTTTTACGATTCTAAATTCAAATAGAACGTACTTTTTAATTTCGGTAAAATTTTTTATTTATCTCATACATTCTTTTATACATTATTCTGTGATATAAGGCCGGAAGTTGGAATTTTTTTATTCCCTGCGCAAATGCTTAAAATTTAACAGTATTTTTTAACTTTGAAACTGTCCTGTAAGCAAATGCTTAGACGCTTAAAGTTAAGGGTTTTTTTTAGCACAATTAAGATATTATTTAGCAGCCAATTTTATTTCAATTATAAATTCATTTGTCTGTTGAACACAGTAAATGAAATCCAGAAACCTTATTTTAACAAATTTTTTAATTTTCGATAAGCTTTTAAAATTGCATGCCAACTCAAGCCATGAACGAAATACGAGAAAATAATGTTTGTTTTATCTTCTTTCCAACCATATATAGATTGGTATCGCCTTGGGCTGCCTGTTGAACCGAATTTTCACATAATTACGATATTTTTTTTTGTTTTTCGTGTGTTCCGATATGTTCAAAAAAAAATTTACTAAGGCATTTTTAAAATATTTAAGGAAACTTACTTAATACGTAATAAGAGAGTAAACAATTAAGTTTTTAATTATTTTTTTTTTTGTTAAATTCGAAAAAATACTTACTAAATTTTTTTTAAAAATCGTAAAATTTCATATTTTTTTTTTTTCGTTTATTTATAATGGTAATCCCTAAATAATATAACATTTGTTGTTTTTGTTTTGAGATCTACATCGACTTTTAATGTATATTGCATTTTTGGGAAAATTTTAAACTTATGATGAGGTTTATAAATATTTTGGTATTTGTATCCTTTAATTAGATTGAGTACCAAAGGGTGTATAACACTTCAAAAATTAAATTTAAAACTATTAAAACTTGCAAATTGGTTAGAACTAAGGCACTTTTAGTACAATAACAAAAGCTACGGTGCACGAATATAATTATTTTGCTTGAATCAAGCAAATGTTTTGCTTAAAAGCAAATCAGCAAAAGTTTGCTCAATCACGGTGTGATGTTAGAAAAAGATTGCTTAATTGTAATCACTCCTCATGTATATAGAAAAAAGTAAAATTTTGATTCAATTCAAGCAAATATTTGCTAAGTTCTTATAAACTGAAAAAGCAAATTTTTACTTAATTCAAACAAATATTTGCTAAGTAATTATAAGTTATTATTAGATAAGTAAGCAAATTTTTACTGAATTCAAGCAAATTTCTTCTAAACACACGAGCACACGTTTATTCTTAATGAAGAATATTAGGCGACAATTGTTTAGCAACTGCAATGGTCGAATGGATAAGCCCACACATGCACTTACACTCACGCGGCCGAGGTTCCAGTCTCCGGATAATGGTAATTATTCAATTTAAGTTAATGTTAATAATTATTTCACTTAAAAAATACGCTATATTTCAGCAAAAACTCATCAAAATTTGCTATTCCAATTTATAATAACCTAGCAAATATTTGCTTGAATTAAGTAGATATTTGCTTTTTCAGTTTATAATAACTTAGCAAAATTTTACTTAAATTTAATCAAAATTTTTCTAAGTTTTTATAAACTAGAATAGCAAATTTTGATTAGATTTTGCTGAAATTTGGCATAATTTTAAAGTGGCTGAGATTTAAGCGCAAGTTTTGCTTAACCAAATTACAAATTTAGCAAACAATTTTCTCCGTGTACAAATTTTGATTTTCCGATTTGTTTATGGGCAACGCTTTTGAGGTCCCTCCCGCTAGTCTTCAAATATTTCTTAAAATTTTGAAACAAAAGAAAAACAAACGAAAATATCTTCATCCTTTTAAAAGTTACAGAATTTTGATCACCCAGGGAGCAAAATCTTACACTGTGCGCAGTAGACAGGCATTTCAAAAGGGGGGTATTCTTAAGAAACAAATACTGATTTTTATTTCCATTTTTAATAGAGATCTATGCATGCCTGAGAACTTTGTCAATGTTTTAGCCGTCATTTTCAAATGAAAAATTTTAAGGAAAAAACAGATATCTTTATGAAACTGAATATTATTTATTAATTAATTAAGAGCCATCGTTTTGTTCAAGCGAAAAAAATTTTTCCAACACTTATATTCTGTATGCTGGAATCAAGAAGGTCTTATATTTAAAAGTATATCGAAATCTGTTTGATTATCTCTCTGCGGTTTTTATGTAAAAAATCACTTTTTCGTCAAAAATCTACGATTTTTCGCTGCAAGTATTTACGAAGCTGTTATAACACACCGAAGAAGAGTGCAAATTAAAGGTATCTGGGGCCCTAAAGTTGTGAATGGGATGGTTGTAAGATTTACTTTAGATAGATGACTTTAGTCTTTAGACTTTAGTAAGATGACTTTTTTTAGTGCAACAATGTTAAAAAATGTTGGGTATTTTTCACAAAAATCGATATAAATAGGTTTCTTCAGTAAATTTTAGAAAATTTTGTATTGTTAAAAAAGACTATATAATCTATTGATATATATTAAAAAAACAAATCGAAATATTGGAATAGTTATTTTACGAATGGCAATAAAAATCTCAAATATTTAACTAACCAAGATAACTAAAATATTGACCGAAATCTGAACACTGTTGCACTTAAAAAATGCTCGAATTAAACAATTTTCCTATTGAAAACTTTGAGGCCTTAGATACCTTTAATTTGAACCGTATTTTGGGGTAATTATTTCAGCTTAATGAAAACTTACGGTGAAAAACCGTTGATTTTTGGCGAAAAAGAGATTTTTTCCAAATAACAACCGCTGGCAGATGGTTATTTTGATCCCGATATTCTTTTGGATTTAACATAAACTTGAATCCAGCTTCTAGAATATGATTGTCGAAAAAAGTTTTTTTTCGATCCACTTTATATTTATTAAACTAGATATTTTTGCGTTCTTAAAGTATGCAAAAATAAATTTTTAATTTTTTCGGGCTGGTTTTCAGCTCCTGGAATTTAAAAAAAAACAGCAAAATATTACGAAGTATAAATATTGAATAAAAATAATACTTTTAAGCAATATTTATATTGTTTTGCCAAATATTGTCTCTTACACTAAAATCTATCTTATTTTTTATTTGAAGAAGTTTTACTTCTATACTGTATACACGCTATACTTTAAATTTAAAAAAAGCAGAAATATCGTCAAAGATGGATGAAGCGACGTAGAAAACCATAAAAAACTGTCACTTTTGCCCACCTAGATTTGCGATGTATTCCACTGTGGCACGCAAGCATAAACTAAACAACAATAGCAACAAAATTCCGCATCACATTTTTTTTTAAAGGCATTCAAAAACAATAAATTACAATTTAATTTTGCCAAAGTAACGAACTCTCCAAGGATATCCTTGAGAACAGACCTACCTACATCCCAGCATTGCTCAATTTTTGTATCCGTCTCTAATTTAGCTTTGCAAATTTCTTCCTGCATTCACCCATTGCAAAAATATTTTCAGAAACTTCGGTGTTATTTTGGCATTCCCCATTTTAACATTTTAAAGGTACAAATTGTAAACGTGCCCTGCTCTGAACTCTCTTTTACTGTTTCTATCGCTTGCTTGCCAGTCTTTGCTATATCTGCACAAGTATTCTACTAAAGTTACACATCCCACTCAGTGCCATATCCCCATATTTTTATACCTAATGAATTCTACACGCAATGTTTACTGAGCTTATTCCTCGCGCACCCTTTTTTGTGGCCTAAGCACGCAATTTTAAAACGAGCATCACGCGCACAACCCATCCGCCACCCTCTTTCTGAAGGAGGAGGAGAGCAACCACTCGTCCTGACAATGAACGAGGCCTCGTTTTGATTTTCTAAATTTGCTTTACTGGCACATTCGTTTTAAAAGGAAGAGGTTATTTTTACCATCGTCGCTGCTTCTGCTTTTACTGCTGCTGTTGATGTCGATGTTGTTGCCCTTTCTGTTATCTTAACTGTATTTGGTTTTTGCCAAAGATGTTGTTTTTCATACAACCGCCTACACATTTAGATATGTATGCATGTTTGCCTGTTTGTACGTTTTCTTCTAGCTTCTATACATATTTATATGAACTTTATTGTAAATTTTAGGGTAGCAAAATTTGTTTTATTTTTAGCCTAAAACCAAATTTAGTTAATGAAATTTGAATGCTACTTCTTATTGTAAATTCTTACTCCCCTCTTTCATCATAGGGGGCTATTTGCTAAGTAAACAAATTTTGAAATAAGACCATGTTTTTTCAAGGCCATTAAACAAGTTCCCGCCATCTTATTCAAGATGAATCAGAATGTCCATTTTGTTAAGTTGAACTTAATTTGAAATTACCTTTAAAATATAGAACGAAAAAATTATTAACTTTAGTAAAGTCTGATATTGCAACAGCATGAGATATTTGAAAAGAAAAATACGGTTCTTTAACAAATATAATTTAAGCTTAGACAGTATTTAAAAGTATATGTTTTGGTCTTAATGCGGTAATAAATTAGAATGATTTTCGCAATGATCTTAACAATTAACTAACATAGTCACCTTCATTAAATTAAGAAAAAATGTCATATGCATCACAAAACATAGATGCATTACAAGCCATCGCTGTTTTAAGTTTTTTATAGTATTCCAAAAAAGCCAATAAAGTTTTATTTCATAATAAATTGTAATAAAACCATTTAAAATGTGTTTTTCTATGGTTAATTAGGTAAATAGAAGTATATTTTCAGCTCAACATTTTGTTAAATGTTACATGATTTAAAATAGATTTTCTTTTAAAAACCATAAAAGTATTTTAAATAACTTTTCGGTTAACCTTTTGGATAGGTTAGGTTAATCCTGATGTCTCCAGATGGACCATAAACCATAAAAATAGACCAATTCTGGTCCTTAATTTTACCGGTAACGAACAAAGGAACCTTTGGGAATGTTAAATATTCTACAAGAATATGCATTTTATTTAAAAAAAAAAACATTTTAAAAGCTGGTAAAAATGATAATGAGATTTTCTCAATAGTTTAAAAAGGATTTCCCTTTGACTGAAAACCATAAAGAAATTATATTAATTTTTTTATTTTATTAAGTTGTTTTAAGATCTGTGTTTATACAAAAAAGTCATGAATAATTTTTACCAAAATGTGCGGACGATTGTTGAAGTGAAAAAACAACAAACAATTTTTAACTTCGTAAGACTATCTTTAATACATGCTCAATATTAAAAGTTTGAATTTGAAACTTATATCAAATAAAACAACTACACGATTAGAACTCTTGCGAAAAATCCAATACTTTTGGTCTTGCATATATTGCAATACCAATATTGTATTAAATTAAATACTGACCAAATATCAAATTTTATTTCTATTAAAAATTGGTTTTTAAATAGAATTTTTCAATAAAAAGTTATCAAAGCCTGTGCGATTCGAACCCCAAATATTCAGCTTATAAGTTGATCACCCTTAGCACTAACCTATTTAACTACTAGTTAACCGAAATGATAAATATGCATATAACCCGAAGACAGCATGCTACAAAAAATCGTCACAATACTTGAAAAGCCTACAATATAAAGAAACTGCATTAAAATTGAAAACTGTATAAAAGGGGAACCGGAGGCGAACCTTAACATGCACGGAGAAAACTGTTTGTTAAATTTGTATTGTGGTTAAGCAAAACTTGCGCTTGATTCTCAGCCACTTCAAAATTTTGGTAGATTTCAGCAAAAACTAAAAAAAATTTGCTATTCCAGTATGCAAATTTTTGATTAAATTCAAGCAAAATTTTCCAAGGTTATTATCAATTGCAAAAGTAAATTTCTACTTAATTCAAGCAAATATTTGCTAAGTTATTATAAATTGAAATAGCAAATTTTGATAAGTTTTTGCTGAAATCTAGCATATTTTTGAAGTGAAATAATTATTAACATTAAATTAAATTGAAAATTTACCACCATCTGGAGATTTGAACCTCGGCCGCGTGAGTGTAAGTGCATGGGCTTATCCATTCGACCATCGTAGTTGCTAACCAATTCTCGCCTAATTTTTTTCATTAAGAATAGACGTGTGCTTGTGCATTTAGAAGAAATTTGCTTGAATTGTGTACAAATTTGCTATTTGAGTTTATAATAACTTTGCAAATATTTGCTTGAATTAAGTAGAAATTTGCTATTCCAATTTATAATAACTAAGCAAATATTTGCTTAAATTAAGCAGAAGTTTGCTTTTGCATTTTATAATAACTTGGCCAAATTTTGCTAATTTAATCAAAATTATGCTTTTTCCGAAATACATGAGGAGTAATTTCAATTTAGCAATCTTTTTCTAAAATCACACCGTGATTGAGCAAAGTTTTGCTGATTTGCTTTTGAGCAAAACATTCGCTTGATTCAAGCAAATTAATTTTCTCCGTATGGTAACGCGTCTGACTGTCATAACATGACGAGGCCAGATGACCATGTGAAATCGTCTCAAGCAAGGGAGAACGTTGCCGTTTGATGATGCACTCTTTGTGTGAAGCAACAACACGCTCAAAACAGACTGGTTCCAAAAACCCACTTCGTCAGGAAGGATGATCAACTTTTATTCAAAGCATCCTTAATATTAGCGACGAAATTTTTCACAAAGAGAATATTACACGTATACATCAAATACTCGCAATGAACGATTTCCCCAAAGGTACGATTTCACGCTTAATAGAAATTCGCTTGAAAGACATTTTCCCAAACATTTGCATATTCATTCGAATCTTCGCTTTTGAATCAGAAGCTTTTCCCTCGCCTAGATCGCTGCAAATTTCTCAAACTTAAATGCTGCAAGATTGTTAGCAAGGATCATCTTTATGAAATTGTTCCTAAAGCTTACTCGATGATAGTTCTTATGCGCAGAAATAGTTCAAAGTTTTCTGACCCACATACTGTTAAGTCACTTTATAATGCTTTTGTTCGCTCGAAACTGAAATACGCTTCCTTCATCTGGAATCCGATCTATGCCGTTCATACCTTTTGGTTGGAAAACAAGTTCAGAAAAGATTTGCAAAGTTTGCTCTTCGTTTGTTATATAGTCGTGAAGATATCCCTCCATATAATGTAAGATGTTTACTCTTAGGTATAAAATCGTCATTATATATGATATACTTTCAGGTAACATTGACTGTCCTTCTCTTTTGGCTCTTATAAATTTTAATATACCGTCAAGACAGTTGCGGCAATTTAACTTGTTCTATATTAAATTTCATAGGTCTAATTATGCACGAAATGAACCTTTGCAACGAGCTTTGTCTTTGTTTAATGATTTGTCGATACATGTTTTGTTTGATTTCTCATTGTCGAAAATGTGTTTTAAATCAATATTAAATACTTTATTTTTAGTTCAATTACATTTCTTGTATTTATAACTTTTTGGTTAAGCTTAGTCTGTAAGGATTGTATCAATAGACTCGAATAAACAAATAAATAAATAAATAAATAAATAGAAATTCGCACACAGCCTTAGAAAGTTGGTTGGCTCTCCCGTAAATTTTTTTCATTGTAGCTTACGGCTTTTTCGTTTAATATGAAGATATTTAAAACATTCACTGCCTAGGGGGAGAAAGTGCCCCTGTCTCCGCAAGTTGACGCCCATGTGTCGTATTGTTGTATTGTCGTATTTTTCACAACAGTTGTATATTTTTTGTTGTTGGCTTTACATAAAACTAATTTACGACAATAAAATTGCGTTTTGTATGTATACTGTTCACCAGTGCTGTTCTTTCATGTTCCGAATTTGTTATAAACAGGGCTAGGATTTCGATGACATGTCATCATTTTTCTGCTGCTTCTAAGAAATTTCCTGCTTATTCAAAACGTCCATTTATGTTTCCTAAACTCAAAATATGAAAAGTTTTTAGGACATTTTTTCGTCATTTTTCATCGTTTTTAGTTTTCAGGTCATTTTTACTAGATTGAGTAAAAATTTTTTGGTAATTTTTAGAGATTTTTAAGTTATTTTATTGACATTTTTGGACATTTTTAATTTTTAGAGCATTTTTCGGTTTTTTTGGGTCATTTTATTGTAATTTTTAAATAATATTTTTTGTTTTTTTTTCGTACTAAAAAATGTCAAAATGCAAATGTTTCAATCAAGAACATAACCTCTCGACAAAGGAGTAGCTTTGTTTATAGACTTCGATGAATAAAAAAGCTTTGCGCGTGGAGAAACTGACGAAAGGGTATGTAGAAATTGAAATAAGTGTTAGATAAAAACTCAGGATATGCTAGTTTAAAATAAATTTTAATTTAGTAATGTTTTATTTTTAAGGCTAAATTTTTTGTTTATTTTTTGTGCAATTGTTTGCGTTTTCAATGTAATTTTTGTCAGTTTTTAGGTAATTTTTGTCATTTTTTTAGGTAATTTTTGGCAGTTTTTAGGTCATTAAAATCCGAGCCCTCGTTATAACCGTGTACATTTCATAAGTAACATCAAACCATAACAGCTTTTCTTTTTATTTTGCAAGGAAAATATGTTTGAAGAAGAAATTGAAAGTTTTGACGTGGCTTTATGATTCATAACAAAAGCAAGTCTTTACTTTTTGCACAAAGCTCTTATTATATCATTCTTTTCGTTTTATTTAGGCATTTTAAATAATTTATTTTTGCAGTCATCTGTCTGTTTCTTCTGTCAGCTGTATAAATACGACAAACAACAAAATAAGCCGTTGGGGTATTTTCACAATTGCATTTTTTATTGAAAACGCAATACGGCATACAACATTACGACAGCTTGTGAAAACCCTAAGTAAGTGACACATTTTCAATGCTATATTTTGTTTGGCAAATACAATTTTTCCGTATCGCTATTGTAGGGTTCCTAGTAGCATATAAACTGAGTAAGAATACTATTAATAATTAAGGAAATTGCTGTTCCTCTAATAATTTTCTTTTAATTTTTCCAAAGAACATGGTTTGCAATTTTATTAATAAAAATTGGCAATTTGCAAAATTTCTTTATTTTACAAAATCCATCTTTTTTCCCCACCGGAGGGACTCGCAAAATGTACCTAGCTCACATACAATTTAAGTCTTGCCCCGTCACTGGCCGTAGCCAAGATATACCCATGAGGGGGTGTTTTGATGAACATTTTTTTATTCAAAATTAAAAAATTAAAATATACAGAGTTTTGTTTCATTTCATTTTCAAGTTTAGTTTTGTCTATATTATATATGAAAGTAAATATATTAAGCTGCCTTGAGTTCCATTAGAATAAGTTCCATTTGTACCCCTCTAAAAATTAACCTTGGCTTCTTTTATAACGATTCCCAAAATATTTTGGCTTCTACGACAGCTGCCAGTGAGCTAAGACATTTTGCAAAAACCTTCAAAAATTTTATTTTTCGTAAATATATTGGCTAGTAGAACAGTTCTTAAAAAACTGGCGAATATTTAGAGCCGGAAAAAGCTCTTCCAATCTACATTAAAAAACTTAAAAGTTTTGCAATAGCACTAAAGATAATGCTGTTTTTCGAACCTTTTTTATTTATTTTTTAATTTATTTTCACTAAAATTTAAATAAATTCATTGTTTCTAATGCGATCCTCACTTTTAAGATATCGTTAGAAAGGTTTTGAATGCTTGCATTCCTGGTCAGGCTTTCTAAAATGTATACATATTAAAGCTAAAATATTAATTATAGAATAAACACCATCTGAAAAAATTTTGAAAGAAATTAACAGAAAATAAAATTTTATTTATTTGAATTTTGAAAGTTTTTGTATGGAAATAAAATAAAAAAATACCAAAAAATAAGTCTTCTTCTTTGCCAGTTCTACCAACACGTCCTTCTCTGTTACTGTGCGATCACTGTGTATACTAAGGGACGTATTTACATAAACTTAATTTTTTTTTTACTGAACCAACGCTCAGGGGATGCCCCCTATAAATGTGTAAGCATTGTGCTGATTCGGAAGATGGGTGAAAGTTAGTTGGAGGGTGGATAGATGGAGTAGTGTCGGTGAAGATTTGTTTTGAATTTGCACAGCTCAAAACTGCCGTGAAACACCCTCGCAGGGAGACTATTCCACAACTTAACCGTGCGACTAAAGAACAAATTATCGCGGTAATGCGAGGTTCTATTGGGCATCGATGCAATGGTAAAGGGGTGGGCTTGGACAGCTGCCCGAGTGGACCTGGGAAACACACGAGCTGGTGGCGTCAGGCCATGTATCTCCCTTGAACACTTCCCATGGTAATACCTATACAGAACGCTTAGGCAACCAACATTATGTCGATGTCAAAGAGAGTTGAGAGAGCATGAAATACTTTCATCCCCTATCAAATATATCGCACGACGTTGAATAAAATCTTGAAGCCCCTGCCCAAATGTACGAATATATGTCGGCCTAATATATGAGGTGAAGATAAGCTGAAGTGAAATATTTCTTGAACCGTTTTAAAAAACCATGCACTTGCCCGCTTCTTTTGATACATCGAAAATATGATCATTCCAACGAAGATCAGATTTGATCGATATGCCTAGAACGTTAAGAGCGGCTGATTCCACAAGATCCACACCATTCATATTGAGGGGAGCTAAGGGCCAATCCACCCGCTTGTGGGTTAACAGATAGCACTGGGTCTTGCTTGCATTGAACTCTACTCTATTAGCAAGACCCCACTCGGAGATTTTTTTGTAGAAAATTAAGAAGTGTGTCATTCATAACACTCTCTCTCTCAATCTCCATAGTGCTTGGGCGTTTTTCGAATGAATATGAATGACAAATGTTGCTCGCTTTTGAAATATCAAGAGCAACAACCCTGCTCTCGCCGAAAAAGTGAACGCATTGGTTCCATTCTTCAGTTAAGAACGCCATAATATCACCAGTTATATCACCAGTTAATATCACCATAATATCACTGAGCAGTTAGTTGCATTACAGCGATTCCTTGCCTCAATGCGAAGTCCTTTTGTATTAGTATTCTTGTTAGAACGCCAGTTCTGAAAGGCTTCCTCTTTGGACCTGACTGCAATCCTGCAAGTCTCATTAAACCATGAGTGATCTTTTGGCTTAATGCTTCTCATCTTATTGGGAATGAAAGACCGTATACATAATAAAATAATTTTTTGTACCATGACAGCCGCGGCATTCACATTTCTATCAGCGAAAAATAATTTCCAATTGAAGCTGCGATAAAAATTATTTAACGCAGTCCAATTTGCCTTTCCATTAAACCATGCAGTCCTCTTCGGGGCTTTAGGCGTTGAGGTGCAGGGGTTAGAATTTGGAAAAACAGCGGAGATGGTACAGTGGTCCGAGTTACCAAGAGGTGCGTTAACACTCACATCATATTTTTCATGATGCGAAGTCAGAAAAAGGTCAAGGATGTTATGGCTTTGCAAATTACTTTGGGGGAAAAAAGTGGGTTCCTTCACTAGTTGAATCAGTTGGTTCGATTCAGCAAATAGCTCCACATATTGTCCAACGTGTGTCAATGGGCCCGAGTGACGTAACCAAGCCGGGTTGTGGACATTGAAATCGCCTGCTACAACGATCTCACTGTCAGGAAACAGCCCCAAAATATGCGTAATCGAATCAGAGAGAGAGAGTCCAGTTTGTTAAAAGTGGGCTCCCTCCCTAGATTCGGACTTCTATAAATTAAGCAGAAATGTAGCAAGTGAGAGCGAAGCCTGAACCTAACCCACATTGAGCTAAACTCTGGATCGGTCACGTTCAGACTCCGCTCACACTGGTACGTTACATCTGTTCTTATATAAAGGGCAATGCCCCTATGCAAAGAAAACAATGGCAGTAAGCGATACCCAGGTATGTGAAAATCCAGTGGATCTGCATCCTCGGCCACCTGGGTCTCGCTCAGTGCCATTATTTGAGGCCTATGTAGACTACAATGTACATAGACCGAGAAAAATTCGCCCTCAGTTAACGAACATTGCAGAAATCTATGCGAAAATGAGCCGACATTTCCGCACCATGCAAAAATCAAACAAATAAGGGCATACAAGGTAATTAGTTACGGTTGCAAGAGAGCTGCACAACATGATCAATATAAAAAGTACTGAAGCAAGTGTTATGCCTTTACTTCAGCACAATTCCGCCCACTGTGCAACCCTACTTACAAACGTAACTAATGTGAAATGATGGGGGAGTTGACGGAACCGAAAAAATAAATCTTAAAACCTTAAAATTCAAAAAATTACTTAAAATATTGACTTAAAACTTTTCTTAAAGTCTTGACTATAAAAAGAGTCACAATGAATCAAATTTATTTAAAAAAACTTTATTTGTTCCGTAAATTACGAAAAAGCTATGGTGCAATGCTTTCATAAGCAGAGCTAAAAAAAGGCAGAACTTACAATAAGCTCCATTTGCATATTTGGAGTAAGCCAACCAACTCTAGTGACAAAACCATGGATACTAAAATTTAAATTTTTGAGAACTGCTCGAGGGAAAATAAAAATGGAGTTTTTGGCTGAAGTATATTTTAAGATCTTTCTAGGCGGTTCGAATTAGAAAGATTTTACAGTTTACACGTGTATGTATGTCATACTTGTTGGCTTCACTATTATCATAACTACCATCATGTACAACTGCCTATGTCAAGGGTTGTGAAAACAATAGTAATGATAATATAGAATGTATCACGTTAGATCCGAAAAGTCACGATGCATTAGTTTTCCTTATTTTGTTTACACGATTCATCTTATAACAAAGACTTTTACACGTAAACGCAACTTCAGTATATGATTTGGTAAGTTTTTTACAGCATATTAAAGTGATGCAATGAAATAGTTATTTAAATGCATAAAATTTTGGACTCTCTGGGTTTTCGGGGTTCAAACCCCCGAAAGCCCCCTTTGGCTACGACCCTAACCTATCATATCAATAAATAGTTGAAAATAGCATGAGTTTCGGACATTTGAATTTTGAGTAGCGTTTTTTCACACTTTTCGCTTTTTAAAGTTCTCTGAAAAAAAACCGGCAAATATTATCAAAATTTAGGTTTTGGATCCAATAGATTTTATTTCCTTTAAAATAAAAAAAAAAGTATAGCAGTGAAGGAAACTGCCGACCGAAGCGAAAACCTATATATAAAATATTAGTATTCCCTGGAAGACTTTGTTCGCTTTACTGCTTTATAAAAATTTTCATGCTAATCGGAAAAACTTTTTATATTTTCATTCCCTCAGTCATTGATTATATTTTTCAAAATATTTTTTATTCAAATAGCATTATTATTTTAATTATACAGTCTGTGTGGTCTGTCTGGCCCTTTAACGAAGAGTGGAAAATGAAAAGTTTGAAATAAAAATATTATGTTTTCAAATTGTAAATAGTGCGGACACGTGTGTTAAGTTTGTGTTAATTTTAATGAAAATATTATAAAAACAGTGTTAATAAAATTATAAAATGCCGAAGAAGTGTTAAATTTGCCAAAAAGCAAAAAAAACAAGGTTAACCAAAAATCAACTGCAAAACATGAACATAAAGAAACTCGAGATTAACAGCTGATTTTGACAACTAGCTCGACTTTCTCTGCTTTCTACTTCATTCCTCTCCGAGTCAGCCCTACCTGGTTATTCTATCATGCTCGTTGTCTGTATTGATGACGAGAGTTACTCGGAAAATCACGATGACGCAAACTAAAGATTTACCCTCTTCCAAAATTGTTCAACGCGCTTAAAGAAGTTTTCACTTCAAAGATCTAAGGCAATTCACAGTGTAGTTATTGAGACATCGTTGAGACCAGTTTGTAAAACTTAAAGGTTTATTACGGTTCATAGCAATAAACTGCTGTGTCTTCTAACGAGTAGACACAACAGTCAAGAAGACACAACAGTTTCGAACTATTATGGCTCACAACAATACGTTATGCAAACTTAAAACTTCGTGCCGTTCGCTTGTAAGCTAGCATACTTGCAAGTCGCAAGCAGTCGTGGGCTTATTTATATTCAATTACAAGCTATACTTGATTCAAAATTATCAAGCTCAAGCTAGCTTGAACTTGTATTTCAAGCAAGTACTTGAAATAAACTTCAAGTAGGCTTGTGCAGTTCTCTGATCAGTGTGACCAGAGTGGAATATTATATTCCACTTTGGCATATTTAAACTTCGGGAAGCATATTTTTTTATAAAAATATGCAGCATAAAAAGTGGAATATTTTTCGTATGATTGTATTTTTCAAAATTCACAAAAATTGCAATAAAAAATGTCTATTTGGTTACTAAATGGTTATTTTTTGGATATCGACAGTTTATATTTTTTCATCTCTGAACCACCTTGTAAAACGCAATAAGGAATTCATTTCGTGGTTAACTTATTCGTTGTCAATTTTATTGCAGTTTATTTAATAACTTCACGCTGCTTAATAAGTGAAGTAAATTTGCTTATATGTTTGTTTGGTTAGATTTTTTTATGAATTATGTTACAGCAGTAAGTAATTTACTTCAGAAAACATTAGGGGTATTCATGATGTGTTGTATTTTCACTTGTATTGAGTATTTTTGATAAATTTGATATTTTTAGTAAATTTTGTAATATAACAAAAACAAAATGCACAGTTTTCAAAATACAACCCTGTGGAAAATATGCAATGATGGAACACTATTGTATTCTGTGTAAATTTCGTTGTGTATTTGATCAACTGATTGTACAAGCATTTCTACTCAGCATGGAGCAAGCTAAAGGCTACGCTGTGAGTTTATTTAATAAAAATTAATATAATTTATTCTTTCATTTCAATTTTTTTATGATTTCCTTTAGTTAAATGATGATTTAAATTAATATTTCCAAACAGAAGTACATATAAAAATCAGCTGATTTTAAAAATATAATATGTACTTTACTGAAGGTTCGATCACAATAAGTTGTAAGTATTGTAAATTTTGCAAAAATTTAGCACAAATGCACCACATCGTGAATACCACTATTATTGCTAACAATAGCTATTTCTTTTAACTATTTTAAAATGTGGATTCAAAACAATAAAGCAGAAAAAAAGTTATTGATCAAAGTTTGGAATCTGAAGATTTATCAAAATTTGTGCTTTTCTCGCTTAGCTTACCATTTAGCAATGCTGAGGTTGAGAAACTTTTTAGTTATATGAATCTTTTTTATTTAAACGAAAATTCGAAATAGAATGCAAGAAAAACTCTTAAACAATTTGTTGAATGTAAAAACATGGCTGCATGTTCAAAAAAAGTGTTGTAATACCTATCAAATACCAGATAGCTTAATAAAAAAATTTAGAAATGCAAATTTCTATGATAATACAAGCAACAATTTAAGAATTGACCTCGAAGATGTGCCTGAATTTTAGTTTTGTATATTGTATATTTATAATTTTTTATAGGAGAAGAAAATAAATTTAAGTGCGATAGTAATCAAATAAATAAGTGTTTTTAAACTTGCTTCTGTGTTTTTTTTTATATGCATATTTACACTTATATATATATCTTTGAAATTGAAAGTGGAATATTTTTGTGGAATATAAAAATTTAAAGTGAAATATTACGCATGTTTTTTTTAACAAAAAGCATATTTTTTCAAAAATCTTCTGGTCACACTGTCTCTGATGCCAATAGCATAACTATAATTTAAGAATTATGGAAAATTTAAAATACATCTTGTTTTTAGTTTAAAACCCCAAAATAATAAAAGGTAGCATCGCAGAAATTTTCTTACTCTCAAAATAAAAACATAATCTAATTAGTACGTTTCGATGCAACTGTGAACTGGTCACTTTCAGAATAAAAAAGTAAACAAACAAACAATTTCGAATTCAATTGCTTATCTCTCTATAATTCTGTTCACTAGGAGACGTATTATCTATTTTCTGTAAAATTTTCATAATTAATAAAGAAAAACGCAATTTTAAATAAAATTTTCATTTTTAATCTATTTCGTTTCCTCAACACAACACCAAATTAGCTGTCTTCAAAAGTTGGCAGATAACAAGACAATAAAGCACAACTGCTGTGTTGCATAGTAAGTGTATTGAAGACACAGCATTGTTGACAGACAACAGTGGAATGTATTCAGTTGCTTTGTTGTCTACCATAATAGAAATTTACACATTGAAGACAGCAATTACTTTTGTGTTGTGAACCGTAATAGGGCTATTAATTTTTCAGAAAACGTGTTTTTAGATTTGGTTAACGATTGTTTTGAGCGCGTTATGAAAATATGGGTACCTTTCGTATGCGATTACTTTTTTATGCAATTGTTATCGGCCAAACCGTTTTGAGACATCATAAGCTATCGAAAAATAAAAAAAAAATAAAATTTAACTTTCTGGTCGATTTTCATGAGAACTAGAAATGAGCGATTTTTTGACACCGGTGATTTAGTCACTGAGATTAAAAAATCACTTTTAACTGTGGTGATCAAATACTATCAAAAACAGTGATCAGTGATTGAGCTTTTGTTTAATTTTTGTCTTATGTCGTTTGCAGCGATTAGTAGCATATCCAGTGATTTATTGTTTGCGCAATAATTTTTTGTCTCTGTGTCTCAAGTAAGCATACCAAGCGCACTTTGGTATGAGTTTTAGTGCTGTTTCGGTCATCTCTCATAACTACATACTTGGATATGTATTTGTTTAGTTATAAAATAACGTGATCACGGCCACCATATAAAAGAACGGTGATTTAAAAATCAAGTTCACTGAGAACGCCGTTCCTGAAAAATCACAGGATCGCTCATCTCTAATGAGAACCTGCCCTTAAATACAATAAAATCCCAGCAGTTGTTTTGGAGTCAGTTGGAAAAACCAACTAGTTCAAAAAGTATTAAAAAACAGCGTAGAACAGTTCACTTTGATTTTATTTTGTTTTCTTGTAAAAATTTTTAATGACAAAAATTATTTTATTCTGAACACGTGTTAAGACAATTTTTTGTTTTTTAAGATCATAGAACCGAGGCATGCGCCTTATACAAACAACGTTTGGTGTTTGACCTGAAAGGAAAGGGATACATTATTAGAGGAAGAATTGATTGGAACAATACGTGAATTATCGATTAGGCGGAATAAACGTGAAAGACTATTTAAATTGCTTATAGCCGAGGCTAGTGTTATGCCTTAACTTCGGCAAGCATTTTCAGCCCGTTACTGTTCTTTAATTCCACATTTTCCACAATTTAGTTGTGGATTTTTTGTTTCAATAATTCTTAAATGTAGTAAATAAGTAAGCGAAAATAACCATGCCCGAACCCGGATTCGAACCGGGGACCTCTTAATTGATAGTCTAGCGTACTCTTTACTAGACTTCAAAGGTAGGTTTTAGCATTATATATAAAAAAATAAGTACATTGAATATTACATGCAAGATATAAGCACTAAATGCCTCTTACGTTTAAATACTTTAAGATCTACTTTAAGATTTTAGCAAAAAGTACCAGTATGGAAATGTTCATAATGGAACTAGTGCAAATTATGGGAAAATGGAATTATTTTGGGTACAATTGTCTTTTCTAGGACATCAACACGTAAAAAGTGTCAGTTCGATCAATGTGAAAGGGTTTTGTAGAGAGACCAGTACTGGACTTTTTTGGAACAAGTTTAGAACTATTTGAAATTTGGTTCAATTTTCTGCAAGGATATATTATGTGAAAATTTTTTAATTAGTAGACAAAAAATATTGAATAGTTTGTAATACTTTTTAGAGCGCGCATTTTATCAGTCGGGTTTTAGTTTTTTAATTTAATTTTTTTTAAAATCATGTTGGAGACATAATTTTTATATAATCGAAAGTAATAACTACTAATCGATTGCATGATAATCAAATTCTAAACATAGATGTTTATTATGTCAATAAAAATTAAACTTTTTTTTAGTTCAAGACTTTATGTCCTATAGAGGGCGCCATAGTCAATTTAATGTAACCAATACGTCCTAGACGTCACATAGTCTATAACTAGTCTATAACATCAAAACGCTTCACACGATACCTCATTTGTCAAATTATGATAAGTAGTTTAGAAGTGAGAGTGGAACAGATACATGCGTACATACTTACATACCGATCAAACACATATGCCGTTCCTTTTGTTTCACCGTAGTCGGATAAAAATAATCGCAAAATACTAAAATTTGATATAAACAATTGAAAAAACGTCCGCGTAAAATTTGTATGTACAGAAAACACATTCTTTTGACCTATATGTGGACCAAAATATTTTCATTCATTAGGTACACAGAAAATAAAAAAATTGATTTATTACCTAAACTTGATTAGGTAATCTGAAATTTTCTACTTCACCTAATCTTTTCGGCAACTTTTCTACTTGCACAGTTAATAAAACAATCATGCATTGGGTTTTTTACCTAATTAAAAACTGTAAATTCGACTGAAATTTTGTTTAGAAAATAACCAAATTTTTTATATATTTTACCTAATGCAAGTTGTTGAATTCGTACTTCACTTGTTATAAAAAATAAAATTATTTTGAAATTTTCTTAAAACATTTTTCAATAATTTTTCAACAATCATTTCTTTCAAATAATATCGAACGTTTCATTGAAAAAAAAACATACTTAAAAAAACATTCTAAGCTTAACATCTATCGGATAAATAAATTTTATTCCCTTATACTACTGGCAATGGAGGCGGACCAAATAATTGTTCTGCCAACAATCAACGTTTGCTCCCAGATGATGAAGCTCCTTTGGGATTGGGGGCTGGAGGAGCATATTCCTGACTTCACAGGTATTTATACTAGAATAATTTCAGCGAAATGTCGCTAACAATCCCTTTTTTATATGGGGACTTTATTTAGCTATGTCCGTCTGTTCGTCTGTCTGTGATCACGAAAACAGCCGTAATGTTACAGCTATCTTAACGAAATTCAAAATACGTATGTATAAGTTTTCATTCAATAATAAAGATCAAGTTCGAAAATGCGCCAAATCGTATCAAAACCACGCCTTCCTTTCTAACAAAGTGACTTAACCAAATCGGTAAAATTTCTATAAATGTTACTTGAATTAATACAATGGCTTAAGTTTTTTGAAATTAGTTTTAATCTTTACTATCCACTTAATGTTTGGATTTTAAAAAAAGACCGAAAACTTCGCCCAACATTTTTTAAATTTAATTTTCATTAAATTTTTATGAAGTTTCAGATATGGTTTGTATTCACTATTTTACATAATTATATTATATTGTGATAACTTTGGCCAAAAAGTGTTAATAAAACAAATCGCGCTATTTTTCTAGTGGGTAAGCAATAATATTTTAAGCCACCTACTATTTTTTTCTCTTTATTCCATTTTCAAATCCGTTGAAATTTAAATTTTCGTCAAGTTCTGTTAAAAAAAAAACTCATGTGATCAAAACACAATATTCATAAGAATATGGTTATTTTATATTTTTTTAAGAACTTGAGTAATCTATTCCATGCTGCGGGAAAGGGATTATATTAAATTTCAAAAAAACGGAGCGTTTCCAACTGAAGAACGGCACTTGCTTGTTACAATAGTTGCGGAAAATTGGCTACATCAATATAGAAAGATTTCAAAAAAGGACTTTGAAATAGCTGCAGAACAAATAATAAGTTTATTTAAATGTGCAAATAAAATATGTCAGGGAGTGTACACAATAAAATTGAGACAGCGATTTAATTTTCCTCGTTCCATACGTGGCAAACATGGTATATTCAACATGATTTATAGGTACCAAAGCTGTCAAACACCTGGTATATTATAATTTGCAAGTTTTGTTATTTGCTTTGCTTTTATTCTTAAAAAGCTGATTTTGACAAGTGCTGATTTTGACAAGTGACTTCTAACAGGTTGAATATATCTTGCGTGGCAAGAATATTTTGTCCGCCTCCAAAATTATTAAAAAGTTTATCGTGTACACTCTTTAATCTTACAATTTCAAAAACAAAATAATATTATTTTAATTCAAACTATAGAATGTACACACTGGTTTTAAAGGGACACGCGGAAAGTTAGCGGAGAGGTATTACGCCTTCTTCAAAAAATATAGGAAATAGGGTTTTTTAAAAGTAGGTATAATTTTAAAAGAGCAGCAGCCCCCGAAGAAATAACACAAGAATCAAATGTACAAGGTTGGTTTGAGATATAAAAATAATTTATTTTAAAAGATTATTTCTATTTATTTTACCCTCTACTAACAATTTTCAATTCAGTAGCTATAGAACAATCAGATGGAGAAATTGCTGGCCATGAGATGTGGTTGAAAAACAATGTATCTCCTGAATCACTTAATAATACAAAAGAAAAACCTATTTTTAATCAAACTTTTTATTGTTGTTATCATGTGCTAACTATTATTAACTATTTTAATCACTTTGTCTTATATAAACTCAGAAAAACTCTTTTTTCTTGTGAACAGTTATTTGCACCTGATTTTGCAATGTTTTTGTTATTAAAAATGTTATGTTTAAATAATTATTATTGTAATTAGTCATATAAGTCATATAAGTGATTTAAAAAAATAATAGGTAATAAAATCACATTTTAAATTTCAAAACTTATTCATCTTTATTTTATTTATTTCGATTGGTTTATGCATTTAGTTGGCTATTTACTCCAAAAATTAAGTTTCCTTAACTACATCAAAGTGGAAAAATTATCTAAGGAATTGGATGAATTTTCTAAAATAAGTAGTTGTTTTCCAACTCTAAAGTAGATATGGTATCAAAATAAATAGTTTATTTTTCTATAATATTTAGTTGCCGTTCCTACTCTTAAGTAAGAAAGCCATCTTAATAATTAGACGAATTTTTTAAAATAAGTGGTTGATTTTCCAATTCTAGAGTAGATATGCTATCAAAATAAAGAGTTGACTTTGTGAAAATATGTAGTTGCCGTTTCTACTCTTAAGTAGGCACTGCCATCTAAATAAATAGATAATTTTTCTACACTTAGTGGGTGGCTTACCTACTCTGAAGTGGACATTGCTTCAAAAATAAATTGTCAATTCTTCTAATTAATTATGTGTCTTATCTATTTTATGGTTGAAAATACATCTAAAGACTTCGGTGCTTTATTTACTCTCGCAGTTAGAGTACCTAATTCAATTCCAATGTTTTAGCATTTTGAAATTTATAGAGCAACTAAACAAATTCGTTGACTGAAAATCACCGGATTAATTTAGTAGAGTTTTCTACATTTTTAGGTAAAATTTCTACTCCTTTTTTTCTGTGTAGAATCAGGACCAATAGGTAAAATCAGCGGCTATAAAATCTTTATTACTTAACCGCCTTTAGCACTGTCATCGTTTTGGAAAGATACTGAGCTTAAATATCATGTCTTTATAATTCAAGAAAACCAAATTAAATCTGCATGGCAACAGCTTCTAAAGTAAAATACCTAGATAAGTTAGACCATTTGTAATTTTTCTTTTAAATAATTGTACTACTGCACAAATCAGTCCCAGTAAAAGATAGAGAAAAAAAAACTAATATAAAATCTTATTCCTCTCGACAGAAATACATTATGCCCCAAAAAAAAATGTTTATTGGAGAAAAAACCGGAAGTCAACGAAAAACATCCTATTTTTTACAGCTTAAAACTTATCGAGTAAATGAATATATGAATGCTTGCTGTCTTCTGTTAAATAATTTTTTCCTAAAATTACAAAAAAAAATAAATCCTAATTTTAGTTGCAGCCAGCAAGTTTGTAAATTTCCTTTGCTTCATTTCTAAATTGAAGTCAAAACAAAATAATACGAATTACAGCAACAAAAAATAAACTACGTATAGAAAAATAAATATATATTTTTTCATCTGTGCGTTGCTTTAAAGGAAAAAAATGTAAACGAAGCAGAAAACTCAGCGCCGTGCCGTGCCAAAAAATAAGGAAAAAACTGGATGTTCAACAGAGGCAAAGCAAGGCAAAGCAAGACGGCCCGGAAACGTGCGTTTCGCTTCAAAAAATCGAAAAGAGCTATTTTTGGCTGCCTTTTACCATCCCCCAGACATGCCTCAATGTTGTTTTTATTTTTGTTCCTTTATTTAGTTTTTTTGCGCATCAGCTACGTAGAAAATACGAACAAACGCAGACAGATACAGATACAATTTAAAGATAGTCGTTGTTGGGTCCCTAGGGCGATGGCACGTACAATAGAAAGACCCAGCAACAACAATGACAACAACAAAATCAACTCAGTCACTCACAGAAACTACCTAGAGCTCAAGAAAATTTAACTTCATTTTGAAAAGTTTTACAGAAAAATTAACGCAGCCTGGGCAGCAGTTGAAAAAGATACTGTACAAGTATCCAGAGCAGCAGCAGCTCCACCAGCAGCAATTGCAACATCCGATAATAAATACTTTCGTTGTTCCTGATGTCGGTAGGAGGGCCGAGGGAGCAATGATGGATACTGCGTGCTTAAAATTAGCTCCGTATGTTCGTCCTTTTTCTTGTTTAACTTTTTGTTGGATCTTCCTGTCGAACAGTCTATTTGTTTGCCCGTCTGTCTGTAGCAATGTCTGTCAAAATTTGTTTCTTTCCGATAAGGAAATTGAAAGAATTTCCTTCTAATATTACAGCAAACGAATATCTAGGGCGCCATTGAAAACAGCACCCAAAAATAGACCGAAAAACTTGACATTTTTTCAAATTGTTTTGTTACTGTCTACTCGTTGTCGTCCTGAGGCTTGTTTCCGTCTGTGATGAAATTTATTCTTAATCAGAATTATTTTATACCCTCCAACCTAATGTAATGAGGTTTTCTTATCAGCTTACGGCAAATCTAGGCATTACGTTTTCGCTTTAACGTTACGTGCACAAAATTATTGCTACCACGCTGGAGCCTGTCATGGCAATAGATATAAATTTTTATAGAAGCCTCACATAACAACCTTATAGTATATCCCTTAATTAGCATTTAGAATATAGTAGAACAGAAGTGAGAATTTATGCAAAATGAAAAAGAACGGACAATGAATTCAACATGACGACAGCTGGTGATTGAGTAAAACACATCACGCTTTAAGCAAAAATTGACAAAAGTGACTAAGTCAGAAACTTTATTGAGCCATAAAAATATTGCAGCTTATTTTATAATTCTTTTAGTTGCATGTTTTCAAGTATGCCTTTTTTAAAGTGAGTCATGGTATTGCAAAAGCTGAAACTAATGATAAAATACATTTTATTAAATGCAAAAATAGTGTCAATATTTTTAACTTGTCTTACTTAAATTTAAATTTTGAAGTTTAACCAGCAATGTGGTATGGCTTATTTTTTGTAGTTACAAATTGGATGAAGCCAAAAACATTACATGAATAGATATACATATTAGCAATTTGTGGAACCAGAGGCCAATATTTCTCTATAATTTTATGGTTTTAAGTGTTGCTTTCGATTTAAAGTGCATTTTAGAATCAAATGAAAATTCAGGTCTTACGAAAAATATTGATCTTGGTCTTGCTTGAAAATGTTTTTTTTTTTATTTTCATGCTCATTACCATCTCTATATTTTCACTTTCATCGCTTTATCACAGTTGGAAATCAATGGAAACCGATTACTTAGTGGTCTTAAAAAATTTTATGAAAACTTGCAGTAAATGTTATTATTAGTGTCCGACCGAATATTCGGTTTCGGTTTCGGTTTCGGTTTCGGTTACGGTCAGTTTCAGCCCTTTTTGGCAGTTTCGGCTATTAAATTTTTCGTCGCTTGCACTATTGCTAAAAACTCTTTCTCTATAATTGAATATCTTTTCTCTGCATGGTTCAGAGCTCTATTTGCAAATTAAATCAGCCTATCTTTTCCCATCAACGACATCAGCATTGAGATCAAATGAAGAATAACTCTTGCCAACAGGTGTTACTTTGGGCTCAATAGGCAATTGAGAAGCAGAGCCCTCTCTCGACGAACGAAAATCACGCTCTATAAATCGCTCATTATGCCCGTCCTACTTTATGCATCACAAACCTGGACTAGCCGAAACTTTTGTTAAAAATTTCGAAAATTTCAAGAATAGCTACAACTATAATTTTGAATTTTTTTTTGCAGATTATATTGATTTCGGCCCCCTTACTCCAAATCTGAAAAAATTGCAGTCCACTCGCAATTGGCTTAGAAGTTATAGGCCTCCAAAGTTGGAAAAAAATAGCCTACAAATCTTGCTATTTTTCTAAATTTTTCAACAAAACTATACTCTATGGGTATCATAAGAAAGGTAATTTAAGTACTTATTCAACAAGGTACTTATTAAAATATGAAAATCCATGCAAAACTTTTAAAGATATAAACATTTTTATTGTAGTGCTTTGGTAAAAGGGAAACCACTAGTTTTCCAGACAAATTGTAAATATCATAATAGGTATATCTTAAAATGTTATGAATGGATTCTCAAGTTTGATACCTCGTTGAATAGGTACTCGCATTACCTTTTTTTGGATATCCATAACGCGGAACACTAAAAAACAGAAAGATTTGTAGCCCATTTTGCAACTTTGGAGGCCTATAACTTCTGCCAATTATATAATTGCCAAACCAATTGCCAGCGGCCTGTAATTTGGATTTGGATTTAGGAGGTTAAAGTCCGTATAATCCAACAAAAAATATTAAAAAAGAGAGTTTTCGCTATTCTTAACTTATACCAAAATTTCTTGCATAAGTCATTTAATTCAAATATATAAGTTTGGTTTAACAAAAATATTTACAACGTATTGTACAAAACAAAAATTATGAATTCGTCTAAAATTAGATTTATCGTGTTAACGCAAAACATTTTGGTTAATTTTATGCGTTCGATACTATCAGTTTTGATATTTTCATCCATATTGCAATTACCATTAAAGTTTTATAGATACTTAAGCCAAAAATTGATACTTAAAATTCCGAAGGAATTCTGTGTGTGTGGAATAAAGGAAAAGAAAACGAAATACATATTTGTATTTTTATAATACTAAACCTTTAAGAAAAACATAAATACTTCGCTTTGTAGTTCTAAAAATGTACATTGTAGGTGCATACTATTTTGAGTGTGTACGGAAGTGTGTAATAACAAATAAATTAAAAACTTATCTCATTTATTATTATAGTAAACTTCAATTAATTATTATAAGCTTCAATATTCAAATAATACTTGTTTTATGCTAGTAGAACTTTTGTTTTCTTTTAATAAAACAATCATTTGTAAAAACTTAAATTTTTAAATTAATAACCAGTTTCGGTTTCGGTTTCGGCCGAATATTAAAAAATGGCCGAATATTCGGTTTCGGCCAAAATTCTGGTTTCGGTCGGACACTAGTTATTATAACATCACAGTAGTGGACAAAAATTAAAAATGTGTTTGTCTCAAAACCCAACAAAATATATATCGTTGTCAGTGAAATATTTAAAATAAAGTAAATCTAAATTATTAGTCCAAAAAATATTATATATGTGAATTTAGTTGTAACCCTTTAAAATCACTACTTTTGGACAATTTAATAGTTGTAGATTTATTGTTATTGAGTATAAGTAAAAACATATTTTGTAAACAGATTTTTTAAATTATCAAAACAATTTTTTTTTTTGGTTTTTACTAGAATTATTATAAGAAACAGTTTTTATTATTTGAAGAAATAAAATTAAATTGGTCCTTTCACAGGATTTTGAAAATGGTCATATATATAAGTTTTATAAAAAAATGATCCGATTAAAGAAGTCAAACAAAATAATTCCTACTGACTCCCGCATCAATATTAACAATCTCGTAAGAAGGTTTTATTGTCTTGCAGTATCTATTCAAAAATTTACCGAATTGTACCGATTCTTTGTGAAGTCTTATTTTAAAAAATGCTTCAAAATTGCTATTTCACATTAAATGTTGATCGTATTAGACTAAAAGATGGTAATTAAGTTCATATGGTTAATGTCAGTGACTAAATTATAAATGGGCATGGTCTCACTGCAGCTACGCCCGATTTTAAGTAAACATTCAAATATTCCGAAACTACACTCAAAAATATTTGTGTGTTAATATTACTAATAACTGCATCCATTCTACGAATTTTATTCGTAGTTTTCAGCCACGAATACGATTCGTAGAATCGACGTACATTAGTACATATTAAGAATATTTTATTCGTATTCTAAAAAAAAAGAATTTGTCTGAGCTGGGGTTTGAACCGAATGAATTGTTTCTACTGATATTATTTTTCATTCGTAAATAGTACGAAAGCATTAGTTAATACTACGAATGTGTTGAAAAAAATTACGTAGTTTATTACGAATATTATTATTTAAACGTACAATGCACTAATACGAATTGATTTATTTTTGTTTACGAATATCATTAGCATAGTAAACAAATATATTCAAAGATACTACATCAGGTATTAGAAAAATTTTACGAATGCATTCGTAAAGGCATCACAATAAAAATACTTTTTATATTGTATGAATATTTGTAGAATGTACGAATATTTTGTTTACTAATATTATTCGTAGAATTTTACTAATAAATTTTTTTAGTGTACTGGGTCGATTAAGCTAAAATTTTGGCAGTAAATTTGTTTCGAGTACGAAATGGTTTAGGAAAAAATTTAGACACCCCATTTAACCACCCACAAATCAAAAAAAAATTTTATTTTTGACTTAATTAAATGACTGCAAAAAAATTAGAAAGTATTTACCCGTAACTCACCATTTCTGTTTTGATTATTTTTTCCAGAAAAGTTCTTAAATATTTACTTTTCTCTCAAAAAGGAGGCAAAAAGTTTTATGTTGTAAAAAATTATATTGAAATTTCCATTTTTTAAATTTCTTTAAAGCTCTTTTAAAGTTTTCATATATCATTGATTTTTTCATTGCATTTTTTTATAACGTTTGCAAAGGCTACGTTTTCATTTATTTGTCAATACACTTTCAAACTAAGAATATATAGTGAAATCCAAATTTTTTTGCAGGATTTTTATCTGCAGATGCGTTAGAAGACACTCACAAATATATTAAGTACGCTCGTTTAAACCATACTCTTGAAAAAATTTGAGGGAAAACACAAATTCGGACTTAATTAGACATTTGATTATTTCGTCAGATCCACATTTATCTTCAAAAATAAAAATTGAATATAATAAATATTTAGCCGCAATGGAAAACAATGAAAAAGAAAATAAAATCAAAATTATAAAAAATTGCTTCAAATTATTTATTAAACGGCACAGATATAAAGTAATTTATGTCGAATAACATTTTCTAGGTGTAAACGTGCACTCACTAAAAATATTTTATCTTGAAAACTAAAAAACCTTTTGAAAATATATATAATTTTGAAGAAATGTTCAAAATTCTGAATACAAACGAATTTTTTGTGAAAAATAATAACTTTACACTAAATCTGATTTCATGTTTCAAATCAGGGACTTCAATTGATTTAAAATAAATAATAATAATTCATAATAATTTCATGAAGATTGGACCACGTCTTTTATTTTTGTCCATCTTTTATATGGGCTCAGTGCCATATTTTACTAATATTTTACTAAAATTGAAATTTTTCTGTAGTACATATAAGTTCACACCAGCTTTGGTTTCAAATCGAGTATTTGCGAAATACTTAAATACTTACAACTTTGGTTAAAAATTTAGTACAAACTCTGATTAAAATATTAAAAAAAATAGCAAACTCCGTGAGATTCGAACCCACGACATTTGAAAAGTATTTGAAAAGTTGAAATTTTAAACCGTAAGGTTTCAAAAATGCAGAACTTTTTAGCTGCCCTAAAATTAAGTTCAAGATTTTTATCCGTGTACTGTGCACCGGGGGGATACAGTAGTCGAAGGTTATCAGCAGGCTCTTAATGTTTGCCTATTCATAATTATTTTTATATATGAGAATTTGTATTTAAAATCAAGTATGATTTAAACTGTGAAATATTTAGAATTCGTATTTAAATCATATAAAATCAACATAATTTTTAAATATGTTTTAAAAGTAATAAGTACATAAGCCTGACTCCTGAACCTATTTAAATTTAAAATTGTAATATTATTTTTTATCAACAATAATAATTTATTGCGATGGTGTAAGTTTTAATATGTAACTACTGTCCTCATATATATATTTTTTTTACAGTAGTAGATGGTTTCTAAGGGTTAACATGGAGGTTTTGTATTTCAACTATTTTTTACTTTGTTCAGAATGGGACACTAACAAAAAACCCATAGAGATGTGAAAGAGCGAAATCTTAGAAAGTGTGGAAATTTTCTAAAAGCAGCTCAATCAATAGATCATGTGTCAAGTGTCCTTGTAAAGGTGTACACAAAAAAGAAAGAAAGCAATAGAAAATAAAAAATGAAATCAATTTAAAACTTCTTGAAAAATAATTAAAAATAAAAAATTGCGATGTAAAGGAAAAATTGTTCAATTGTTTTCCAAAGCACAATATATTAAAAGTATACTGTAGAAATGTCAGACCAAAATTCAAAATATTACTGAAGTTATAGCACATAGTTAAGAACGTCTCATATTGCGCGCTGTGTGTTGCTATAACTTTAAAAGCATTTTTCTCGAAACAACGTTTTTTTAATCGGCCCGGGTATTTTAAGAACTTCTATCAAACCGATTGGACTGCAATTTTAAAACTTTATCGTACACGTCAATACCTCTGGCAGGTAGTAGGTTTGTGCATTGTTTACAATTTTTTTCGCGATTTTCAACAAAAAAAGAGGCGATTTTTTAATATGTATATTTTTCAGTCTGCTATTTTGTTGTTTAAAAAAAATGATTCAATCTACTACTTGCTAGAATGTCAAGCATACAGAACATTTATCTTTTGTTTCAGATGACTTCAAGTGCCGTTATCACCCCAGCCAGCAACACACCTTTTTTTTGTGTGCACTTTTGACGTAAGAAACTTTTTAAAAATAGTAAAATACAATACATTCTCAGATGTACCTCAGAATAACCCTCAGATGGACTATGTCGTCTGGCCAGACGAAATTGTTTTTCTGTTTTGAATAATTTTGTTTCTAGTTGCTTGATTGGCAAACGCCCTCGTGTTATTTTGAGGTATGTTTTTTCTCTATAACAGGTATAAAATCGAAAAGTTCTGTAAATGTTTGCAGTGATAACTTTTGTCACAAAGTCAAAACTTTCATATATGGATTATGTCGTCTGGCCAGACGAAATAATTTTTCTTTTTGAATAACTTTGTTCCTAATTGTTCGATTGGCAAACGCTCTCTTGGGCTTTCGAGTATGTTTTCCTTCTACATTGAAAGTTTAAAATCGAAAAGTTCTGTAAATGTTGATAGTGATAACTTTTGTCTCAAAGTCAAATTTTTCAACGTGGACTATGTCGTTTGCCCAGACAAAATTAATTTCTGATAGATAAGAGCCTGATATTTTGTTAAATTTTATATTCTTCTCTTATCCTGCGTTCGTCAGATAACAAGATAAATTTTGCTAAAACATACATAGCATACATATGTATACATACATACTCAGAAACATAAAACTGCCGTTAGCCTACCCGTCATTATGATATACCTGTGTAATTGGGCCAGACGATATAGTCTATTTACTTTCTATCAGATCATTACCCATTCGAGTGTTAAGATGTTAATAACAACATATATATAAATTTAAACGATTATGTTTAATTTTTTAATAAAAAAAATTTTCCTAATAAACCTTGAAAATTAGGCCAGAGAACCAGACTAAATTCTTAAGTGTCAGAAAGAAAACTCTTTACTATTATTTAAATTTTTTAAAACTATTAAATCTTTTCAAATTTAAAAAGTCATTTTTAATCTTTTCATAATTTGTTGTGTTAATTTCTTTTTAAAGATTTTTTTTTTAGAAGCGGAAATCTTTTAATTTGCCACACTGTGACAGCCAATTTGACGTTTCTTGGTTATTTTGAGGTTAGTTTGGTTGGAGTTTAGATACATTTATCACGCTGAAGCAATGTTTGTAACTTGTTCAAAATTCTTTTTAAAAACACGGTTGAGTTCGAGAAACACATTGAGATTTACGTGTGTTTTGTGGTTCTCATAGTCGTCTATCTGAGCGATTAATTCGGGAAACTGAGGATCATTTACACAGTACGTTTACGTCTGCAAAATCTTTTCTCAAAAAAAATTTAGTAATTTGCAACAGCTGACTTTTTATGGAAAAGTACAGAAATAAAAAACTTTTTCATAATTTTTTTAATAATAGGAATAAATATCACTACTATAAGTTGCAGCTATAATTGAAATATTTTAAATTATTAAAAAAATAATTTTCTTTTAAAATGTATGTTTAAGTTTATGTTTATGTATCATGTTTACGTATCATAACATGGACCTCGTGATCCCTAAATACAAGTTTCATAATTTCAAAAGTATTTCACAGGTATAAGACTGATCAACACATGTCTTGTAACACGAATGTTTCTTCCAAATTTTTAAGTTTGAACTTTGCAAGCCAAGGTAATTATAAACTTGTAAGGTAAATAAGGTGGAATTGTAAAGGGCACGAATTAAAAAATGGACAAGTAAATAAAATAAAAAATATTCGTATAAGTCAGCCTTGTAATTTTATTGTGCACCAGAAAATGTTTAAGTTAATTTTTGTATTTAATGAAACTACAATATAGTGAAACCGGCTTTTGAGCGTCTTTTTTGCGCGAAACAGTTCATCATAATTAAAGTGTACACTCCACGTAAGCTCACTAAAAAAAATGTTTCTACACGATTCCTATCTCAGCGCAAAACAGGTTTGATTGTATTGCTAGTTACAAAATTATTGAAAATTATTTATATCAAACTATTCATAGATTATTCAAGTTTTGACTTTCATTTAATGAAATATTTAAGCAAAACCATTCAAGCTAAATCATTCAACTTAAAAACTACACAGTTAAAAATTTTGCAGACTTTTTAATCCAAACTTTGGTTTAAAGGTATTTTTAATCCAAAAAGTACTATTATTTAATCCCAACAGTAGTTTAATTTAGCTGGGTCTCAAACCCACGTTCCTGAAAAAAACTTACTTGCATTCGTAATGATGTAAAATAAGCATAATTATGTTAACAAGTGAGTTGGACGAGTGGATAAGATATTGAACCAGCACATCAGAGGACGTGTGTTCATCACAAACTGGTCAGAACATTTTTTTATTTTACTTTAACTTAGCTGGGTCTCGAACCAACGTTTTTGCTCGCTTGCTTTCTTACTGTATTATTAATGATGCAAAATAAGCGTAACTTTCTTAAAAACTGAGATGGACGAGTGGATAAGTTGTTGGACCGACACAACAGAGGACATGTGTTCAAATCATGAACTGGTCGCAAAAGTTTTTTTTTAAGTTGATATTAATATTGCTTTTTTAAGCTTTTTGTGGATTGAAAACTTATCTTTTTTGGATTAAAGAATTTTAAACTTTTCCTTTGATTACAATGTAATCTCTTTTTTTGGTGTTGTCATATATGTAACCCAAAAAAGTTTCAAATTAAGTCCAAGATTTTTAACCGTGTAGTCATGATAAACCATTCCAATTAATAATTTGATCAAGTATATTGCTTTTTACATGCAATAACAATAGAGTTAAGCTACTACAGCTTTTTCGCACTTTCTCCGCATTAGATCATCTTAAGAACCAGCCCAAATAACATTAAAACATCTCAATAAGGCCATTCACAGTTCGAATACGCTGGTCTGCCATTTGTTCGACTTGCTATTTGTACGCCAATTTACGAAAGCGTATTTTGCTTTGTTGTTGTTTTGCATACAAATGCAAATACGCAGGCACGCGTAAATAAAAGCAGCCCTTGGACGTGTTTTTTGTACCTCGTATTTTTATGCTCTGTCTACAGCCGCATAATCACATACATCACAGGGTTGCACAATCTTTTTATACGACAGTCACATGGCGAGGTGCTCACAGTTTGAACAATAACGAATGCTATAATTACGATTTGCCAAAAGTACGCTCAAACTGTGAACAGCCTTAATGATATCGATAAGAGTGGTCCAAAACAATCTCAAGTGAGAAAAATTTACCCACCATAATATGGGTTGGGCTCAGGGACAACACAAGACATAACAACTAACCATGCGTTTACATATATCTAATCATACATTAGTTTTCAATCTACTTTTGAGTTGACCTTTCGATAAGTTAACATCAAAAAAGCTACAGTTGTTAACAAAGGTACTCATGCGATGTAAAGGAGCAGTAGCCATATAATTTGTTCTACTAAAAGGTAAGTAAATTAAATTGTTAGCATTTCTACTGCTTCTACGGTTAGTGTTAAAATTTATAAGAGTTAGAAGTTCTGGTGAATCGAATACACCAGTTATGAGTTGGTGTAAATAGACGATATCTGCAGACTTCCTTCTCTCATTCAAAGATTGCATTTTTAATAGTTTTAAACGATCCTCATAAGGAGGAAGGTTTAAAGAGTCAGTTGCACTTAAGCCCTTTAGAGCAAACCGAACAAAACGTTTTTGGATTCTCTCTATACGTTCAACATGTACATTGTAACTTGGGGATCAAACTTGACTTGCATACTCTAAGTGAGGTCGCACAATTGCATAATACAGCGTTGTAGTTGTGATCATACTATTAAATTCCTTGGCCCAGCGTTTCATAAACCCGAGCATAGAAGATGCTTTTTTATAAATGTAATCAATATGAACGTTAAACGATAGCTTAGAATCCATGCATATACCCAGACCTTTGACAGCATCTACACGACTTAATGCAGTATCTTTTATCTTATAATCAAAAATTAAATTATTTCTTTTTCGCGAAAAGGTCATAGTTTGGCATTTATCTGGATTTAGAAACATATTGTTTTTAGAACACCAAATTTCAAAGGATTTCAAATCAAACTGGAGCAGATCTGAACTGTCTTTAGCATCTATTGTTCTGTATATTTTCATGTCATCTGCATAGATAAGTAGATGAGAGTGTTTGATGATGTGGGTTACATCATTAATGGCTAAAATAAACAGAAGTGGACCAAGGTGGCTACCTTGAGGAACACCTGATTCAGCAATAAATTCAGCTGACAATACGCCTCGAAATCGTATTTGATAAGATCGCTCTGTCAGATACGATTGAATCTAGGTTACAAAAAATTGTGGAAAACCCATTAACTTTAGTTTAAATAGAATTAAGCTGTGTGGCAGTTTATCAAATGCTTTACTAAAATCAGTGTAAATACAGTCGACCTGGTTACCTGAATAAGGCTTTTTGATCAAAACTTGCCAAGCTTAACTAGTTTAGCTTTAAAAGTTACCAAATCACCGTATAATTTTGAACTAAATGTAATTTTCTCTTATTTTCTTTTCGTATTTCTTATATTTTCAAAATGAGCTAAACTGAGCATAGAAAACTTATATGTTTAACCATGGTTCACCCCTTTTCAAATAGTTAGAATTATTTCGGCCAATTTTTATTATTTTTTAATTAATTTTGTAGCTTGTGGTGCGCTTAAGAAATCTAAGTGTACTATTACAAAGTTGAAATAGAAACCAGTCAGTATGAAGTAATTTTTTAATAACAAAATACAGCACATAAGTGAGTCATAAGCTTCAGTATGGTCTTCTTTCAGTTATTGACGTTAACCCATTAAGATGTCATGGCCAAACTTGTTTGTTCAAGAGTTTTTGTTTTTAAGTATTAAAGCTCCATATTAAAGCGTTAATTTTCTTAACCAAATTTCCATTATGAAGCTAAAATTTCCGACTGAAGTTGAGGTTTAAGTGTTAGTAAAACACTTAATTTGCAACACTTAAGTTTTACTATATTCTGTAAAAATAACAACATCATTCTCGCACACAGCACACAGAATGTAGAGAAATTTTATAATTCTTTCCATGCTTAATAGTTTGTCTTTTTCCATCTTTCTTGCTCATTTGCAATCCGACATAATTATTGGAGTCAGCTTCTTGAGAAATAAAAGCTAGTAAGCAGAATTAGCATAAAATTCACAAGAATGCGCAAATTATGTTTACTACATAAAATTATTGAATTTTGCTTACCGTTTAAGTTTTATGAATGTTGAACAAGCGTGTCAGCGCTTACCTGCTGCAAATAAAGAAAAATCAATAAAATTGCAAACTGAAAAATTAAAAAAACATTTATAGCCAGCGGCGCAATAAATAAATTCACAAGCATAACCAAATCATCACAGAGTACATAAACATTTCTTTTTATAGTGTAGAGCGCAGCGCCATCTGTAGTACAGGCGAAAGCAACACTTAAACATTGAGCGAGAAGACATTAAAATAGAAATAAAGTGGTTGTGACCTTATATCATAAAAGCAATGCAGAGCAAACAAAAGCAATGCATGAATAATGTCAAGGCAAGATGAGAAGTGCAAAGAAAACGAAGGAAAAAAAAAACGCTCAAACTAAAGCAACTCAAACTAAAACAGTTTTCGATAATTAAGATGGCAGCAGAGGCCAAGCGAAGATAAAGCACTGTTTAGTAAGCACTGTGATGAGTGCCCTTCCCTTAACAAAAAAGACTCACGTAAACAGTTTTGATGACAATTAAGACTTGACTAAAGTGTGGGCACAAACCAGTGCAAAATGCTTGTCACGCACCTGGTGACAACGACAGTAACTAAAAGAAATCTATACAAAGTATTCTAGACAATTCATTAACTCCTACTATGTTACGCTGAGTTATTAATATTAATTTGTTGCCTGCTCATCAGGTGCAGGTCTTGCATTTTATGTTGCAACAACAAATTGTAATTATTTGTGGCAATAAAATACAACTTTTACTATGCTATGCGAATGAGCATAGTCCTCTCTCCTTCTTGCTTATGCACTTACTTGCTCATGTATTCCTTAGCAAATCATCGGGTTAATAAAACTGTTATACCCAGTAAAATTATTAATGTTATACAAACACACACTCTCCTACAAACACACAGCCGCTTGAAAATATTCTGCAGTTTGAACTCGACAGTCAATATACTATTGTTGTATTCACTCTTGCGCTTTTGCGGGAGTATGCAATGGTTTCTCTTTTTCTCTTTCATAGAAGTAATGTTTCGGCATGGCCGTCTTGGAAGCAGCTTATTTTATTGCTCTTTTTACTGTTAGCCATGGCTGCCGCTTCTGTTGTTGCTGCTTTTCTCGTCTGCATCACCATAACGTACAACAACAACAATTATAATGGCCGCCAGTGCACGTTTCACGCATGTGTGTCTTTTTTATAAATACAACAGAGCTCTCCTGAGAGCCCGCTAAACTATAGAAGAGCAAAAAGGCAGCGTTTTTGTTTCTTTTGTAAGTATGGATTTATAACAATAGAAAGAGAAAAGCGCAAGATAACAATAAATAGTATCAAATAATGTTTCATTTCGTTTATCATGTTATTAATAACAAACTATGTATTAATAGAGCATGTAAAATTAGTGAAGTAGAAATAATTTGGTTAGAGTAGTGAAAGAGTAAGTTTTATCGTTTTCAAATATTAGAAAGAAAGTTAAACTTTTAAACAGATTAGTATTAAACTCATACATGTCTACTTTTACATATTTACTCTTTGAGTCATTATGCAAAACTGCCTAAATACTCTAGTTAACCAACCTGCTACTGTGGCCTCGGCGCAAACCCAAATTAATCTGAGTTAGTGATTTTTACCATTCAGGCGCAACAACGGTTTTAAAGTTGAATCGCGGAAAAGTTAACAGATTAGTAGGGTAATCAACTGTGTCGAACTTTTATCTTTTCTAAGCAGTTTTGTGAATGAAAAAGAAAATACAATAGTCAACATATAGAGTCATATAGAGTCATGTGAAAAATAATAGGGACCCTTAGATCAAAATAGTTTGAAACCCAACTCTGCTGTAGTTTTCATAAATTGATCAGAAATTGATAAAGTACCGTTATCAGCGCAAATCCATTTTACATCGTTTAGCAGGTGATGATCATTTCGTGAAGTGAGCTCATTTTACCGTGTGCAAAATATAGGGACGCAAATTTTAAATTGATTTTTTTTTAATATTGTGGCTTTGTAAGAGCTTTGAACGATAAAGGTATTGTATATGAGATGGTTTATAAATATAAATTAAGAAAATAACCAAATAAAATAATATAGTTAATCATAATAGAAAGAGGAAAACATTGCAACACCAAGCGTAAAAAAATAATATACCTTAAAATAAAGGAATTTTCATACCGGAAATTAGCCGAAACCTTAAACTGCTCTAAGAGAATGGTAGAGAACGCTGTAAAATATAAGCCACAGATGGATACACGCGGAATAAAAACAAAAATATTACTAACTCTTGAAAGAAACATAGTAAGGTTTGTGAATAATAACCCCCTTTTCAACTTCAAAAGTACCTTTTCTGTCCTAAAAAAATGTTTCTTAAAGGTTACTTTTTAAGAACGAGCATGCCCATTGGCCAGTGGAGAAATGGAGCAGTATGTTATGGTCAGATGAGACCAAATCCAATCTTCTTTACCCTGACTGCGGTAGTCAACATGTGCGTAGGTAAGTGAACACAGCTTTCAAATGGCAATATACAGTTAAAACTATCAAACACGGATGAGGATCAATTATGGTGTGGGGCTGCTTTTCCTACCAAGGTGTCGGTCCGCTTTATAGAATTGAGGACAGAATGGCATCAGTGGCTTATTGCAATACTTTAAATGAAGTTATGTTGCCTTATGCTTAGGATAACATGCCGCTTCGATGGGTATTTCAGCAAGACAATGACCCAAAGCACACGTCGAAGCTAGCAAAGAAATGGTTCTCGGATAACGACATCAACATTTTAAGCTGGTCTGCTCAATCACAGGACTTAAATCCGATCGAGAACTTGTGGAAAGAATTGAAAGTAGCTTTGAGGGGTGAAAAAGCAACAAACAAAGATGCACTATGGTCACTGGTACAGGAAACTATGGAAACTATTCCTCGGTAAACGTGTCAAAAATTGGTTAACTCTTTGCCTCGTCGATGTCTGGATGTCATTCGAAACAAAGTCTTTCTAACGAAGTATTGAAAAGCTAAGATATTTAAGAATTGAAGCATTTAGTAAAAAAAGTAGAATTAAACTTATTTTTTGTAGTAAAAAATTAATTTCTTTAAAATTCTGTAAATGTCCTTATTTTTTCACAACATATTTTGAGTTAGGCTACTGGAATAATTTTATTCTCTTCTTTTGTATTAATTTAATTTCTTTTTCTTTGATTTTCTTATGGTAGGAACATAAACCGATTTAAAAATAAAAAAATTACTCAAAACTTCATGAAAATATTATATTTCTTCTTCTTATGAAAAACCGCAATGTGTCCCTATTATTTTTCATATGACTGTATGTTTCGAAAATAACACGCTAAATTTTTTCCAATAACTTAGTTTTCATTACAACAAAAATAAACTGAGATTTAGTTTATACCGGCTGGCTTGTCATAGTCACTCTTGACCGATTTCGTGAGAAGGAACTTAATATGTATTAATTTATTTAAAAAATTTGTTTTGTGTAATAACTCTAAACCATTTTCGTTTATTGTTTTCATAACATTTTATTAAGGTATTGATGCTTTCAACTGTTTGGAAAATTCATACTTTCAGAAAGATAACTCAAAAGTAAACTATTTAGTGATATCTCCACCACAGCGCCACCTATCGGGTCTAAAATTTTACAAAGACTTTATTATCATTTAAATAGTATTTGGTGTGAATTTAAGCCCAATCGGTTCATAAATAAACATTTTTAAAAAACCGACTCCAGCGCCGCCTAGAAGGTCTAACATAAATAAAAATAATTCACAGCAACACATTCATGTGGTGTGAATATAAAATGGAAATATTAGGATTCAAATTTTGTTAAATATTTTTTTTTTATTTAAACATTAATTATGTGGTGTGAATTTGAGCCAAATCAGTCTATAAGTACGAATTTTCGAAAAAAAAAGTTAAACCAACGCCACTTATGGGAGGAGAGTCTAACACATATAAAAACAATCCGGAGCATCATATGAACATATTGTGTGAATATATAATGAATAGCTTCAGTGGTTCAGCCATGAGAGTCGGACATACTTACGCTCAACCGTTTTTATATATTAAGATAGAACTTATAGGCGTCTAAAAACAAACCATTGTAAAAAAAATAATTTTAATTATTATAATTTTGTTTTAAAAAGGTCCTGAAAAAGTTCAACGTTATTAATTTCCTCAATTTAAGTATTAACCGATATGTTTATGAAGGTAAGGTAAGGTTAAGATGGCGGCAGGTCTTAAGACCAGCCCATTTAGACCTTTATAGGTCCGTTATGATACCACAGAATGGAAGAAGGGAGTAATCAAGTGAAACTTTCATGTAGGATGTTCTTAAAGTGGCAGAAGCTTAAGAAACATGTGATATTAAATCTGAAGCAAGTGGTGGTATATATGCCCTGTTCCTCTCTACAAACTTTTCCTACTACCACCAACTACAACTATTCGTCGTAAATTGCCGTGTGTTAAAATTTATTTTATTAGAAATAAGGAAAGAAAAGTTTTAGCGTAGGGCCGGGATTCGAACCCAGGACCCCTGTGCGACAGTCAAGCGTGCTACCACTAGACCATCGAGGCCGCCAATATATGTCTATGAAAGTTATATCAAATTTTAACAAGATCAAATTTAAAATAATTATATGCTGTATGAAACTTTTAAAGCCATTCAACCTTTATATATATACTCGGGACTGTAAGCTTACATTGACGGTCGGAAGTCTACATATGTAGGAAATTTGTCAACATACAAAAAAAAAATTGTATGTACGTTTTAACGTTCTTATTTAAAAAGTTATTTAAAAAAATCTAAGGTGCCAAAGTTTCATTTTCTTTAATGAAATAGCATTTAACTGAAGTATATGTCACAGCAAGTGCGTCGCACACTGGTTTTTTATATCAATTGCTGGTTTTTTACGTGTATCCTTTCCCATTTCACAATACTGACAACGGACTTTGTATATAGCATGGGCTTTGACATTAGAAATATCATCAAAATACTGCCAGAAGCAGAAGCAGTAGCAGAAGAATTACAGCCACCTAGTGCCATTTCAAATGAAGCGTCAAATCAGCATGAGCAGCAATTCGAAGCTGATTGCTGCAATTTATTAATCTCCAATTATTGGAAAATATGTTTGCAACAAAGTCAAATATGTAACGTTCGTACGCCTTATTTGTAGTTAACAATTAAAAAAAAAACAGATAAAAATTTAAACTTTTTCGTCCTGTTTTAATTTTTGGATGGCACTCTAGTAGTACAATATTTAATGTAAAAGGTGGAAGTGATCGAAAGTATTATCCAAAGACATAATCAAACAAAAAAGTACATATAAGTAAATACTAAAATAATTGCTTCGTTAAAAATTATTTTTAATTATTATGTTGACTTTATATGATTTAAATACAAATTCTAAATGTTTGATAGTTTCAATCATACTTGATTTTAAATACAAATTGTAGTTGTTTGATAGTTTAAAATCGTTTATTGAGCTTAAGGTCAAAGTTAGAACAATTAATTAATCTAACGAATCTTTCCAAAGAAACAACAACAACAACAAAGTTTTGTTGTTTCCATTAATAATAACATAAGCATAAAGACTAAAGTAAAGCAAAAATACAACAACAAATGTGAATATATGAAATTTGAGAAAAACTGATAAATTGACATTTCAAATCTCATCGCCTCTGTGGTGCAGTGCGTTAGTGCGCGCTTGCACGGGTATCAAAAAGATTTCTGATGACGCCTTTAGCCGGGCAGAAATTGCAATCAGATCAGCTAGTGATTTTTTCCTTTTCATATTGAAAAAATTTGTTGTTGTTGTTGTTGTTGTTTCTTTGGAAAGATTCGTTAGAACAATTAATTGTTCTAACTTTGACCTTAAGCTCAATAAACGATTCTAAGCTATCAAACAACTAGAATTTGTATTTAAAATCAAGTACGATTTAAACTATCAAACATTGAGAATTTGTATTTAAATCATATAAAGTCAACATAATAAATATAGAGGTCATTTAGGAAAAAACTTTCATTTTTAATTATTTTTATGAGACAATTACTTATAGAAATGCAACAAAAAGTAAAATATATGTTGATTCCTAGTCACGTTGCTATAAGTGGAAACGAACTCGAAACCTTGCTACGAAATCTGCTGTGAAATACACCTTTATGACATTTTCAAAGCAATCCATTGGGCAATCTGCTATAAAATGCCACAACAGAAAACTAATTAATGACTGGCTGAATTACACCTATAACTATAAGATGGTTAATCCTAAAAGCATTGGCGTAGCAAGCGGGATGAATGGGGGCAGTTGCCCCCCCCCGCTTATTTGGCTAGATAAACAATTTAAAAATAAAACTTCAAAATATCAGTTTTTTTACAACGATAATATTTTTATATTATATATTTTGCTCTCTTTCTCTCTTCTTATAAGCATGCTTTCGGATAACCATTTTCTTTCTCTGTGTTTGCAAAAAGATAGAACAAAATGTAGAGTTTCTACTGCAATTCCAATTTGAAAAAATTCGGATACACTGAAAAAACTATTAAATGAAGTTGAAAAACTTGTTGCTTTGGTTTTGACTGTGACTGCATCAGCAGCTTCATCAAAGCGTTCTTCAACTAAGCCGACTTAAAACGTATATTCGAGCAACTATGACACAGAAACTACTCAGTCATGCGGCACTTATACACATTCACAAAGATAAAACTGAAGAATTTATTTCGATGGAGGTGATGAAAGAGTTTGTTTCTCGCAAGGACAGAAAGAAACATTTTAGAATAAATTAAATTGATAGAAATTTTTGTACCTTATTGCATTTAAACCATGTAAAGATATACCTAGTCTTGCTTTATAAAAGCAACAATTATTGCTAATATTTTCATATTACCATATGAAAGATCCTTTAAAAAATTATCTCTAATATCGAAATTGGAAACACGGTTGCCACTTTGGTACAATTGTACCAAAATTAATACATTTATTTTAACTTGCTACCTTGGTACATTATTTTCCGAGTTGGTACATTTTATAAAAGATTTACAATTTAACAACTTTTTACAAAAAGCGAAATTTGGTAGCACTGGAGAAATGTTCAGAGTTATGTTTAGTGGAACTTTTATTGCATTAAGTTCTAAAAGTTGAAAGCTTACATGCTTTTCTTGTCATATATATTAAAAATCACATTTTTTGAGACTTGAGGATTTTTTGTGAGAATTTCCACTAAAGCAGAAAATATCTCCAATCAGAAAATTTTTCTCTTATTACCAAAGATATTCTAAAACAAATTAAAGACAAGTTCGATTTAGGTACAGAAGATCTAAATGTTTTGATTATAATAACATCATCACAAGTAATTCATATTAAAATATCATCTCATAGAATGCTACCCTGACGTTAATGTGACTCAGAGGAATCTTGTTCAGGTTTCAAATATTAGTTTTAAAAATTGTAATGACGTTGGGAAAAAATTTGGGTATTTTGAGAAAAAGTCTGGGTCGTGAAGAATGGATTGTGGGAAATTTGTTTCAATGATTTTATTAATTTTGTAAATAGTCTTATGTGCCTTCCAGACAGTTCAGCAGCTGCTGAACCAATATTTTTTTATTTTATCCTGATTAAAACTAAGCTTAGAAATAAATTAGAATATAAAACACTTAACAACATAAATCTCTCTAAAAAATTGTGTGTCGAACTCAATGAATCTAATTATATTTGGTAGCAAAAGAACTATTTTGATGTATCTATTATTTTGTTAATAGCATATAACATAACTTAATATTTTTGTTATGTTTGGTATGTAAACAAATATACTCCAGTGAATTCTTATAATAAATGATATCAAATTATTATATTAAAAAGAAAAAATTGATTAATTTTTTCCTATTTGGTACATTTTTCCGGAGAATTTGGTACAACAAAAATAAGCAAGTGACAACCGTGATTGAAAAAACTTTTAAAAATAATGAAATTTTAATATTTTTTATTAAGTTTTATATTTTTTTTATTTTGAAACTAAAATAAAAAATTTGTTTATTCATATTCATGTTTCTTTTAAGGTTTTGGTGACTTTTTTTGCACCCCCATTTGTACTGTCCCCTCAGATGAAATTAGCTTCCGACGCGCTTGCCTAACAAACAATTTTACAATCTTCCCACCTCCACAACAACTATAATGAACAAATGCTTAAAAAGACTTCGACTAGATCATACAAAACTAACTCACGATTATATTCTGAGAAAAGAATCACAGCCCATATGTCATTTCTGTTAATCGAACCCTCTTGCAATTCCCCATATCTTCACAGAATGTCCCCTTCTCAACACTTAAAGACTAAACTCCTTTAAAAATGCAAATCCTTTAGACCTTCTTTGTGAATTTAGTGACCAAAACATAAGAACTTTTTACAATTTTTTAAGTGATATCGAAATACACAATTTGATTAAAAAATTTAGACGATAATGCCGATAGCCCTGGTAGCTAGCCCTGGTGCTTTCTTAATTATAATTTTAATTATGCAAATGTTTCAGCCCTATATATTTTTCCTTCACAAATATATTTTCGTGTCTTAGTTTCGGTCGAACAGCGGCCGCTTTTAAGTTATATCTGCCAAACAAGAGTTGGACAGCAGCCGTATAAGAGATGTTTGCAAGATTTTTCTTAAAACAATTTTTCTCTAAATTTTCAATACATTTTATTATAAATATTAAAAAAAGCCATAAAAACTATTTTTCCAGAAAAAGTTTAAAAAACAGTACATTTGATATTTCAATATCCACCCTTTAAGCAGCAATATTTAATAACTGTTTCAAAAAAACTAAAATATTATTTTATTCACGGATCATCTATAAAGATGTAAAAACACACCATAATTTATTTTATTGAGAACGGACAATTTATAGAACATGCTCTAACCGCTCAAAGTATTTCTTTGGGTCAGTAAAAACTTCCCTTATAGAGTGTAAACTTCTTTAAACACTTCATAATATTTTTAAGTACAACAAAATTCAGAAAACACGATAAGATATTTTTCCCCGATAAACCACATATTTCTTATGGTAAAATTTACAATCAAAATTCTATTCTCGAAAATGTACAACTTCTCAGGACTGTGGCATCTGGGATCCTTTCCTAATGTAACAAAATATTAGAATTCTAAAGCTCTACAATTTTTACCAAACAACAGTATAAGTAAAGTATTTTGTTGAACAAACTGTTTCGTTTTTTTTAAAAACATAAGTTGTAAGACACTATTTTTTTATTAAAAGTGCAATTTTTTGCATTAGAAGATTTTGACGTAGAATTTCGTCTTACAGCTCGGTTTGTGTGGGGGTAATTTTCACAGATTTTTTCAAGCACATTAAAGGATTTTAGTTGACACTCTGGGGTATACATTCAGCTTTTAATCCTTTTGGGACGCACGGTACACCTGTGTACCATCAAAAGTTCAAACATCCCTAAAATCCCATTCTTTTTTTTTAATTATGCTACTGAAAAGCACCTTAACTAATTCCAAAATGTAAAATTTCTATAACTTCATCACCTGAGTTGCGTCCAAAAAGGGATTAATATTAATCACACAAAGAAAAAATATGTGCCAAAAAATCAGTTAGAGTACGAATAAAACCAATATCTAACTTTGAGTTTTGTCACTTCTTTAAAAAAGTCACAAAATAGCAAAATCTAAGAAAAAGAAATTCATATATTCGTATGAGAAAAATTACACACAAGCTGCTTCAGTAGTTGCTTATGCTGTTGTTATGGTTCTTGGTTTGATTCTTGTTTTTATTGTTGTGGTTGTTGGTTTGGTTCGCAACCGTGTCGTTTATTGTTTTGTTGTTGCTGTTGTTATTAATATGTATGTAAAATGTACATATATAAATACACATGCTGCTTTCGTATTTTTTCGTTTGTTATTGGTTTTGTTTATTTTCAGCAAGATAAATACAATAGAGAATTAACATGTGTGTAGCTACAGAGCCAGCATATATATTACTACTACCTTGCTTTAAGCAAGCGTTACTAAGAATCCGTAGTGCTTTGAAAACTCTTTTTATTTTTGAAATATAATAAATTCGAATTATACAACATGAGTACGCTGAGCTAATGTCCATTCAAAACAAAACTTCCAAAAATAGGTTTTAAGCATCTGAAGAGGCCCAAATGTTACACGAAACCAGTAAATAAAAAAAATAACAAAATTCCAGACAAATGACACTGAAAATGCTACAACAAAAAACTCGCCACTTGTGCGCTACGAGAAAATACCAACAAAAAAAAGCACACAGCAGCAATAACATTAATAGCTAGCTTTCGACGCGAGCAAACAACAACAATGCCATGTAAATTATTCCTCGAATTATAACACACACGGAAATATTGAAGTTGTTGGAAGTGAGCTAAAAGAGCTAAAAGAGCTATGAGATTTACAACTCTGCAATAGAGTATACAGAGTATACCGTGTAGCTACAGAGCCATTATATATTAATACTACGCAGATTTGCGCAAGCGTTATTAAGCATGCGTTGTGCTTTGAAACCTCTATCCTAATTATTTATATTATGCATTATATTTTTTCCATATTTAAAAAATATTTTGTTAATTAATATCTAAATTACTTTTCAGATATATATATGTATATATATATTAAGGCGCCGCACGAAAAAAAGTTCTTATTACACAAGCCAATATTTTTACAAAAACTCGATTTTTAGAGGTTATTTCAAACTATTCCAGCTCACGGAGGCTATCACTAGAGTCGAAATATTTTGGGAATCATCATAACATAAGCCAAGGATTATTTTGAACATTTGTGCCGAACAACTTTCTTCTTTCTATGGAGCGTGAACCGCCTTAATATATATATGCCTTTTACTACAGAAGAAATAAATAATTCATATTTTTTCGAAATACATATTTATTTCCATTTATTAAAAATAAGTTTGAATTATATTAAAGTTTTACCAACATAAAAATGCACATGAACAAAAAATTCAGCACTAAAAATATCTTACAAAAAATAAATGTACAAAACAAATTTGTTCTTAAATAATTTTTATTTGAAAGACGAAATGCTTTAAAATAATTTTAATAGATATAAATGAAAAATAACACAATTTTTTTCTATTACTGTATAAAAAAAAGTTATACGTCTATATTAACGATACTATCGAAACTGTGTCTTTTTTATGTTTTCCTTTACAACCTGTATGTAAAGCTTTCTTTCTTCATCGCTTTGTAAAAGGGTATTTTAGAGGGACCAGTATTGGTTTTTTTTAGAGCTATTTCCGAACTATTTAAATGTTGGTCCAATTTTCGGCAAGGACGCTGCTTAAAATTTAAATATCCTCCATTTTTCTTATTTTCAAATATTTATTGATATTATAGGTTCAAGCTCCAATAAATATAATATTATTTATAAATTTTTTATATCAGATGACATGAACGTGCTGTGGGATGGAGACCATTTGGGTACCTTTTTTTTGACGTGACGTTTTACTGCGTATTGACAATTCAATTACACTTTTATGCCATAAAAAATATATTCCTATACTTTAAGTATCAATTAATAGCTGTCAAAAAAGTCAAGGCGTTCTATGAACAACTAATAAAGAACATCACCGTGCTTTTAGACCTGCAGATGAGAAATAGCCCTTAAGATAGCTTGAAAAATACGGCTGTAATCGTGTCTACAGACTGACGGACAGATAGACTGACAAAGCAAAATGATTTCAGGAGGTGATGTTAATAATAAATATATATATAGGAAAAGGTGATGACACCAAACTCCGAATTTTAGCTGAAGATCGTTAATATAATGTACGATATGGTGAGTAAATTTTGAAATTTTTTAATTTGAGCCCACCAAATATATTTGACCCTAAAGTGTTCGAAGAGTGAAATTCTCAAAATTTCAGTTTTGATCTGGCTATAAACAAAAAACTTAATAAGTTCGAGAGGTAACGCAATTTATTTACATATAAACTACTAGTTGAAATGTACTTTAAAACCTAAATACGGTTAGAAACTCGAGCGATTGGTGGAAAATAGCGAAGTCTTTTAAGAAATCAACATATACTGTTGGTAATGTATGTCAACCAGGGACTTTCATAGAAATTTTCAAGCGTTGTTCACTGTAGAACCATCCTTGGAAGTTTTTTCCTGGTCAGATCCCAATTGGACTGATGCATTTGTTGATTCAGCTTTCGAGTATAGAGATCTGATTGCGTTCTAAAACGAGGTACGGAAAATAAAGCGCCAGGAATAAATAGAATTAGTTATGACTTTTATAAAAATGCTCCACGCTGTTTTTTAGAAGAAATGCTAGTGGTTTTTAAGATAATTTTCTTAAGAACTGAGATTCCACATTTTTTTAAAAAATTTTTAATAGTTCCGCTATTTAAAAAAGCAGATCCTGTCATTGTTAGATACAAACTACAACATTTTCACAGGCTTACTTCTTGATCGAGTACATAGTTGGATTAGTCGAAACAATATTATAGATAAATACCAAGCGGGTTTTCGAAAAGAATATTCAACAGTTGACCATCTATTTAATTTGTTAAGCATAATTTATCCAAACTTTAAACAGAAAAAGAAAACGTATGCATTTTTTATTGACTTCTCATGTGCATTCGACACTTTACCAAGAAATTCTCTTTTTTACAGGCCTTCCATGTACGGAGAATCAAGCAAAAAGGTAAATATTCTACAATTGCTTTATAAAAATATTTCTAGTCAATTTTGGGTTGGCGAATTACTATCAGAATCGTTTTCAGTAGACCAAGGACTTGCACGAATCACTTCCTAGTGGTATAGATGTGGCAAACACAAAAGTAAAAGTTCTTATGTACTTTGATGACATTGTTCTCTTGTACACATCTCCTGATGAATTACAATCTATGATAGATTCCTTATATAGCTACTGCGTGCTATGACAGCTTAAAGTAAATCTTTCTAAATCTAAGGTTTTAATTTTTAGGGAAAGTACGAGAATCAGTAAATCGAGAAGGCATAACGCTCTCGCACTTTTTGCTTCTGATAAAATTCCCTTGGCGATAAAAAGTTGCAAATAGATGAAAAAACAATTTTGGATCAATGTTCAGACTGAACCAGTGGCGGACCGCAATTATATCGCGAAAGCTCTTAATGTCAACCCTGACGTTTTTAAATGCACAGGGTTACTAAAAAAGATGTTAACGTAAAAAACGTTATTAAATTAACGTTTAAATTTGTTAACTTTAAATTAGGTGTTCCAAATAAAGCGGTTGATAATGCAATTTAGCCGCTCAAACACCTCAACTCGTCATCAACAACGAAGATTTTTTTCTCTTCTTCTACAACACCGGTGGTTTGCGCTGCCACGGACGATTTCGACGTAATCGCTCTCACTGAGATATGGTTAACAATTAATTCTTTGTAGACGCTGCTATTTGATTCCAGCTTCGAAGCTTATCGCAGAGATTGGGTCTTTCGCTCTGGTGTCACCAGGGGCGGTGTTGTTCTAATTACAGTTGATTCTGCACTCAGAAACAGACAAGTTCAACTTCCAAAAAGTTTTGACAGCTCATTTGTATATTAGCTCATAAATGTAAATATGTACTTAAAAATAAAATTTCAAATTATAAATCACTTCTTTATTTTATGGATGACAATTGTGTTACAAAAAGTAGTCTATGCGATACAACCTAACAAATAATTATTTATAATACTGTCCTTGCAGTACAGTTTCGATTATCGGTTTCTACATTAGTATTTTTAATATTATAAAATGAATCCCCTGGTATCAATACTGAATTTTCAATTGGAGGCAGTGGTTCTTTTTTAAGTATTAAAGTTTTCAGTTGATCTCGTATATAAGTTGGTGTCGGTTGTGTTTTATCGTGTTATGTAAAAGCCTTTGTTTGTTATATTCGTGAGTGTATTAAAATAGTTAAAATAGTTTCAATATAGTAATTATTTAAATATCATATTTACTATACTGACAACATTAATATAAAACTGTTCGCTTAAATAATAATTGTGCATTTAAGTTGTGTAAGTTTAATTCTTGCATTTTAACTTTGTTTAACTTATTTAGTTAATGCAGTGTTGTTGTTGTTTTTGCATGCTTGCGGTGTTTTAGTTTCTTCTTTGTGCTGTGATTTGTTTATCTTCAGTTCAGTGAGTGTTGTTGTTTGTTTTTTGTTTTCTACCAAACTGTGCACACACTGTCTGAATAAAGTAACCCTGAAAGCACATTTTGCATCTGCTCATTTTTTTAAAAAATTAAAAATGGATTATTTTTCTGCAGAAAATATCGTTGCTTGTTCTTTGGACGAACTTTGCAAAAGCCAAAACATTCTAAACCCCATGTTCAGCTGTTCTGGTCCATGTGAGCAGATGTTTCATGCATCTTGTGCCGGTATATCCAAGTCATGCCTTGACGACTTAAAATCTCAGCGATCAGGCCTTCGCTGGTACTGTGCTTCGTGTAGGGCACTTTCCCCAGATGAACTTTATTCAAAAATTAAGCTTTTTGGGGAAAGTCTTAACTCATTAAACAACAATTTTCGAGAAATTGTAACATTTTTTAGTGAAGTTAGGGCCGCACCCAGTACCAGCGTCTATGATGAAAATTCCATTTCGGAAAATATCCCGCTTTCTTTGTCACAGACTGTTTCTTCAGGGACACAAACAATCCTATCATCAGAAGACCACATTATCGCAAAAAAAAGAGAAAAAATAAAAAAAATAATAAGAAGCGAAAATCATCTAGATCTACTTCTCAGGCCAAGCAGCCCTCAGCACCGCTTTTGAACAGGAACACTCCAGTTACTTCCTCGTCACCTTCTAACATTCCTTCTTTGACTAATAGTTCAGTTTTGACTCCTATTGAGCCTAGAAATCTATCAAGCTTAAGGGCAGTGTCGAGGAAAAAAAATGTATTTATTTCACGTCTTCAGCCCGACACAACTGTTGAAAATGTATTGACTTTTATCAAACATAATAAATTGTTGAGTCAAAATGCATTTTGTTCATGCAAAAAAATAGGTAATAAACCTTCCCATGCTTCCTTTATTCTCACAGTTCCAGCTGAAGAGTTTGCAACTGTTCTAAACTCTAATTTGTGGACTGATAATATACTCGTTACAGAGTTTCAGCCTAAGAATAAGCCTAGAGGGACGACTCAAGCCGCTCGTCAATCCCAAAAAAACTGAATAGGTTATCCCTTTACTATCAAAATGTAAGGGGATTACGCTCTAAGACGCGAGACATATTTTTAATGTCTCAGAATTTCTCTGAGGATATTATCGCACTGACTGAAACTTGGTTAAACGGAAGCATTACTGACTTAGAATTGTTTGATAACAGTTTTGAAGTTTATAGAAGAGATAGACATGCTGACAATACTTCTGCTGTCGGTGGAGGTGTCTTATTAGCTGTAAGGAACTCCTTCGTTAGTTCCATTATTGTTATTCCCTGCTCTGCTAACATCGAACTTATATGCGTCAAGGTTGTACATTCCAATTCTAATGTATATCTTATTAATGCATACGTTCCTCCTAAGAGCAGTGTAGAAGTTTATGCAAGCCTTGCGGATTGCATAGAATACGTTATAAGCATAATTGACGTTAATGACGACATTTTATTGTTAGGTGATTTTAATCTGCCTGACTTGAAATGGGAATCTTCTGACGATGATACATATTTTTGTGCATCTAATTCGAAGACTCGCCAAGAGCATATATTTGTTGATAATATATGTTCTGACTTACAACAAGTGAGTTGTATTTATAATAGTCGTGAAAGACTTCTTGACCTGGTCTTAACTACAGATAGTAACAATGTGATTGTTGAGAGGGCCCCTCATGTTTTGACAGAGGATATTTTAAAGTATATTGGGTTGATCGATGAGGATTTTAATGCTGGACCTGACGGAATTCCTGCCGCAGTGTTAACACGATGTGGTTCCGTTCTAAGTAAACCACTGTCCATGTTATTCAATAAATCAATTAGCGAAAGTATTTTTCCACTTTTTTGGAAAAAATCTTTTATAGGTCCTATCTATAAAAAAGGTTGTAAGAACGATATAAACAACTACAGGCCTATCGCGAAACTCTCGTCAATTCCAAAACTTTTTGAGCGCCTCGTGTATGATCGTGTGAAAATTCACTGTGGGAAGGTCATGACAACTCGTCAGCATGGATTTGTTACTGGCAGATCCACTGTGTCTAATCTCCTCGATTTTACAACATTTTGCTTAAATTCATTTTATTCAGGTAACCAGGTCGACTGTATTTACACTGATTTTAGTAAAGCATTTGATAAACTGCCACATAACTTAATTCTATTTAGACTAAAGTTAATGGGTTTTCCACAATTTTTTGTAAGCTGGATTCAATCGTATCTGACGGAGCGATCTTATCAAATACGATTTCGAGGCGTATTGTTAGCTGAATTTATTGCTGAATCAGGTGTTCCTCAAGGTAGCCACCTTGGTCTACTTCTGTTTATTTTAGCCATTAATGATGTAACCCACATCATCAAACACTCTCATCTACTTATCTATGCAGATGACATGAAAATATACAGAACAATAGATGCTAAAGACAATTCAGATCTGCTCCAGTCTGATTTGAAATCCTTTGAAATTTGGTGTTCTAAAAACAATATGTTTCTAAATCCAGATAAATGCCAAACTATGACCTTTTCGCGAAAAAGGAATAATTTAATTTTTGATTATACGATAAAAGATACGGCTTTAAATCGTGTAGATTCTGTCAAAGATCTTGGTATATGCATGGATTCTAAGCTATCGTTTAACGTTCATATTGATTACATTTATAAAAAAGCATCTTCTATGCTCGGGCTTATGAAACGCTGGGCCAAGGAATTTAATAGTATGATCACAACTACAACGCTGTATTATGCAATTGTGCGACCTCACTTAGAGTATGCAAGTCAAGTTTGGTCCCCAAGTTACAATGTACATGTTGAACGTATAGAGAGAATCCAAAAACGTTTTGTTCGGTTTGCTCTAAGGGGCTTAAGTGCAACTGATACTTTAAACCTTCCTCCTTATGAGGATCGTTTAAAACTTTTAAAAATGCAATCTTTGAATGAGAGAAGGAAGTCTGCAGATATCGTCTATTTACACCAACTCATAACTGGTGTATTCGATTCACCAGAACTTCTAACTCTTATAAATTTTAACACTAACCGTAGAAGCAGTAGAAATGCTAACAATTTAATTTACTTACCTTTTAGTAGAACAAATTATATGGCTACTGCTCCTTTACATCGCATGAGTACCTTTGTTAACAACTGTAGCTTTTTTGATGTTAACTTATCGAAAGGTCAACTCAAAAGTAGATTGAAAACTAATGTATGATTAGATCTATGTAAACGCATGGTTAGTTGTTATGTCTTGTGTTGTCCCTGAGCCCAACCCATATTATGGTGGGTAAATTTTTCTCACTTTGGATTGTTTTGGACCGCTCTTATCGATATCGTTGGGGCTATTCACGGTTTGAGCGTACTTTTAACAAATCGTATTTATAGCATTTGTTATTGTTCGAATTGTGAGCACCTCGCCATGTGACTGTCGTATAAAAAGACTGTGCAACTCTATGATGTATGTGATTATGCGGCTGTAGACAGAGCATAAAAATACGAGGTACAAAAAACACCTCCAAGGGCTGCTTTTATTTACGAGTGCCTGCGTATTTGCATTTGTATGCAAAACAACAGCAAAGCAAAATGCGCTTTCGTAAATTGGCGTACAAATAGCGGATCGAACAAATGGCAGACCAGCGTATTCGAACTGTGAATGGCCTTATTGAGATGTTTTGATGTTATTTGGGCTGGTTCTTAAGATGATCCAATGCGGAGAAAGTGCGAAAAAGCTGTAGTAGCTGAACTCTATTGTTATTGCATGTTTTTTTTTTTTTTTTAAGTATTACAATATTGTGCAGAACGCTACATGCTACAATAATCGACATTGTAGGTCTCCAGTGATACTTGCATGCCTACTGATAAAATGGAAAAACGTCGTTTCCAGACTCGAAAGCATCGCTCTATTGCATTTCTAGTGCGAATTTGGGACTCATTGTAGAGTTTTTCAGCTTCTGTTTGCTGTATCAGCAGTGGAGTCATCATATAATTGCACTGTTTGTATCTGCTGTCACCAAGAATGATACCGTTTTCAAACTGTCCATTCCCTAATCGAAATTTTAAACGAGAGTTTCGAAATATATTGCTGTCGTGTGCTGATCCAGGCCACCATGTAACCAAATCTTGGAACATCAATCGGCCATTACAAACAGCTTGAACGTTAATTGAAAAGTATATTTTTCTGTTCCGGTAAATTTCTACATTGTTTCTTCCTGGCGATTGTATTATAATGTGAGTGCAAACTACTGCTCCATTGATGATCGAAATCTGTTTACAAATTCTTCATCGTTGTACTCGTAAAAATAGTCCACACGCTTTTGGAATATTCTTCGCGTCATATTCTGCACTTCCACTTCTTCCAACATGTCTTCTATTACATTGATTTGGAACACTCGTCTTTTATTCATAGCGCACGCAAATAACTATTTTGGAGCAAATTTTTAATATTGAAAAATTATTGAATTTATTTTGAAGCTTACAAACGTCTGATTTGTGTTTCAGTTCTCAAAATTGGCAGCACTTTAAATTTTACTCGTGTTATAAATTTTACAAGCAACTTGAACTTTTCAGTAACTTTATCATTTTGGTAGCACTAAAGAAGACATGAGAAAATGCTTAAAAAGACTTTAAAGTAAACTTTATCTAAAGTAAACTTTAGAGATATGATAAGAAAAGGGCCCTAAGGCTTTTTGGACTTTTTATAATTTTAAAAGAAAATGCTTTGGCTTACTGAAATCGATGGAGTTCAGAGGTGTTAAGCGAATAATAATAAAGAAATTCGCGAGTTATTTGCATAATATTTCGGATCAATTTTTGACAACAATAGCCAGACCTCCGGTCTCAATGACTTTTCGTAAGTTTCCGAAATTTTTAATATCGGAAATGTAGAGATTTCTGAAAATGAAGTCCTTAAAGCCCTTCAATGTATTGATGGGTCTAAAGGTGCTGAGTACGATATTCTGCCACCATGTTCTTAAAACCTTGCGCAAATTCCCTTTGCACTGCACAAACTCTATTATTCAATAAGTCTCTTTTTAGTGGAATTTTTTGGATGAGCAGAAATTGGGCTATACTTCTTCAATTTTCAAATCTGGGCAGAAGTTTCTTGTCGAAAACTACAGACCTATTGTTAAACTATCAGTCATACCTAAGTTTTAAGACAAATTAGTTTACGAAAAATATTTATCCCAAGTGCGAAATCATATCTCGACTTTTCAGAATGGATTTTTTGCTGGCAGATCCACTACCACAAATCTTTCTATTTTTCAAATTTCTGCATGAATACCTTAGAGAAGGGTTTTGAAGATGATGTGTTATACACAGATTTCGTTAAAGCTTTTGATAAGGGTTTTCAAGTTGATGTGTTATACATAGATTTCGTTAAAGCTTTTGATAGCTTGAGCCACTGGTTACTGATTTGCAAATTAGGTAAGCTAAGATTTCATTCCAACTTTATACAATGGATGAACTCGTACCTTATTAATAGGAAATTATTTACAAAAATTGAAAACAATTACTCAGCTTTGGTTGAAGTTACTTCAAGTGTTCCACAGGGAAGCCACTTAGAGTCACTTTTGTTTGTTTTATACATAAGCTATATACCAAACTGTTTTATAACCCGTAATACTTTGATGTATGCAGGTGATTTGAAAATGTTCTCCATTGTTACAATTTCTTCTAATTACTTGCAATTTCAAGCAGATATTAACGCTCTTCATTTATGGTGTATGATTTATGGCTTAAAATTAAATTTCTCCAAAAATCATATCTTTACTTATTGCGTTTAGAAAAAATGTTTGCATTACGCATAATTACTCATTCAGTGCCAACAATTTTTTTCGAAAGTTCTATCGCCGTTAAAGATCTTGGCATTTATTTTGAACCCACTTTCTCATTTAAAACACATAGAGACTATGTTATTTCGGGGCCTAATTCACAACTCGGCCTTGTGAAAAGAAATTCTCTAAGGAATTCTCTGATCCACACACTGTAAAATCTATTTTTATGAGCTTGGTCAGATCCATTCTGGAATACTCCTGCATTATTTGGAGCCCGTCGTATGCTGTGGATGTTCTTACTTACTGCTACTTAGTTGGCGCTATAACTGTAAGTCGGTCTTGGCCTCATCTAAGAATTTGCGCCAGCCATTTCTGTCTTTCGCTTGCTGGTGCCAGTTGGAAATTCCAAGCTTCGTCAGGTTGTCCTCTACTTGGTCTTTCCAACGAAGATGCGGTCGTCCTCTTCTGCGTTGACCGCCGCTGGATACCGAATCGAATGTTTTTTTCACTGGAGCATCGTCTTTCATGCGCTGAACATGACCAAGCCAGCGAAGCCGCTCGATTTTAATGCGCTTGACTATGTCGATGACAGCGTACAGTTAGTACAGTTCATCATTCCACCGTATTCGGTACTCGCCATTGACGCAGATTGGTCCGTAGATCTTACCAAGAATCTTTCTCTCGAATGCTCCTAAAATCTTTTCATCTGAACTGCTCAGCGTCCAGGTTTGTGATGCATAAAGTAGGACGGGCATGATGAGCGATTTATAGAGCGTGATTTTCCTTCGTCGAGAGAGGGCTCTGCTTCTCAATTGCCTACTGAGCCCAAAGTAACACCTGTTGGCAAGAGTTATTCTTCGTTTGATCTCAAGCTGCGAGTGGATGAACAACCAATTTTGAATAACTTTTTTTTTAAAACGGTCATTTGTTAACGCAAAAAAATATTTTTTTTTACTTTTTGTGTCAGAGCGTTCGTACTATTGTTGTGACAATATTGCAATATAGAAAGCATTTGTAGATTATTTAAATATAAACATTTAAATATATCAGCTAGACATCTGGGACATCTGGTTACCGAGATAGATATTTTTAAAGAAAAATCGAAAAATAATAAAAATTCTAATTTTATACAGTTTTTAATTTTTAATAGAAAACTACCTAAGAGACGTAACTAAAATGACTTATACTTTATTTCTTCAAAGTATTTCTTTTTATTTTGTAATCGCAAAATATTGATTTTTTTTTACTTTTTGCGTCATAGCGATCATACCGTTTTCTCGGCATTTACGTGACGTTACTGCAATATACAAGTTATTTGTAGACTAATAAAAATAAACATTTTGATGTATCAGTCAGTTTTCTAAGACATCTGATTACCGAAATAGATATATCTGAATAAAGGAAAAATGTTAAAAGTGCAGGAATTTCAATTTAATAAATTCCTGTCATTTTCAAGAATGACGTCATAATAAAATAAAAATGAGGCAAAATTTGTACCTGAATGGCATAAATTTGAATATCGTGTAGCCTACTTAGACAAAAGCACAACATTACTTTTATATTTTTGAAATTGTAACGTTTTGCATGTAGGTTGCTTAAAAATGTCAACTTTCCTTGCATAAATTGCGATTTTTGACAGCTCGTTACTTATAACGAATAGCGAGAAGAAATCAGGAATGCCGTTTCAAAATAAAATGTTTAAAGATTTTGGATGAGTTTTTATTTGATATTTGGCTAAAATAACTTATTATGCTAATTTTTAAAAGTTTTTGTAATTATAAATCAAAAACTTTGACACCGTTAATACATTAAAAATAACATTTGAACAACATAGAAAATATTAAATAATTTTGTAACCCTGCTTACTCTGAACGCCAAACGCATTTTTTGTACTCTGCCATAGTTTTCTTACGTAAATTGCGCCAGTGAGTAGACGGAAGCATATGCAAACGCAGTGAACGCCATGAACTTCCAGTTTTATGATAGCAAAATTTTTAGCTGTGCAAAATTTTTTGTGAAGTGATTTAGTGACAAATAAAATGGTCCATCGAAAATTAAAATTATTAAATCGGGATAATCGCGAATTGCCTACGAGTAATTTACCGACAGGTGAAGATGTAATAGTAGCACTTCAGTACGCGAAGCTTCATAAAAACTTTAACTGGAAAGAAGCCTAAAAAAGTGTATCGGGCAAAGTTATTGAAGTTTGGAACAAAGCCTCAGTTCCAACGATTACTCCTCAAAGAGTACTTGCAAAATTGCAAGCTTTAAATAAAGCATTCTTAAAACCGGTCCATACGGATACAGTGAGAAAAAGTAGTGAGGCATTAAATAAAAAGTGTTCAGTGTTCCGCGTGAGTTGTTGTAACTTTATTTCAACGAAAACATAAAAAAAATTTTATTAATAATTTTTTAGTCAGATGCATCCAAACTTTTTGAGATTTGCAGTTGCAGATGCAAAATCCTTAAAAAAAGCACTTGCAAACAAAGCATCAAGGTAAACCCTATGGAGCATGCTTTTTTAATCAACCAGCGTACTGAGCTAAAAATGATAATTGATTCTGTCGATGTTCGTACATCAGAGATCCTGGAAAACATGCTAAATCGTCAAAATCGTGACAGAAATGAAGCATCGGGATCAATGCGCCAGTCAGCCACCATTTGCGGACAGTCAGTCCATCTGCGGAAGCCGACTACATCGAGCCTAAGCACATGCGTCCTGATTTTACCAATTTATTAGTGACGCAGGAATTGTCATTATCTTCCGGGTCTTCCGAAATAACAGAAGTAGCCACCGAATTCAGTAGAGATAACCGTATTAATTAGTTGTTTATTTCAAAGGTGGCGAAAGCATCGGATAGATATATGTGTGACACATTATATCATATGCAACACATATATCTATACACAGCAACAGCAGCTATTGTATCAGCAGCTTACATGGATGCCGGCTTGATTATGTCCACAGATAAACAGTATGTCGTTAACCGAATAAAGGTTTATTGTGTTCGGCGAGCAATTCGCACGTCGACTGTAGGCGGTATCAGTCAAGCAAAAACCATCCATGCTTTCTTTTTTGATGGAAGAAAAGCTCTCTTACTAAAATTCTGTCTTCTTCTCTCATATAACAGTTGATGAAGTCACATCGGTCACTGTGATAAACACCATCAAAGACCGTTTACTAGATAAAAATGTTGAAATATCGACAATCAAAGCGATTGGCTGCGATAACACAAATGTAAAAATGTTGAAAGAGAACATGGTGTTATTCGGCTTTTTAAAATGTCAGTGCAATGGTTTTTATGGTTTCGGCATGCTAATGAATTGCCATTACGAGTCCTGATACGGAAATATATAGGGGAAACGAAAGACCCAAACAATTTCTCAGGACCAATCGGCGGAAAACTTAAAATCTGTGCAGACATGCCAATAATTGATTTCGAAACAATAAATTTCGACGAAGACTTACAAGATTTCAACACAGACAATAAATATGTTGAATCATTTCTTCAGGTGTGGCTCCGGAAAACTTTGAGCATCGTGCACCAGGTAAAACATTGCATGAAAAAATATGCGATTTAATAGATAAAAATTAATATCATTTTTTATTTATCACTCAAGGAAAGATATCGCATTCATGTTGGACCACGACGGCAAACAGCATATGCCGAGTATATATCGCAACTGCTAAACCTTCGTCAGCCATAAAAATATTTGTTACTTATATTTTAAAATCTACGCTCCAATAAGTGTAGCAATTAAGCATCACCCAACTTGTGTAAGTGGTGCACTTCATATTTACAAGCTGATCAAGTTATCGCGGTTTCTTATACCCCTTGTGCCATCGGCAACAATGAGCTCATTGAACAAATCCTGAAAATATTCTTTTGGCGATGTGTAACGACAATCGGGAACCGATTCGTTCGTTGGCATACTTTCGAATTTTGGATGCACGCAATGCACTTTCCGAAGTTCCAGTTCACGCCGTCCGTGAATTTAAGGTTCCTATGCTTATTTATGCGCGCACGGACTATGTGGACATGATCCGATGGCAAATGATCCACTCCAGCAACAAGCACCACCAATTTTGAGCGATCCTTTGATTACAAAAGACAACATCAGGCAATTAGCGAAATACAAAATTAATGATTCTGCGTACGAAGGCAAGGTCAGAAATACTGCAGGAGAGGAAACAAAGTTTGGCATCAAGCTTCAAAGCTTACCATGCCATTCGCAGGCCGTGGAAAGGTGCGTCAAAAGAGTGACAACGTGAGGGATATATAACAGCTAAATTGTGCCATCGATGCATGATGCTATCATTTAACACTATGAAACAGTTTTTTACCGACAAAAATGACAATGCCTGCCATCCAAGACTTTGACAGGCAAATAAATGCTTTACAAAAAATATACCGCAAATGGTTTGTTTTTGATTAGGTTATTTATAATTTGATCAGTTTTTGGTTTGATTTGTGAAAGTAATGGTATTAAAACAACTAATAAATTTTGTTTAGGGTGAGAAAGTTAGCCCAAAATAGCTTTTTCGTTCATACATAATTCCCCAGTTAGGTCGGTAAAGGTTAAAAGAAAGTCTGGGGTAAAGTGTTGGGTATATAAAGACGCGTAAAATATTCAAGAAATAAAGTGTAGATCATTTTAGTTACGTCTCTTGGATAGTTTTGCTATGCAAAATTAAAAACTATAAAAAAAAGAATTTTTTGTTCTTTTTCTATTTTTTCTTTAAAAATATATATCTCTGTAACCAGATGTCCCAGATAACTGACTTATATATTAAAATGTTTGTATTTAAATAACCTTCAAATGCTTTCTATATTGCAATAATGTCACTACAATATTCCCTGCAAGACACTCCTAACCGAAACTTTAACACATTCATAAAAAATTTTTAGTATTCACTAACACATATGCATGGTATTTTGTTATTAAAATTTCGGTACAAAATACTATTAGTTATTAAACCTATTATTTAACAGGCAGCAATTCAGTTGTACATCCCTGATTTGCGATATTGGAATGGTAGACAGAGACAAATGATTTTCGTTGTGTTCTACCGGTCTTTGTCTTGTTCTTTCTTATGAGAAAAATAAATTTGATGTACACACAATTTAGAAAATTTTCATACGAACGATTTATATCGTGTAACAGCACGTAAGTACTTTTAATTGTGAAATATACTAAATAAAATATTATATATTGTAAAAATAATTATATTTTAACACTTTTCTTGTTAAATAGACGAAGCTGGTGGTCGTAAGTGCAGGTGATATCTGCTGCTCCGAGTGCTACTGACATACCATTGACTGCAGCTCCACAACCTCAAGCTCAAGCTACACCAGCAGTCACCTCTACGGCTCAATAAAATGGAATTATTACGACGACTTGCTTTGCTTACTGCTAACTTTTGCATTCAGCAGCAAACTATGGTGTAACCAAATGCTTCGCCAACAAGTGTTTGGCCGAGGTGGACATAGCCAGAGCTTGTCCAACTGGTGGACCACAAACACGTGGAGGTACGTCGCTAACCATTAATTTTCATCTACCACCACAACCACAACAACATCAGCAACACATTCTGATAAGATAAGATACTCCAATTTTTACAAGCCAGAAATTATTTAAGGAAACTTTTTAATGTATTTGTTTTGCATTGAATAATGTTATAATCATTTTAATATTAAATTTTAATGTATGATATTAATCTTAAATTTCAGTAAAAATTAAAAAATAAACGTGTTCATATAGTAAAAAATAATAGGAAATTAACGAGGCATTTAAATGATAGACATAACTGGTGTACTTGGTATAACAAATAGTTAATTACATAGTCATTTCACTAGTAGCTGCGACTGATATTTTTGCCATATAAATAAGTTATTTAACGCACTATTTAACTAATTGCTTTAACTGGCAAGTTTGACAGATATTTTTAGTTAGTTAACTTATTATTTAACTGATTGGAATAACAGGCATATAAAATGTGCAAGCGATATGACTATGCAATTTAAACTTCTGAAAACGTATGTGTAAGAAAAGGATACAAAATCACACGTACACAAATATTTTGGTAAGATTTTTCACATGGCCCTTAAAGAACTGATAGAAAATACTGACCGAAACATCCGTATTGCTTCTCTTTAATATAATATAATATAATATAATGTAATATAACCGGTGGTGTTCAAAGTTATTCAAAATTGGTTTTTCATCCATTCGCAGCTTTTTTTTTTTTGCTCAGGAAATGTAATTGGTTTTCATCGTTACGGCCTAATATACATAATCCAAAAATTTCATTGTCAAATAAATTAAAAATTTTCAACGCTGCCTCTTCTTCCTTTAGAAAATATTACTACTACCAAAAAATATGCCAAACTATATGCTTTATTTAGAGACCGGCTTAAAATCACAACTTACTAAAACTATTCGCTTACATTTTAACAACGTTAATAAAGTCTTCAATTTGTCTACTCACAGACTCCTAAATATTTTAGCTAAAGAAGTATTTAAATGTGGTGTTTTTTGGGCAGCGGAATGGAATAAGTTAAATGCTGAGCATCGTATAGATATGTCATCAAACCTTAGTTCAAATACACTAGTGGAGTATTACACTAACTTAACTGCACTTGTTGAAAATAAAAAAATCTTCAATACATTGTCAGTGTAAAAAATCTAAAATCACGACTTGTATTTACAACTAGAGCAAGAAGGGTTCAGTATTTTTTACAAAACACATCTGCAAAAAACGTAAACTTACTTTTTAAAGCAAGAGGCGGGTTGCTTGATATAAATGCATGAGCTTTTCGAGGTGTGATTCTATGTAGCTGCCCTTTTTGTAATTTAAATAAAATTGAAAACACATATCAATTCGTAGATGTATGTACTATCTTAAAAACAAGCAGAATCTAGTGTTTCGGCAAAAAAAAAATAAAGGTGGCAGAAGTTTTAGACTTGCTTAATGGAAGTAATAACAGTGCGATTTATGATTTTTTAGATAGCTCTCTCAAATATCGATACATATTATTAAATAAATTTATATAAAATATAATTTTTTAAATTTTATTTGAAATAATATTAGTTTTCTAGGTAGTAAACTTTTTCAAACGACACAAAACTTAAAATATTATTGTCAATATATTAAGATTTTTTTTTTGTGTATTTCTTTGTGATTTTATTTTTAATTTTGAAATTTTATATTAAAATCTTATCTTATTTATCTATCAATCTGCTTAAAAAAAATTTAAGTCAAAAACTAATTGTTTTCTATAAAAAAAAAATTTAATAATTTTTTATATTAACAAAATATTTCATTAGCATTTCTTGAATGTGAAAATAAAAATGCTTAAAATAATGACTTTTAATTGATCACTCTATGTCTAACAAAAGCTCAGAAATAAAAGTTATTGCAAACGCTTACAAACGCATAAATCTCTAAAGGTAGCAAGGCAAATATGGCCGACATTTTGAAAGTACAACAAAAAAAAATTTTTTGAAAGTGGTTTTGCCAATAAAAATATAAAGATTTTTAAAAATGGTCGAACAACATGTGTTGGACCAGTTTATTTGGACTGACCCATTAAGAAAACCAAGGTCAAAGTCCTTTATTTAAGTTTTACTATCATAAAAAGTAAAACAATTATTTAATATATCCTTTTGACATAGTAGTCGTGTTCACAGACTTATAGAAAATAGAGAAAAAGTTAAACAAATTTAAACAAAGTTAATGATAAAGTTGATTGATATTTAAAACGCAAATGTGGAAAAGATTAACAGCTAAAACTTATCGAAAAATTAGATACCTATCATATTCGGTTCGATATTTTTGTTAGCAAAATTTATTAACTATATACTTTTCTTGCAAATCAAAAATAAATTCTATACAAAATCTTTATGTGTGTAAAAAACTTTGCTTTTGTGTACAAAAAATATACTTTTTTAACCAGAAACGAGTTCAAAAATTAACAAAAATTCATCTTGTTTGTGTATTAATATAAATATAAAACTAACTCTATACTTAATTCAAAAATGTTTTTAAAAATTAAGTTTTATTTTTTATTAAATAAGTTCAGATATGTTTTCAAAATTAAACTCTTTTTCTTACTTTTTAGATTTTACATAATAAAATTATTACTTTTAATTAGTTCAGTAACTGATACGACAGTCGACTAGCACCAAAGAGAACGAAAAAAATTGTTATTTAAGGATTGGATGCTCTTTTTAAAACTTAATAAACCTTAAATTTTAAATACCTACTTTTTGTTGATGATGTATTAGTTATGCGATAAACTGCTTCCAGTAACCCTAGCAAAAAAAAACAAGCTGAATGATAAATATCACCATTGTCATCAACAAATTAAACGCTTCATTAAATTTATGAACCTTAAAAATGATTTTATCCTTTGGTATAAAATTATCATAGGCATTACTTTTTTTTTCTTATATTGGTGTATATTTTGTTATCAGCGTTACATTGTTCTAAAAAAGTCACATTTAAGACAACAATGTTGTAAAAACTATCCTTTTCAATGTAATACTTTTGTAAATTTAATTCTGAACAAAGAAAAAGTTCGTTTTCGAGAGGCTTTGAGTTTGGTTCATATTCAAAAAGGTTTTATGAAGTTTTATAAGGTTTAAAAATAAAGCTTTGGTTCACTGGGATATATTGCATTAAATAATTGCATGATTTACTTTCATTTAATTAATTTATGGCAAAAATTTATCTGGCAAATAAATGTGCTCACAAACACAAACGCACACACATACTCATCTTTGTGCAAACACGCAGCAAACAACTATAATTTTTTTAAAAAAATTGCCACAATTACGCATTCAGCTCATTGCCAACAAGTTATGACCAAGTTAAGTACGACCGCAAAAAGGCAGCGATAATCTTTTTAGTGCGGTCTCATAAATGCACCAACCGCGAAGCAACACCAAGGTGCTAGCCAACCAGTCAGCAGTTTATCATTCAGCCAGTCAGTCTGACAAACAAACAAGTTTTATGAAGGTATCATAAAACAATAATAACAAAAATAAGGATGTGGAAAACTAGCTGCAGACACTCACTTAACACCTTAAAAAATATGATATCTCCTCGCAAGGACTTCTGGCTGATGGACTTCTCTTGATGAATTGATGGTAATGCCATCACATCGTTTATTTTTACCTTGCTACGAGTCGTTTTAATGACTAATAATGTTGTGCACCTCGGTAGGGTAATATTTGTTTTTTTTTTATGTTGAGTTTTTAATTTTTACTACATCAGGCAGATAATTTTATAAGGTTTATAAAATTAATGATGTTCAATCGTTTTGATGACTTTGGTTATAGTTATCGTACAGCATCTTTATTAGCAGGGCATACTTGAAGCAGTGAAATCATATATCACAGATTTTAAATAGTTGTTTGAACTTTTCACTGCATGCATTTTCAATAAAAGCATCAACCCTTGAGATGTATTTTTTAATTAAAATGTTTTTAGAAAAACTCATCACAATAATAATTTTACACTTAATCCAATCATTAAGTTATTTCAACGAATATCTATTTATGTATATCTTACACGCAGAGAAAAAACATAGTTGCAACAATCATGTTTTAAGAGGATCATAGTATGATTCGGATTATGATTATTGCTAACATGTTCTTAAACATATAATAATTTCTTTGATCATGACAAAATGATTACAACAACAATATTTAGAAAAGGAACTTTTTTGTAGGAACCAAAATATTATTAAAATAATCATTATTCTCTTATTGGGTCGAAAATAGAATGATTGCAACAACTATATTATAAATTTATATTTAGGATCCAGAATATTATTGAAACAATATTTTTTTTTTTATTTTCACGCACTCCAATTTCCACAGCTATTAAAATATCTCCAGAGGCTTGCCATCGTCTGGTCTGAACAGAAATATTAATTCAATTGAAAAATCATTTGATAAAACTTTCTGTCCGAGCTGGGGTTTGAACCGCGGCTTTTTCGCTTACGAGCCACGCACACTACCAGTAGGCCACAGCCGCTACTACCGCTCGCCTGACTAATGCCATTCATAAACATGGTACATTAAGTGCATTGTCACAAAAATAGCAATATGTGTGATAAACAAAATATGGTCAGAATTGCGAAATATATTTACGGTAAAGAGGAATATGTTTGCTACAATTAAAATCGATAATGTCACTTTTCTGCGTGCTGTTTTTAGGATAAGGCGATTTAAAACAAAACACAATAATTGAACAGTTGACAAACGAAACGGCACATAGACAGGAATCGATAAAACTTATTGTGTCTGAATGAAGTGAAAGTTTTTCCTGCAAACTGTTCAGAAACAATAAATTCTTACGATTTTTGGTTATGTTCTGCTTCGTTTGTCTGAAAGAATAGTTCAGACAAACATTCAAAATTCTAATATGTTTGTCTCTATAATAATATTCACATTTATCATGATTGACAGAACTACAACATTTTAGTTGCAACTAATAGTTGAGGCAATCATAGTATGTTGACGATTTCAATGATGTTATGATTTCAACTATTATGTTATTTTTGGTACCATTATTAGTAAATAATGACTTTATTAAGGCAAAAATTTGTGTTTGTAGAAATAGTACAATAATTTTGTTTCAATAATAACAATAATTTTCAACCATGTCTTTTCTCTGCGTGTACTTTGATATTACATCTGTTGTAAGTCTAACATTTTTTTTTAATTACAATATAAAAATTGTGGGTTTATTTGAAAATTGTTTTAGTGAAGTTTTTTAAAAATGTTTAACCAAATTTAATTAAAAAAAATGTCAGAAAATTGATTAAAATATGTAAATATACATGATAGTTTTTAATATGCTAATAATGAATATATCATTGAATGCTCGTACTACTTATATCAAAATCAAAGATGACGGATCAAATATGGATAAATTTTCCTAGTTTAGTTAGTCTTAAAATTTTATATTTGCCGTACTGTATTGATCGCTTTGAGCTCCAGGCTTGCTACACTCGAATTAAAAAAAAAAAATTTATATGATAGTTTAACTCGTTAGAAAAATGATTTAAAATATTCGAATCATATGGATCAAAACTCTTGAGACTATGGAATACCAGCCAGTGTATTCCAGCCAGCGGAAATATGTTTATGAAATATTTATTTTAAATTTGTTGGCAAGGTTTCTCGAAAACTATTGAGACTATCTTGCCCAAATTTTTTGGTATACCTGGTACAAAATATGTAGTTGTGGAACGAAGATTTTTTTTTCCTTCAGAACTTATTTTACAACAAAATATATAGCCAACTTTACGCCAAAAATCCTTCGTTCACAGGAGCCTGAATCACTTATGCAGTGTGATCTCGAATCCTAGCTAGTGTCCCTCAGTCAGTGAATTTTCATAATCTCCTATATTACCTATGGACTCCAGAACGGCTAGACCAATTTTGAATAAATTTGTAGATAATCTTCAAATTCGTTTGCCTTTCTTTTTTGAAGCAAACGTTTGTGATCCTCTCCTCTCTTTAATAGCTTTGCAAAAACAGATTTAGGACCAAATAAAACATGCAATAACAACAGAGTTCAGCTACTACAGCTCTTTCGCACTTTCTCCGCATTAGATCATCTTAAGAACCAGCCCAAATAACATTAAAATATCTCAATGATATCGATAAGAGTGGTCCAAAACAATCCAAAGTGAGAAAAATTCACCCACCATAATTATGGTTGGGCTCAGGGACAACGCAAGACATAACAACTAACCATGCGTTTACATAGATCTAATCATACATTAGTTTTCAATCTACTTTTGACCTTTCGGTAAGTTAAATTCGATAAATAGATCAATATATGGTACATGGTGCTTGCAAATAGTTCTTTAAACTTTTTTTTGTTTGAAATATTTGAGTTAACGACCTAATCAAACTTAATTTGTAATATATATTAACAAATAAAAAGAAATTATGCAATTGCATTGACATTTTTTGATTTTATTGCACATTATTTTAGAGATATTTTTGTTCTTTTTTATAAGCTTTTATTTAACATGCTTCGTTCATATGCCCGTGAAAATTTGCAAAACATTTTTCGAACCCTTGTTGCTATCCGATTGAGCTGAAATTTAGCTTACATATATAAGTCCGGTGACAATGCAATAGTATGCTACAATTTTTTGCCACACCCTCTTGTACCGCCCACAAATCAATAAAAATGTTATATCACAAAAGCAACTAGGCTGATTAAGCTGAAATGTTGGCAGTAAATTTTCTTTAAGTAGAGATTGGGATTTGGGAAAAAAATTTGCCACACCCGTTTTTACCGCCCAAAAATCAATAATAATGCGATATCTCCAAAACTAGTAAACTGATTCAGCTAAAATTTTGGCAGTAAATTTCTTTCAAGTAGTGGATGGGGTCTGGGAAAAAATTTGGCCACACCTCCTTTTACCGCCCGCAAATACAAAAACGTAAGGTTTTGAAATAAATCATTTTAATAATAAAATTTTAAGACTAAAAAGTAAAAAATTAATTAAATTTAAAAAATTTTTTAAATAAAATTTTATTAAAAAAAAAGTGAACTTAAAAAAAATTTATTTAACTGACATTTGTCATATATGTATGTAAATTGTAGTTATATTATAGATTCAGAAGAACCCCTCTCTTTGTTACTCCATTTACTCATAATAAAAGCGTACTCCAATAAGTAAGTTCTAGGGACGAATATATATGGGCATTTCCACAGAAAAGTCTACCGTGACCAAAAAATTAAAACTTATGAAAAACTTATTATTTAATGATATTATCTAAGAGAAACATTTTAATTTTATTAACTTGAGCAATTTCTACATAAATTTATTAACTATGATGATCAAATCATCTGCACTGTTTTACAAATTTAGTTTTTCATTTTCGTAAATGTTTAGTAAATGTTTCGTAAACGTTTTTCTTTTAGTAAAAATGGAAGGCATTAGATAAAGATATTGAAAAAATGGTTAAGGCAAGGGCAATATATTAAATTTCTTTTTTAATTACTAAATTACATAATTACGTAACTACCTAATTACTTAATTACGCAATTAAAGTACAATGAAAATTTTAGTAACGTAACGCCAATGACGTAACGCTAGATAAAAAGCCTACTTAACAAAAAAACAAAGAAGATTTTTCAATTTGATCACTTGAAAAATAAACTTATGTTATTTTAAGCTCTTCTAAAAGAGTTGTATACAAAAAAACTTTACCCAATTTATAGAGTTTTGCAAATTTTGTAATCCAAGTCAAAAATCACTTCCGTTTTTTGTCACGTAACGCTGGCACATATTTTTGCCTATATCTTAAAATCCTAAGGGTCAATTGTTGTCATTATTTTTACTTAATATAGTGCTACCTAATTACCACGCAAATTTAAAAAATGCTATTTAAAAATTAGACATTTTCATCCTTTTTTTTTAATACTTCTTCGTACAAATTGTCCGTAACGCCAGTTTGCAAATGCCCATATTTAAAAATTATCAAAATGTAAAATACGTTTAAATTTAAAAACGTATGTTTTAAATATGTAGTTCTTTGTATCATGCCTAGAACTTACTTATTGGAGTACGCTTTTATTATAATGATGAGTAAAGCCCGTATGATACTTCATTGTTTTGTCCAATTTCAAAATCTGAAAAAAAGTAGCGAGTTTTTGTATTTTCAATGCAAAATCAATGCATTGAAAATGCTGTGCCTCACACATTTTTTTGTCCAATTCGTACTATATGCGTATACACTCACACTTCTTAAATTTTAGGTTTAGCACTATTTCAACTGCTCGTTTCATTGTCAATGAATAAAATTTGGACAAAGCAATGAAGTATCAGACGAGCTTAACCAAGAGAGGGATTCTTCTGAATCTGTAACATACCTACTATACACAATATAATCTTATATATATTACGCAAACGCAAATTTTGTCCGGCGTAAGGACTTTTAAGTACAAGTCCAATCTTAATAAATTTAGTATGGTTTGGTAGGCTTAGACCTGTAGATGTGCAAACTGGACCTTTTATTTCTTAAAAATTTATATTTTTTTAAGCTATAGCGAGTTAAAGTTTGCATATAATTGCATTTGTTATGTTGCTTTTTCTCTTCTTAATAGAGCACCTGAGAACAATGTTATCAAACTCAGATCAAAACTATTTGCTGCTCACATTTCGCTCTCTTCTGTCTCTTTTTAATAGAGCGTTTGCAAACAACGTAATGAAAGTCAGAAAAATGTAAACATCACGCAAGCCGCTCGCGTTGAACGCTCGCAACCAAGATACAAGTTTTATTTTTTGCAATCAGGGATGGGAAATTATTTTTTCAAAATTTTACTAAACCGAAATTAAAATTGTACTTTTACAACTTTAACAACTGTTCTGTCATTTATAGTAAAAACACTTTCATATCGCTACGCAAAAAAATTTAAAACAGTTGACTCCGCTGAATGCGGGCAATGATGTGTGTGGCACGTGCTGTATATTTTGTTTTATTTTGTTTGACATCCGATAACCAAAGCTAGAACTGTCGCTTTTACCTTATTCGTCGTTTTATCATGGATACATACAAGTTTTTTATGACATTACAATTTGTTCTGCCTCTTCTTGATAGAACGCTTGCAAACGACGACATCAAACTCATAGGATAGACGCTGAACACAATGAACGGCGCCAGCGGTCAGCGCCAACAACTTTTAACATTAAAAACTCGGGCAAGCCCATGAAATAATGATACAGGTAGATGCACGAGATGGGAGCATACTGCCGTAAATGTCAAAACGAAGCAAAACTTTTTCTTTTTTTTTTTTTTCTATTCGCCACACAGCTGAATTTGACAGACATGGCAGTATGGAAAGAGAGCACAGTCAGCGCTGCAGCTACCTTAACTTCTTATACCATGGGCAAGCCGCTTCCTGTTTCACGCTCGCAACTGAAATACATTTTTTTGTAGCACTCATTTCGCTTTCTTCTCTCTTTTCTTGATAGAGCATTTGCGAACAACGTAATGAAAGTCGCACAAATTAAAGCTGAGTCAAGCCGCTTGCGTTATGCGGACTTAACACGGTCAATCATTTGACGTCAAGTATGTGTACGTGTGTATTGATGCTATCCCTTACACACATCAATCATAACGTAAAGTTTTCATTCTTAATTTTTTTTCGTGGCGTACAGACGTGTGATGGATGAGTAGTGGCACGGACGATTGTATTGCGAATTCTGCATAAGCATTTAGCATTAACGAGTCTATGTAACGCATACAAACAAATACTTACTAACACATATCAATGATTTATAACAAATTATTGACCGTGTAAGGTCCGCATTGAACGCTCGCAACCAAGATGCAAGTTTTTTATTGCAATTTTTCACTCACATTTTGCTATTGTGTCTCTTCTTAATAGAAACTTGCAAACAACGAAATCAAAATCATAAAAAAAACACTCAACAAGCTCGGTCGAACTGTCAGAATGAATGAAAAGAAATCAAGAAAAATTGTCAAAATGAATGCATAGAACAAAGAAAATGAACGTTGACAGTTTGAACAAAGGCAGAAAAGAGAGTATTTCTCTCAAGTGCCACAACCTCATAAATGAACCTTGCACTGAACACAATGAACGGCGTCAGCGGTCAGCGCCAACAAATTTGAGCAACATGTAAAAACTTAGTCCCTTTTTAGGCAAAGCGATATGCTACCAATTTCTCTTATGCCGTGGTTATGCTAGCCAAACATGATTGCCGAACATTTTTTGTTGTTATTGTTTCACGTATAAAATGAAGAAATGAACTTTTTCTCATATTCATTTTCTCGCTCTCGGACCGAACATTTTGTTTGCTGATTGAAACGCCAAACATGCCGAACTTTCCAGTGTTGGCTGTAGTCATTTTGTATAATAGCATCAAAAAAGGAGGTAAAAGTATTAAAAAGTGAAGTTGATTGTGTGTTCAAGTAACCCTTAACATAAACAGCTAGCTAGCATGTCAGATATATGCAAACCATTTTGTTTAAGATATTACAATAAAAATTCAGAGCAAGTAATATCAGTTCGTATATTTTAATTCGTTAATTTTAAGTACAAAAATGCAAATTAGGGTTGTGCTTTTCTGTGTTTTGACATACTATTTATTACATGTAATGCAACTGTGCCACCAATCATAGCATAACCACCAAACAAACATTTCAGCAAAGAGAACAAATTAACAAAAATGAACACCGAACATGTTTGGCTAGCATAACCACGGCATTACCGATATTCTCATTTTTGCTATTCTTGGGTGCGGGAGCTGAGGAGAATGGATAAATAAAAAACGTAAAAAAATCGACTGTACCAGCGGTTATGCGCCGGTTTGTTCCACTTACTCATTCAATCCCATCAACAAAGCGTGAAATAGCAAGAAAAAAATCACTTGGCCGAGTTAAATGTTTGCTTTGAATCGTATTCGTAACAAAAGCAAATATGAAAAATCTGTGAGCGACATCGACGGCATATCGTCAAATCTAAAATGGGACTTAGGCAAGCCGTTCGCAGTTAAGGCTCGCTACTGAAATACATTTGTTTTTATTTGCTGCTTATATTTTGCTCTATTCTGTCGCTTCCTTAATGGACAAACAATTAAACTAGAATACATTCAAACACAAATATTGACTTTCTATATTACGGCGCTTTTGCGTCGTACGGGTTAACTAGATTAATTTATCATGGAAGCATTGCACAATGGGGGATTTCATATACAAAACTAGTTAAACAAATCAAATTTAAGATTACTAATAATAATTAGTACCAATTTAAAGAATATAAAATTCTTAAAGATTGGTTTCTATTCGGTTTTTACCCAATATATGAGTAAATACCTGCAAAATTTCATTTTTAGAAATTTATTTGGATATTTATAAAGAGCATTTGAAATGATCTGGATATTTATAAAGAGCATCCACTGATCAGCTTAAACGCCATTTTAAATGAGTTAAATATTTTAATGTTTGCAGCAACTATTTAAACCGATGGCTATTTAAACTATTTAACCCTATAACACCGGGTTGTTTCGTCTTACACTGCTCTCTTTTTTGATTACTCTTTCGTATGATCGAGTTCTATATCCACATAGTAGTAACCACATAAGATGTTAAGCTGCCCTCTTGTGTTCGGATGTGTTTTGCTGTATAAGTGGATGGTGTGAATCTATTTATAAATGCAGTGTACGTCAAAACGACTAACATCGGCTTTAGCGTAACTTTGTATACCTCCACGCGTACTGTGCAACGCCGTAGATATGGGGAGTTTAGGGGGTTCAAACCCTCCCCCCTTAGCAATTAAACATTTTTTTTCATATATAACAAGCTGAAACCCGGCGCGTTGCTGCCACTCTCCCTTGTCAAACGCCTATAAAATGTTATCGGTTAAACAGCATGTCTAAATTGAGGTAGAATACTGAATTCCGAGACTGAGCGACCTATATCCACAAAACTATTCGATATTACAAATTTGGGTTGTATAGGAAGTGCCACGCCCTCTTGATCACCGCCCATAGAATGTAATCAATTAAACTGCATGTGTACATGGAGGTTGAATACTGAATTCCAAAACTGTGCGACATATAACTCCAAAACTATTCGATAGCAAAAAATTTGGGTTGTATGGGAGGTGCCACTGCCCTTTTCCTTACGCCCATAAAATTTTACCAATGAAACTGCATGTGTAAATTGAGGTTGAATACTGAATTCCGAGGCTGAGTTACCTATAACTCCAAAGCTATTCGATATCGCAAATTTGGGTTAAATTGGAGGTGTCACGCCCCCCCGACAAACTCTAAAAAATTTTATCAGTAAATCTGCAAGCGTAAATTTTGGTCGAATACTGAGTTCCGACGCTGTGCGACCTTGAACTCCAAAGCTATTCGATATCACAAATTTTCGTTGTTTGGGAGGTGCCACTCCCCCTTGATCAACGCTCATAAAATGTAATCAATGAAACTGCATGTGTCTGTTCATGTGAATGACAGGTCCAATACTGAATTCCAAAGCAGTGAGACCTATAACCCCAAAGCTATTTGATATCTCTAATTTGGGTTAAATATGAGGTTTCACGCCCCCTTCTCGTACGCCCATAAAATGTAATTAATGAAACTGCATGTATAAATTGGGGCCGAATACTGAATTCTGACGCTGATATTCGATATCGCAAATTTACGTTAAATGCCACGCCCCTCTTACCAATGAACATAAAATTGAATCAATGAAACTGCATGTGTACATTGAGGTCGAATACTGAATTCCGGCGTTGTGCGACCTATAACTCCAAAGCTATTTGATAGCACAAAGTTGGGTTGTATGGGAATTGCCAGTCCCCTTTGCCCTACGCTCATAAAATGTAGAGGAATGAAAGTGCATGCATAAATGCAGGTCGAATACCGAATTCATACGCTGTCAACCTATAACTTCAAAGCAATTCGATATCGCAAATTTGGGTTGTAAGGGATATGTCACGCCTCCCTTTTCAACGCCCATAAAATAAAACCATTGAAACTGCATGTGTTAATTGAGGTCAAAAACTGAATTCCTATAACTTCAAAGCTATTCGATATCACAAATTTGGGTTGTATGGGAGGTGCCCCTCCCCACTGTCCACTCACATAAAATTTCATCACTGAAACGGTACGTCTAAATTGTGGTCGCATACCGAATTTCTAAGCTGTACGACCCATAACTCAAAAGCTATTCGATAACAACAATTTTTTATATATTTGTGGGAGGTAAAAGGGGGTGTGGCATTTCCTCTTAAACCATCTCGCACTCAAAGCAAAGCGTACTTACAAAATTTGAGCTCAATCGGACCAATAGTTTCGAAGTATTTTGATATTTTCTTAATAGTAAGCGTAGATGAAGTGTGACCACGCCCATTTTTATCAAAGTTAATGATAGTTATCATACGAACTTATTTACCAAATTTTAGTTTAATACGACCAAAACCGTCTTAAATACAGCATTTTTATTGATTTGTGGGCGACAACAGGGGGTGTGGCATTATATTCTTCCGAAATCAGTAGAAGGAAGTATCCAATTTGGCTCAGTCGTTTTAAACATCCGAACAAATCACGATTCATTTTTATATATACAGATATTGATTTGTGGGCGGTAAAAGTGGGCTTGACAATATTTATGTATCGTGACTGGCTCTTGAAGCACCTACACAGCAAGTTTCACTATAAAAATGTGTAGAACTCCGGAATTGCCATGATTTCGAAGAAGTGGGCGTATATATATTGCGACCACGCACATTTTTTGTACAGTTACTGACAGTAACCATCTGAACAAAATTACTAAATCTTAGTTTTTTACGATCGAAACCGTCTGATACATATCCTTTATTTGGTTTGTGGTCGATAGCGCAAATTTGGCTTGTATGGGAGGTACCACGCCTCCTCGTCCAAAAATTACCAAACCTCACAGGAACACTCACTCTCCTCGGCAGACGTTGTTCTGCCATAGACCGCCTTACTGCCATATACGAAAATGTCGAATAGCTGCCGAAAGTAACCATATGAACTAAATAACCAAATTTTAGTCTAATACGATCAAAACCGTGCGTAATATAACATTTTTGTTGTTTTGCAAGCTGTAAAAAGGGGTGCTGAAAAATATTTCCCTAAAGCCATCTCGTAATCGAAACAAATCGAATGCCCAAATTTCAGCTCAATTTAGGTTAAGCCTGGCGCACTTTACTTCACTCGACGCTAATTCCCCGAAAAGTGAGTTTAACTAATGTGGGACAAGCCTTTTTTCAGTGCACTTGCCGAAATTTTTGTCTAAAAAACCGTTGAAATAAAACGTTTTCATTGGTTTGTGGGCGGTAAAAGGGGGCGTGGAAACCAATTTTTAGTTTAGTTGCTGACAGTAACCGTACAAACTAAGCCAACATTTTAGCTCAATCGACCCAGTAGTCAATTTTAATGATTTCTCAAAAAGTGGGTGTGGCTATATAGCGATGACGTCTTTTTTTAGTATAGTTGCCGAAAGTAACCATACAAACTTAGGTATCAGATGTTAGTCTCATACGGTCAAAACTGCTCGAAATATAGCATTTTCACTGATTTATTGGCGCAAAAAGGGGGTGTGGAAACTAACTTTTCGTACAGTTACTGTCAGTAACTACACAAACCAAAGTACCAAATTTAAGTCTTATACGACCAAAACCGTCTGAAATAAACAATTTTCATTTATTTGTGGGCGGTAAAAGGGGGCGTGGAAACCCATTTTTAGTACAGTTGTCGACAGTAACCGTATATTCTAAATTACAAAATTTTAGCCTTATACGACCCAAACCGACTGAAATATAACATTTTTATTGATTTGGGGGCGGTAAAAGGGGGTGTGGCAAATTTTTTTCCTAAACCATCTCGTACCTGAAACAAATCGACTCCCAAAATTTTAGTCAATCGGTTTAGTAGTTTTGGAGTCTACAGACATCACACAGCCAGACACACATCGTTTTGCTTTTTATATATATAGATGTAGGAACGTCGTTTGTTTCCATCTAAGTAAAAATACGCGTTCCGTTTTTTAATAATCTTCCAACGATTTATTAATATATTTCTTTTGCTTTACATTTTCAATTTTTTAACAATTTTATATTTTTTAACAATATTTTCGTAGCGTTCGTTTCGAGATTTTTTCATATTCTGTTCAGTACAAAAAGTTTTAGTTTTCATATTTATTTTCAAAATCTTTATTATAATTATTTCCGTAAGGTGTATTTTGTAGAGAGTTGGTAGTTTAAAATAATAGTCTGCTTATATTAAATTCTTAACCATTGGTCATCCGTCTATGTCCGTCCGCGTTCGTCTGACCCCTTTCCCACATTCGGCCCTCCTGACGCATCATTCGTCCCGAATGATCGGTTCCATCTTTTCATATATTCTGCGACAGTAGAAGTCTTCCCACGGCCTTCATGGTGTCCTACCTTTTCAACGGTATAGCGTCCACGATTAAGACGTTCTACAATTTTGTACGGACCTAAGTATTTGGGTTTAATTTTTAAGCCTGGTCCAAATTGTGTTCGCTTTATGGCAACCAGCTCATTAAGTTCATAATGTGTCTCAGCTGTTCTCTTCATGTTGTAATATTTTCGATTTTCTGCCTGTATATTAGAAATATTAGCACGTGCTTCTTCTCGAATCAAATCACGTTCTTCGTTTAGTTCTTTTACTACAGCTTCTCTGATCAATTCACGTAATTCTTCATTACCCGCAGTGCGCATTTCTAAACCAGTTAAAATTGTGAATGGCGAAAGCTTTGTGCTTCGCGGAGGCGTGCTATTTATTGTTTGTTGTACTCTTTCGATGTATTTATACCAGTTCTTTGGATTTTCTACGCACAATTTTGCTATCAAGGGTATTATTATTTTATGCATCCTCTCAACTTGTCCATTTCCACGCGGTACTCCTGTTGTAATCAGCAAGTGTTGTATATTTTCTGAACTGCAATACTCTTCGAACTCGTTTGAAGTAAATGCTGTGCCCCGATCAGTAATAACGCGCTCTGGATTTCCAAAAACGGCTGCTTGCTTTTGTAATTTGTCAACCACTTCCTTAGCTGCAGTACTCTTTGTCGGATACAACCATACAAATTTTGAAAAGCCATCAACTACCACCAGTATGTGTTTGTATAACTTGTGGGTATTGTATTCCATCGGTCCAACGTGGTCAATATGATACGTGCCAAGTGGTTTATCAGCTTTGGGAATCGGGTTTAAATATCCCTCTTTCTTTCCGCGTTTTGCTTCTGCTATTATGCACTCCATGCAACCTTTAACCATGCTAACAACTTTATTCTTAAGATTGGGTATGAAATATGTCTTCTCAATATAATCTTGAGTTCGTTTCGCTGAAAAATGACCTTGTCTGTGCGCAATTTTTATGATTTCTTCTTCCATTACTGTAGGTACCACTATAAGCTCCTTATTTGGATCCTTATACAGGATATCATAAGCCACATAAAAATCTTCATATTGACTTTTTTCTAGGATCTTTCTTACGGCTTTTATCCAGTCATCCTTCATTTGAGCTTCTTTTAGTCGGTGTCGCAACGATTCTTCGAGTATTAGGCACGATATTCGACTTAAGGCGTCAACATGTTTCATCCTCGAACTTGACCTGTGTTCGATAATGAAGTCGTATTCCTGAAGAAACATAGCCCATCTAGATACTCTTAATGGAACATCTGCCTTTTTCATAGTCATTGTGAATGCGTTACAGTCTGTAACTATTTTGAACTTTGTACCCATGACATATATCCTCCACTTTTTAAGAGCTTCTATTATAGCTAGAACCTCAAGTTCATAAGAGTGGTACTTCTCTTCGGCAGGTTTGGTTTTACGGCTCATGTACTGCACTGGATGGAATTCTTGATCATCGTTGTCTTTTTGAAGTAATACTGCACCATAACCGTACTTACATGCATCCGTATGAATCTCGGTTAGTGCCTGAGGATCATAGATTTTAAGCACCGGCGCACTAACAAGTGCTGATTTCAATTCTTGACATGCAAGTAGTTGTTCTTCTTGCATCTTAAACTCTGCATCTTTACGAAGAAGGTTCGATAATGGCCTTGCTATTACAGCATAATCTTTAACAAATCTTCGAAAATATGATGTCAGCCCAAGAAATCTCTGAAGACTTTTCCGATCGGTTGGAATAGCAAAATTCTTAACTGCAAGTGTTTTTTCTTCTGATGGTCTTATTGTGCCATTTTCAATAATGTACCCCAAGAAATCAACTTTTCTTTTTAAGAACTGACACTTCTTCCATTTAATTTTTAATCCATTATCAGAAGCGACTTTAAGCATTTTCTTTAGTTTCTCTATGCCTTCATTTTCATCCTTGGAGGGAATAATAATGTCGTCCATATACATGACAATGGTTCCATCCTGAATCAAACTTCTTAAAACCGCAAACATATACCTCGAAAACACTGCTGGTGAATTACATATACCAAATGGTACGAACAGAAATTCGAATTGGCCATTATGTGTCACGAAAGAGGTGTACTTTCGCGAGCCAGATTCTACCGGAACGTGGAAGAAACCATTAGATAAATCTAGGGTTGAGAATACGTTCGACCCCTGCAACCTCTCAAGGACATCGTCGATTAACACCATTGGGAAATTATCTCGAACAATCTTTTCATTTAACTTCCTATAATCACAACAAAGCCTTTTAGTTCCGTCCTTTTTTGTAGCCAAAACAATCGGTGATGCATATTCAGATACAGATGGTTGAATTATACCATCATTAATCCATGAATTAATCTGTTCGTCGATGACGCATTTATCTGAATATGACACGCGCCTCGGTCTATGGTATACCGGAACGTCATCCGTTAGCACAATTTTCATTTCAACTGGAGATTTGGTAATTTGCTTAGGTACATACTCCTTAATTATGTTCTTTATTTCATCTGAATATTTCTTTTCAAGATACGACAAATCTTCTTTTGTCTCAGTTTCTAACTCTTCTACATTTATTGCTAAGCAAAGTTCCTTAAATTCTTGGAGGAAATTATCTTCGACTTTAATCTCATCTTCTTTTATGCTTCCACTGGACACTTCTTTATCAAGGTTTCTCATTTTGAACTCAGCAGAATTTTTCTTTATACAGATATCGACATCCGCAAGGATACTATTACCAATAACTGCTGCAAACCGCATATCGTGCTCTCCGACAACATGAAATTTAGTTTTTAAAAGTATTCCGTCAATTTGAACTTGTACCGTAAAACTACCCATCGTAGTTAATTTACTCTCTGCTATACCTACTAAAGTTCTTATCTCAGTACTAAGTTTCAAATTACCAATCTTAAGTACGGTATCATACCTAATTAAACAAAGGTCACATCCTGTATCAATCAAAGCAGTAAATGATGTGTTATTGCAAGTAACGTTTTTAAAGATCAGTCCGCATTTCTCATCTGTTATGGTGTTCATATTGTCCCTTTCTTTGGTATGTCTATTTCTATCGCTCGTATTAGTCTTGCATTCGAATGATCGATGTCCTGTTACGTTACACTTGAAGCATCGCATTTGTCGCAATTGTGGACAATCGTTCGCTAAATGAGATTCGTTTCCACATTTAAAACATCTTCTAACTGTTTTCTGTTGAGAAAAAGCCGGATTATATTTGGTTTCAGGTTGTTGATAGTTCCACTTGTTTCGTGACTGGTGGGCACCATAGATCTTCTCGTATACCTTTATCTGCTCTTTTAAGTCATATATTGACTTTGCTTGATAGAGTACAGTCTTATTAGATCTGGAATCAGGTATACCTTCGCAGAAGTATTCTATTAAACTGGCGTCATCGATATTGATTGGTTTTCCTATCTCCATCAAGGTATATAAATACTCGCGGTTTGTTTCGTTGTGCTGCTTGTGGCGACTTCGAAGCTGACGGTGAATTTCTGCCGAAGATACACTGCTTCCAAATTCTTCTAACAACGATCTCTTTAAGGATATCCAGCTGCTGATACCTGATTGGCTTCGTATGAATAATTTTGCAGCTCCTGTTAACAATTGCTTACCATAAACAAATTTCTGTAAATCATTCCAGTTTACAGTTGATGCGCTATCCTCGAATTCGGTTATCCATTGATTGATGTCAAATGAATCCGTTCCAGAATAAGAAGATACGCTATCTCTAATGTCTTTCAAAGTAAAATGCGATTTTTCAATCAAGGTTTCTGGAATGGCTCTAGCGTCTCCATACTCAGAATCGATTGAACCTGCCTCGTTTATTGCTACCAAGGATAGACCAAAGTGGGAGAGGAGCCTTTCTTGTAAAACTGTCTTCAGCCCTGTCGCGTCTAAACCTAATCCCCTTAATCTTTCCCTTAATTGGTCAACAGTCATAGATAAAATTGTCTGCGTGTCCATCTCGAATTGTCTTAACAATTTATAAATAAAGGTAAGTAAATTTAAACAAAGTAAGTAAGAGTAATAAAAGGTAAGCAAGAGTAATAAAAGGTAAACATAAATTAAGTGTCAATAAGAAATTAAACTGCAATATAAAGTAAGTATATAAAGTATGAAAAGTGTGATAAAATGTTAGTTAATTAGATAAGTTTTAATAAAATGAGATTATTTAAATTATTTTTGTAATCAATAATTGTAAATTATTAAATTGTATGTATGTAATCAAATTAAATTAAATTAAGTTAATTACTTAGTATTTTGATAATTTTTTTTTTTTTTTTTTTTTAATATATATTTATAAAACCAATTGAATAAGATGCTCGCCTCTTTAATGCTGCTTTTCCACAACTCTGCTCGTATTTCCACTAAATTTAACTCTAGATCTTTTATGGTTCGGCTTGAAGTTTTCTGTGGTGAAAATAATCCCTCTTAATAATCCTTTGAATCTTATTGGATTCTTCAAAATTTTCCTCCTTATTTTTTATCGACAATGGTTGAGCCCCCATGTAGGAACGTCGTTTGTTTCCATCTAAGTAAAAATACGCGTTCCGTTTTTTAATAATCTTCCAACGATTTATTAATATATTTCTTTTGCTTTACATTTTCAATTTTTTAACAATTTTATATTTTTTAACAATATTTTCGTAGCGTTCGTTTCGAGATTTTTTCATATTCTGTTCAGTACAAAAAGTTTTAGTTTTCATATTTATTTTCAAAATCTTTTGTTGTTTAGATTATTTCCGTAAGGTGTATTTTGTAGAGAGTTGGTAGTTTAAAATAATAGTCTGCTTATATTAAATTCTTAACCATTGGTCATCCGTCTATGTCCGTCCGCGTTCGTCTGACCCCTTTCCCACATAGATATTGATTTGTGGGCGGTAAAAGTGGGCGTGAAAAGATTTACATATAGTGACCGCCTCTTAGATCACCTACACAGCAAGTTTCACTGTTAAAATGTGCAAAACTCCGGAATTGCCATGATTTCGAAAAAGTGGGCGTATTTATATTACGACCATGCCCATTTTTCGTACAGTTACCGACAGTAACCATCTGAACCAAATTACCAAATCTTAGTTTTTTACGATTGAAACCGTCAGATATATATCCTTTTTTTGGTTTGTGATCGATAGCGTAAATTTGGCTTGTATGGGAGGTACCACTCCCCCACGTCCAATTTTCAGTTTCCCTGAAAATTTCATAAAGATCGGTTCAGCGATTTTGGAGTCTATATGTGATATAGTCACATACCCACATACCCACATACATACATCCATTTTTATATATATATAGATGAAAGAAGAGAGTTTTAAGTTTTTTTTTGTGTTTATTTACTATTTTTTTTTTTTCAATAACCTTATGTGATATATCTCGAACTGATGAAAAAGTAGCTTATCATACAGAATATGTCAAAATAATAATAAGAAAAAATACTAATATATATATTTTTATTTCTAGTAAAAATTACTATAGTTTTTTAATTTTGAACACTTTTAATGTATTTTATGTACCAACTAAAGCAAGTTTTGGAGCGTTTTAGGCAAATAGACTGACATTAGTTATAACGTATTAGAAATATGATTGGTTATCCAGGGTTAAACTATTTAAAAATCTAACCAACATAGTATTCACGGAGTATATTTTACTTTTAAATGCATTTTAAATAACCTAGAAAATGCATTTAGTAATATTAATAACTAAATCATCAAATAAGCTAGAAAATGGTTTTAGTTATATTAATAACTGAAATTTATAATCATGGAAAACAAAAATTATGATCTTCCTCTGATGAAAGGATGGCAATGTCTGTTAAACCAATACATTTGGCTGCTAGTTTCCTTGACCCCAACAGTCAATAGCACTATATAAGTTCATCTAATTATTTAATTGCGATGCAGTTTATTTATCACATGCCTAGAAGTAAATGGAACCATGACGTAACCAATTATTTCTTAAATACAATGTAGCTGCGGGGCCTCCCAAGTCTTTTTACAATTCTCAATTACACTTGTTCGGACATGGCCGCTAAAACACTGATGAAATTTACCTTACACAGTAAGCGACGATGGAAGTAGGTATGCACAAGATAGGAGAGAACAGAAAATGACACACAAAATTGGAGAGAGCACAAGTAAATCGAACTAAAATCCTCTCTACGCCAAAAACACAACGAAAACGAAAGAGAACACAACGAAAAGAAACAAACAAAAGAAAATGACGACACAAATTATTTCCACTATAATTTTTAAAATTAAATTAACGAATTTATTACCTTTTATCTAGTACTTCAAAGTTAATTTTTAATACTACTTTGTTATTTTATACATAAACCTTTGTTCTAGTTTAAACATAAAGATTAATAGTTTTCAGAAACACACTTCACTGCAAAACTTCCTGTTAAAAAATACGATGTTGCTGCACAGACGAATAAAGTCAAACTGTTGTTTGAACAATGAAACGAAAATAATGTGAGCACAAACAATATTTTGTTTCCGCTTACAGTTCTGCATTACAATGTGATCACCGACAAATGTTTACAAGCGGGATGGGTAAAAATTTTAATACGGTACACACTATAAAACTAAAGTGATTGGTTGGCTAAAAATTTTGTGTGAAGCTACATTGAAAAAATATCTAACTCAATATGGTGGAAAAGTATTTGTGCTTCCACAGAATTGGGCAGGATAGCAGTTCGTATATTGACTGCTCCACGCACTTCAGCTTCCACTGAACACTCATTCAGTAATCAAAGTTTCATACACTCAAAAAAACGAAAAAATTATCTGGAGGCAATGCCGGAAAAGTACGTTGTATAGAAAAAATTCGAATGTCTTCAATAAAGATATCCGACAAATGGCTACTTTCATAAAAATTCTACCGCCTGAGAATTAAATCATAAATTCTGATCATTCTTAAGAAAACCAGCTTCTATTTCCACTTATTCTACAACTCATTTTTCTTTTAATTATTTTCGGAATGAAACTGACAATTAGTAACAGTGATTCAATTTTGATTTCGTTTGTATAATGTAATGAAATGTCTTGTGTTGTTTTTTTCAAATTTTCTGTGAACATTTTTATTTTCAGTAATTAATTTTATTATACAATTCATAAGTTTTTGCTGCACCATGTGTTTGTTCGCCAAATTTTCTACAACATGGTTTATATCCACTATGTTGGGTAATACCCAGATATTTACCCCTTTTTACCCAATTTACTCATCAATTGACTATTTACCCTTTCCCATCTCTAAAAATTCTACGTCACTGTTTGAAAGAATAATCAAAAAAAGTTAACTGTTACCGAGTAATGTAATTTTAAAATTGATAATTTTTGTTACTTTTGTGCAGACATAGTGCAGTTTTGTTGTAATCAAATAAAAAATATTATTTTTTTCACAATTAAGTCTTCTACTTTAAAAAAAGTTTGATTAAAAAAAATATTTTGTAAACATTTTTATTGTTTTTTTCTATTTAAGTCTTAAAAATTCTGGGTTTTCAGTATATATATGTTGTGATCAAAGTGAAATTTAGTTGATATCAATAATTTTTTGTGCAGAATAAATATTATTAAGTGGCGGCCATAGCCTAGTGGGTAGAGTGCGTTACCCCTAAGCTAAAGAACCGCGGTAGCCCGGGTTCAATTCCTGCTCAGACAGAATTTTTTTTTTAATTGAAATAATTTTTCTGTTCAGTCGTGACCTCTCTGCAGACAATGGCAAACCTCATATAGTAAAAACTGCCACGTATAGCTTCTTGAGAACATAAGCCGTTCGGAGTCGGCATTAAACTCGTAGGTCCAGTTCTCGATCATTTTTATTCAAACATTTAATAACACGTACAACACAATTGATCAATAGAAGCTAGGTCAAAGTCCTTTCCAGCTTTCTTGCTTAAAAAAAGCAAAAAATAAAAAAATGCAAAAAAATATTTGTTATTGTTGTCGTTTTAATTTAAAAGTTCAGAGTGGAAGTGCTTTAATTAGAATTTATTTATTTAAGGGCCAGTGGAGAGTAGTTTATATATGATATATTTAAATATAAATGTACTTAGTATATGGTATATTTCTATTCTAAATACTGCTAGATTGTTATGCCTCCAAAAGTGCATAAATATTTTATGCATGGACCCGAGATAACATCTGTTTCGTTGTTGGCATAGGTCACTTACACTGTAGGTAAATTTTCAATTTTTATGGTGAACTTAATTTTCGGTCAAAAGTGAAACCATTTCGCTTTTTCCTCCATTTAGACCAATTTTGAATCTTGAACTTAAAATTTTTAAGAAAAATATTAAAATTATTTACTAAAGTAAGTCTTTTTACTTCATAAGAAGATTCAATTCTGGAAGTTTAAGCAAAATCGGAGGTGTTCAAAATTTTTGGTCTCTAAATGTAAGAAAAATATAGCTTAGAACGGGTCTTAAAGTAATTTAATTTCAATCGCGAATATCTCGAGACTTTGACCTGATTAGGAATAACTGAGTATGTGACTAAACTGAAATCAAGTTTACGTGTCTCAGCGTTTTCGTGTCATTTTGACGTACCTACAGTGTTATTAAAGTGTTTAGAATTTAAAAACTTTATAGAGAATTTCTCTCGTAAATGTAGTCGCCACAAGGGCAACGAAAACATTTTAAACAGGTTCCTGATCACTTCTGATTCCTTGATATCTGACTTTCCTTTTGGAAAGCTGCCAAAAAAAGGACACGTGATTTGCTCATAGAAGCTTTAAAACTCCTGAAATGTGCAATACGTGGTCATGATATCATTGATGATGATGATGATGATGATGGTGATAATAATGGTGATGAAGATTATCTGAATCAATCGGATGATGACTCATGTACAATTAAAAAACTAGTAAAGAATAATCTTCGACTGGGCCGAAGTTCAAATACCCCCACGGCCGAATTAGAGTATATCATTATAAAGTCTTAAGCAAACTGTCAAATATTTATCGGTGAAATTATTTTCGTCAGACTTTTACTGAAAATAATAATTTTTGTATTTAACAGCAATAACAATTATGAAAATATAATTTTTATGAAAATAAATTTTAATAAAAATAAATTTAAATTAACGCTATCTTAACAATAAACATAATTTTATTAGATTGCCGCTGTTTGCCGCCCTAGGCATTTGCCTAGTATTTTTGCGGAATTGAAAGAGATTTTACCGTTTAGGTAAACTCACCTTGTATAGGAGGTAGACGTGATTTTTATTCGGCTTTTAAAAATTCATACGCGCAAATTTTGAAGTCACTAGTTTAATTTTTGAGAGATTTTAAGAGACTTTACCGTTTTAGTAACCTTAATTTGTATGGGAAGTAGCCGTGGTTTTCATTCAATTTGTTCCAAATTTCATACCTAAAGTTGATATTAATTGTAAAAGATTTTGTGCAAAATTTGAAGCCATTAGATTAATTTTTGTGGAATTGAAAGAGATTGTACCGTTTTGGGTAAGACACTTTGCAAAGGAGGTAGGTGTGGTTTTCATCCCATTTTTACAAATTTCATACTCAAAGTTGAAATTAAATATTAATGGCACTGTGCAAAGTTTGAAGGCATTACATTAGTTTTTGTGGAATTTAAAGAGATTTTACCGTTTAGGGTAAGTCACTTTGTGTGGGAGGTGGTTTTCGTCCCATTTTTATAAATTTACAATTTACAAATTTATTACAAATACTCAAAGCTTATATAAATATTAAAGACGCCGTGCAAAATTTGAAGACATTATATTAGTTTTTGTGGATTTTAAAGAGATTTTACCGTTTTGGTTAAGGCACTTTGTATGGGAGGTATGCGTGGTTTTCATCCGATTTGGCTCATTTTTGAACTTGATCTCCATCTTTAAATAGAAAGCTTAAATATTGAATTTCGTTATGATAGCTAAATAATTCCGGCTGTTATCGTGACCTCAGACGGACAGACGGACATGGCTAAATCGACTCAGGAGGTGATGCCGATCAAGAATATATTTACTTTTCTATACCAGCCACGCCTCCTTATTGGCGATACAAACGGAGTGACAAAGTTAATATACTCCTTTTACGTTTTTTAAACGCGGGGGTATATAAATTTTAAATTTTTATTGAATAATGTTCCCTTTTTATTATATTGTAAAATAACAAAAAAATTCCACTGAAGTATATTTTTTTTAAGGCTTACTCTACTTTTTTATCAATAATTTACTTAAAAAAAATTGGGTTGTTAGAGGGCTTAGAATAAAATTAGATTTAAAAAATTTTCAAAAGTATCAATTTTGAAACCTTTTCAAAAACATTGTAAAGTTAATTTAAAATTATTGGGTAAAGCTGAGTGAAAGTGCAGTAAAATATACAAGAACCAAATAAATATAAGATAAATTGCTAAAAACACCTCTCTTGCTGATTTATCTTATCCTACATGGCAAAGTATTCCACAGTCTAATGGCGTTGATGAAATTAGATAAGACGAGTTTAATGAGTTATGCCTAGGTACAATAAGAACATAGCTTTTTTTCGATACACAAAACTGAACTTGATTGTACACGTATGAAGAAGTTTTTCATGAATGAGTAAATGCAAAAATATGCAGTTACGTGCATTGAGATAAGCTGTTATATCACAACCGAATACAGGTAGCATTTCTAAAAATTGAGAGATTGAGACAAGATTACTATAAACTATATCAGAATACGTTATTATAGGTAAAATGAGTTGTATTACTAACCTACATGCTATACTAATTGGAGTTACACTTGACAACATTCTTAAATTACGCAGGACATAGTAAACTTTTTGGACGACACTTTTTACATGATGTACACAGGATAGAGACGAGTTTATATAGAAATCAAGATTCTTTATTTAGGACACCACGGCTAACTTACTATCATTAGTCAACAAGTCATGGAAATCATCAAATCATGTTTAGTTCTTACAGATAGGTGGAACATACGATTTGGAAGCATTAAGTTTGAGACCATTACTTGTGGCCCACTTATTGATTCCGCTAAGATCAGAATTTAATTTACAACACAGGTCTTCAAGAAGACCAATTCTAGGAGAGAGATAAAGATGGACATCATCAGCATATGACAGACGCATGATTAATCTGTAATTTACAGACTAACAGCCCTATTCTTGTAAAGTAAATATTGTTATCCAGTATTTTTAATATTTCTGTGAGTTTGTTGTTATTTTTTTTATTTCAAAACAAAATTTGAAGCTCAAAAACAATAAATTTTAAAAAAAACTGCCACCAGCCAAAGTTTAATAATACAGGTACTATAAATAAACTGTCAGTCATAGGAGTTTTATGTCAAACAGAGGAAATGACAATAACCAATGTTGCTTCTGTTCTCAAAACAAAAAAAGGGACATTTTATTTTTCAATCGCACGAAAGAAAATATTTGCAAATTTATAATTTTATTAATCCTATGGCAATTTATTGTTTGTTAAGGCGCCTCACGAAAAAAGTTGTTCGGCACTAATGCTTAAGATAATCCTTGGCTTTTGTTATGATGATTCCCCAAATATTTCAACTCTAGCAATAGCCATCCGTGGACCTGGAATAGTTTGAGATAACCTCTAAAAATCAAGTTTTTTTGTAACCATATTGGCTAGTATAGTAGTTGCAAAAAATAAACTGTCAGATATTACAGCCCAGAAAAATTTCCTCCAATCTGAATCAAAAAAAAAATTCAAATTTTGGGATTCAAGTTAAAGACAATGATGTTTTTCATGCATTTTTAAAAAAAATTATTTTCACTAAAATTCAAAAACTTCATTGTTTCTTATGCGATCTCCTCTTTCAAGATATCGCTGGAAATATTTTGAGTGCTCGCATTGATTCCTAGTCACAATTTCTTAAATTGATATATATTAAAACTAAAATATTAATTAAAAAATAAACACCTACTGAAAAAATATTGTAAAAAATTAAATAAAGAAAAAATAAAAGTAATGAAGTTATTTGAATTTTGAAAGTTTTTGTGTGGAAATGAAATAAAAAATATCAAAAATATGCATGAAAAGCAGCGTTCTCTTTAATCTGATTGCAATCATTTACAAATTTTTGATGCAGAATGGAAGATCATTTTCCGGCTTATAGTTTCCGACAGTAAATTTTTTTACAATTATTACACCAGCCCATATTTTTACAAAAAACTCGATTTTTAGAGGTTATTTCAAACCATTCGAGCTCACGGATGGCTATCAGATGGCTATAACATAAACCAAGGATTATTTTTTGTGCATTTGTGCCGAAAAACTTAAATTCACTAAGACCAATTTAATGTATTACATTAATTTATTGTAATTTACACCAATGTATTACATCTGGGAAAGTGAAAAGTATCGTCTATGTGATAGCAAAGAAAGTGAAAAGGCAAGTAAATTTTTGAGAGAAAAAGGAGGAATAACAAAAAGTAGAGAACTGACGTGCTATGGAATAGAGAGGCTAGTAGGAGAAATAGCAGACATATTGAATAATGTTGATGCAAAATGCAATTGCAAATATGCGTAATTCAACATTTCGCACTTTTAACACAACAAGCACACCAATAAGAAAAATTCAATATTTAAAACAATAAAAACTGCAAGCTTAGGAAAAAATATTTTAAGAAAGGTTGGAGCTAAATTTACAAAAAAAATCCCCTTATTTGTTTGTGTTGGCTTACATTACTTGGTTTTGACATAAGACTCCTAAAAGCCGATAGCGTAGTCGCGTCTATAGTACCTGGATTAATATACCTTGCCACCAGCTTTTCAGATAGTTACAATTTCATTAAAACATTTTGTTTTTTGAGCTTAAAATTTTGTTTTGAAAACAAAAATTACAATAGACACATTGAAATTTTAAAAATACTGGGTAACAATTGTTACCTTGCCAGAATAAAACTGTAAAAATATCATTAATAAAAAAAGAAAATAACAGTGAACCAATTGTAGAGCCTTGTGGAACAACAGTTAAAACAAATTTGTGTTTCGAAGTTTTTTTAACTAACTTTGACTCATTGGAACCTATTACATAAATAACTAAACATGAGGCTGACAGCACCATCACAGAACTCAAAGAGAAACTTAAACTTACGATATACTAAATACATGTTGTTTTAAAAAAAAAAAAATCAAAGAACCAAGGAATGCTCCTTATAAAAACAACGTTTGGTCGTTGTCCTGAAAGAAAAGGGATGATTATTAGAAGAAGAATTGATTGGAACCATACGTGAATTATCGATTAGACGAAATAAACGTGAAAGACAAATTGAATTGTCAATAACCGAGGCTAGTGTTATATCTTAACCTCGGCAAGCATTTCCAGCCCTCAATTGTTCCTGTTCTTTAGTTCCACATTGTAACAACTTAGCCTTGGATTTTTTGTTTCAATAATTCTTAACTGTAGTTAAGAACAAAGAAAGCGAAAAGAAGAATGCCCGGACCCGTATTTGAACCGGGGACTTCTGAGTTGATAGTCTAGCGCACTCTTCACTAGACTACAATGGCCGACAAAGCTTTATCAAAAGCCTTACTAAAATCAAGTTATCAAATTAAGACCATAAATCCAGCATAATAGTCAGCTCTAATATCATCTTTTACTTTAAATCAGTCATGAGCAGGAAAATAAATTTAGTGAGCCAATGTTTTTTTTTTTAAACAAGCAGAAAATTATCCCCATTATTGCTTTTGCTCATCGTTGCAAAAAAAAAAGAACAAAATTATAAATGTTAATGCAATAAAAAACCTCAATAAGGTTAAACTGATTCTCTATTTCTATAAAAAAATTTACCAGCTAAACAAAAACAAATCATGTGTGTTTGTGTGCAACACATATCACGGCACAAACATCTCAAGCGCAGTGCCACTGAGTAAGGCTTGCTTTTTGTTCCCTTTGCATGCATTTGTTGTTGTTAGCAAGTTAGAAATTTGGTGAACGTCGGTTTTGTTGTTATATTTTGTACGTGTTGCTGTTTTTACAAATGTGCAAATACAAAGTCGATAAAACAAAACAAATTTGTAGCTGAGTCAACTGAGCCAATTGAGCTTCTGGAAGCTCATGTCTGCTTTAAATAATGCAGAAGAATACCCATGCCTTGTCCGAAACCCATATTGAAATGGGGATAAAAGTTTATTTTCAAAAAAATATTTACTAATTTGTTGAGCCATGAGTTTTTCACATACTTTTGCCAATGGTGACAAAATGTTTATAGGTCTGAAAGCATTAGCTATATAGGGGTTTTGCTTCTTTGCAACTGGTTGAACAATAGCAACTTTCCACAATTTAGGGAACGATGATGGTATAAAATAATGGCAATTATATGCGTAAGTGAGATTAAAATATGAGGCAATAACTTAATGAATGTAAAAGGAATGTCATCTTCTAATATTGCATTAGAATGAATAAGCGACACACATTCACTAACACCCATTTTATTGACCGGAGCAATTTTGAATGATAGTTGGACGTAATGACTAAAGGAAAATTATCATAAGACACAGCAGCAGATTTAATAAACAAAAAAATATTTAGGATTCCCTAATACATATGACATTGACATGAAGGATTGACTGCAGTGCAGGGAAAGAAAATAATTGGATTTGGCTAATTTTGAAACACCCCTATAGTAGACTGCTGTTTGATTTTAGGCTCATACGCATAGAACATGCATGATTCGTCACCATTAGCAATCTTATAAACGTTTTTTGAAGCACCGTGATTGTATTTCTTGATGGTTTATTTGCACCAGTCTAAAAGAGCCTATGTAGGATCCTACGTGAACAAATATATTTCACAACTATGGGTGTGTGTCAATCGAAAACTTTTCAGTCGGATGATCAAATTTTGACAGTTGGTAGAGCAATTTTTGGCATTTTTGAGGTGAATATAACTGTCAAAATTTGTAGTACCCCCTGGGGGGCTTGTGCTACTGCTGGTGGCACTTGGGGGACGTTCGCCAGCAAAGAAAGCCAATTTAACTTTGCTGCACTTGCTGATGCACCGGGAGATTCGTTGGCCCACACACACAAACTCAAGCACTTTTTTTATTATTATTATTTTGTTATTTTTGAAGTTTTTTAAGGCTATGTGTCAAAAGGAAACTTTTCAGTCGTGGTAGGATAGAAAATATCAAGTTGAATAAAATTTGTCTCTTTTGCTGTGTCAAATGAACGATGAAATTTTGACAGTTACAAATTTTGACGTTTCACATTTCGGTCGTGTTTTAGCGCAAGTATTTTATTTAATTTGCATTCTATTCAATTTGCGACATATTTCATTCGAGTGCTTGTACTTCCAACTTATTTCGTAAACTTGTAATATTGTTAACTTAAAAACCTTTAAAAAATAAAAAAATAATAAAAATGAAAAAAGAAAAAAGAAAATGCTTGAGTTTGTGTGTGCGTGTGTGTGGGCCAACGATCTCCAGGTGCATCAGCAATTGTAGCAAAGTTAAATTGGCTTTTTTTGCTGACGAACGTCCTCCAAGTGCCACCACCAGCAGCACATGCAATTGCAGTGCAAAATTTCTTGCTAGCCAACATCCTAAAAGTGCCATCACCAGCAGTACAAGCAAGTGGAGCGCGAATTTTCTGATTCTTTTGCTTGCCAACGTTCTCAGAGAGTCGCCACGAGCTGCACCAGCAAGTGCAGCACAATTCAATTGACTGGTCAACTCTCCAATATTTCAGAAGCACCATTTCAGCATGTCTCAAGCGCAGAGGCAAATTTCTGCCATAATACTCCGGCGTAAATTAAATAAGTTAAAAGCGGAGAATTTGCGGTTCATTTGCTTGTGCTACTGGTGGTGGCACTTGGAGGACGTTCGCCAGCAAAGAAAGCCAATTTTACTTTGCTGGACTTGCTGATTTACCCTGAGATCGTTGTCCCACACACACGCAAACACAAAATCAAGCACTTTAGTTTTTTTTATTTTTATTATTTTATTTTTTAAGTTTTTTAAGTTTACAATATTACAAGTTTGCGAAATAACTTGCAAGTACAAGCACTCGAATTAAATACGTCGCGGAAATCGATGTGTTGTCTTTTTTCTTTATTTTTGAGTGTAGTGAGTAGCCCCTGGGGCTAGCACAAATTTTGACAATTTTTTTCACCTCACAAAAATGGCTCTACCAACTGTCAAAATTTGATCATCCGACTGAAAAGTTTCCGATTGACACACAGCCTAAGTTTACAATGTTGCAAATACAAGCACTCAAATTGAATGTGTGGCAAATTGAATACAATGCAAATTAAATTAAATATTTGCGCTAAAACACGACCGGAATGTTAAACGTCAAAATTTGTAATTGTCAAAATTTCAACCTCCATTTGACACAGCAAAAAAGACAATTTTATTTCAACACACATATTTTATTCGACTTGATATTTTCTATCCTACTACGACTGAAAAGTTTCCTTTTGACACACACCCTAGTGTGCATTTAATTATTTATTCATAATCACAGCATCAATGTTTTGGGGCACGAAAACAGATTTGGATGGCCTTTACGAAATTCATCAGAGAGCGAATTAAAGTTTTTGATGGTACTTCATCACCAAAAGTCGAATTTAGTTAACGATATCAATCTTTCCACTGGAAAAGTCAATGTGACTGGAATGACATTAGCGATACCCGTTGACCGAAATATATGAATCAGTTTGCGTACATAGATATATGAAAAGCTCAAAAATTGATTTGACTAACAAATTGATTTTTTTCCTTCTTCACGCAATTAAGAAGCAAGGAAATAAATGCAATTTAAACATTGTTATAGCGACGGTTTTTATCATTCGCAATCGCTATTTGCTGATGTGAATGCTGCTGTTGCTGCTGCTGCAGCAGCAACACATAAAATCATTTAATATGCGGCAATAAATATCAGTAACGACCTCTAAAACTACACAGCAAAGAAAAAAGCCAAATAAACACTTAAGGCAGCAATTTATGAGGCCTAGTTGTAGCAACAGTAAGAACAAAAGCAAAACGAAAGCGCATAGAGCGTATTGAGCCAAACAAAATAAAACAGACAGAAAAAAGAGTTTGAAGGATATTAAAAAAGAATTGCAGTGGACACAATATACGACCTTGAAAAATTAACACCTCGTTACGTGAATGACTGAATTGCTGTGAAAAATTTAAATTTACGCCAAACACACATTTCAATTAGAAACACTTCAGAGAATATTTGATGCTAATAATTGCAACAACAATACCGACAATAACTTACATGCTCTATGCTCGCTCGCAATCAGTAAAGGTGAGAAAATTTAGTTAATTTCCACGTCAGAATAGAAAAACAAGAAGGATAGAATTGCAGCCAGCATCAAGTCAAAGTGACTTTGAGTATTCAGAATCTTTTAGTGCCACGTCTTCACTTTGACCTTCGTGACGTAGCTGTACGTTCGGTTAGAATCAATTTTCATAGATTTTATGCACTTCAAACATAATCTTTTTTATAGCGTTTTCGAAAGTTTAACATGCAGTTTGCAGCTGCTACACGACTGGCTAACGGTTAAGCCAAGCAAATTTAACGCGAATATTTTATTAATAAACTTGTTCACTATTCTTTGTTTTAAGCACTTGAACTTTTCTTTTTTGCTATTGATTGACGCCAGCCTGTATATATATCCGTCCGTGTGTCTGTCCTTGCAAATACAAAAACAAATACTAATTACACTAAGCAAAGCAGCTAATCATAAATTAAATAAACTAATCAGTGACTTTTGTGACTGGAGTGCGCGGTAATCACTCGCCTCATAGGGTAAATGCGCGTTTTATGGCTAGCGTTAATTCGATCGCCTTGTTGTTGTTTATTGAGCTTTCGGTAAGCTGATTGCTTTATTTTTTTCTTTTATTTGGTTTTATATGTTGTTGTGGTGTATTGTTTGTGATTCCTTGAATTAACAGGGCTCTAGTGTTCAATGTGCTCGCAGTGTGCCGCTCCACGCTCTACACCAACAAGAAGTTTACGACCAAATGCCATAAAAAATTGTTGTAAAATCGCATTGAGGTTGGAAAATATATATTTTTCTTGTTTCCCTCCACTTTTAGGTTTGTTTTCTGTCGTTTTCTTTTGTCTTCACTTTCTTCTTGTTTCGCTTTATGCTGCGTCTTGCATTTTTTATTCATTTTCTTTTTGGATTGGTGTAGTTTTTATGGGGGACACTTTAGCGTCGCTCTCTTATACAAAATTTTTCTCAATATCTCTCTCGCTCTCGGCGAAAAATTCATAAATAGCGCTCGCTTTTCGTTATAAACATATGGGGCCTGAACGCTCCATATACATACAATAGCAACAATACACACACACACATCCTATGACACAAAAAGTTTTTACCCCTCTCTATATAATATGTCCTTGTTTTTGTTCCTACATTTTATGTGTTTTTGCATGTAGATGAATGCCTCTATGTTACAATATATATTTATATATATATATAGAGGCATTCATCTACATGCATATATAATATATACATAATCTCGTGTGTATGTGTTGCATTGTTGTTGTTGACGTTGCACCCCAGGAAATTTATTTCATCTGAAGTTGTGCATGGTTTTCTACCGGTTCAGCATTTAAAAAGTATTGTAGCTGCTCTTACTTTTGTTGTATTTGATGCTGTTCTGTTTGGTGTTGCTCTTCTTTCATTATTCCCCCCATGGATTTCATGTTTGTTTTTATATATTTTTTTCTCGTTGATTACATTTTGCTCCAGCTAAAGTTTTTTCTTAATTTGTAAAGTCTGTAGCGAAATGGAAAAAAACAAATGCAGCCAGACCAACAGCAAAACAAGATCGTAGATAATGTCAAAACAAAAAAATTTACAGTTGTCACTGCTTGTTTTAATGACAAGAACATTTATATTTGTTTTATTGATACTCAAACTTTTCTTTGTATTTAAAACAATACTATTTTAAAAGATAATTTCATACTTATCTAATTCTCAGCTTATAATTTAGAATTTTGTTAAAAAATTGAGTATCTAAAATCAATAAATTAACCAATGTATACATGGCAAGTAAGTCAAAATTATTTAAATTAAGTTGGTAACGTTTTCAATTACCACTTTAAATCAAAGAGAACACCCCAAACCAAAAGTTACTGTTAAAGATAAGTGATTTGACCATGTTTTCTGATGTTATCAAAAATTTTATTAAGTTGCTTTTTAAATTTTTTATTAATTTTTTTATTAACCCATGTACGACCGCTCCTAAGCCGCTGGATGAAAATAAATGAAACTTTATGCAGGTGGTAAGTACATAAAAAAAAGTTTAGTTTTAATATATTCTTTTATCTCTTCAAGTTTGGGCTGCAAGAGGTGTTCTTTTTTTCGACCACTGGTCGGAAACGATATACAAAATTAACAAAACACAACATATTTGATTTTATTGCCTAAAATATATTTATTATGTTATGTTGTTTTATTTTTGGTTATTGGTTATTGATTGTTGGTTATTGAATATTGGTTATCATTTTGGAATACTATTTTTACAAAAATTTATAGCTTATGCAATGCATTAATGCATATTGTGTGCATTTTTAGCATTTGGAGAAACAATGTTTAAGAAAAATTCGACAACGACGAGGTTTTTCAGCTTGTACGATGCCATGATTAGTTTTGTCCGTACGAATCTTATTGAGTGCAATTTCAGTATTCAGCATCACTGGATTCGCTTGCTGCAATAAGTACTCGGTTACATCGACACGGAAATCAAGTTGAGGTAACGTACTGCGTTTCTTAGGTGCGAACTTGTTCTTTTCCCGATCAGTTTCTATCACTTCATTTTCAATAGTGTCTGCGTGCTTGCGAAGCACTGAGTGGAATTTCCATGTGTTGACTACAGCGGCGCACAGTGTAACGTCCCCATACATTTCTTGGCCAAAAAAGAAGGAGCGATCATGGAGCTATGAAAATTGGCTCTCTTGACAAAATTAAGAAATTTTTGAAAATGTAATAAAAATCCGCTCACTGCCACACCTACCTCTAATACAAACGAAACCCATTTTTTCCTGAAACTTCATTAAGTTTTGTCTCAGAACAACGAAATTTGCTTGATCAATTTTATTTTTGTGATAATACATAAATGGAAAATTTCATGGGGATGCCATGCCTATTAATTATACCCCACGTGTACTGCATATTGGGTATGCTAACTTTGTAGCTCCGTTTGTAACGCTTATAAAGGGGCTTGGCAGGCAAATAAAAGTGCATATATATACATAATTTTTTTTTTATCAGCATCACCTTCTGAGTCTATTTAGCCATGTCCGTCTGTCTGTTTGTCTGTCGACACGAACACAGACACAATTTTAGAGCTATTGAATTGAAATTTGGTGTATATGCTGCTATTCAAAAAACGAAGATCCAGTTCGAGAATGAGCAAATGCGGATGAAAACCACGCTCGCCTCCCATACAACGTGACTTTATCAAATTAGTAAAATCTCTGAAAATGCCATAAAAATAAATGTAATGTCTTGAAATATCACACATAAGCTTTGGTGGGAAAAATAACCATATAATTAAAAATGTTAATGTCGTATGAAAGCCAGGCCTACCTCCTATACACAGTAACTTTAACAAAATGGTAAAATCTCTTCAATTGTCCCAAAAACTAATGTATTGACTTGAAATTTTGCTTTGGTCTCAAATTTTCTTCAAATATTCTTCAGTTCGCTTTGGTCTCAAATATTCTTCATCTATTTCAAATTTGTCCAATCAGTATAAAAACCATACAAAGCAATTACATGAAAACGGTTACGTCTCTAAAATTTCCACAAAAAACTATCGTGTGAAAACTCAGTTCATCTCCCATACATAGTGACATTACAACACGAATATACATACATATATCAAATGGAGAATTAATCCATTTAGAAGACTTAGTATTAAAGAATCTTTTGTTCCAACCGCAAACTTTCCACTTGCACAGCTTTTCAATTACCAAATTATAAATTATTTTTTATGACTTTCTTCTGGACATTTTCTTGATTTCAATTCAATCTTTCTAAAAATATAAGCGTTAGACTTATTTTCTGCGAACGTGCATTAAATTAAATGTACATTTCTACTTAACCGGTCAGTGAAAAAAACTTATATCTTCCGCATTAGCAAGTATTAGCAAGAATTTTTTTTTTTGGTTTTGTTAAATCTCATAATATTTTTGGGAAAAACTTATAGTCAATCTTTCTTTGCTAAACATATTTAAAAAACTTTATTCCGCTTTTAGCTATAATCTTAAAACCGTATGTTCGAAATGTAAACAAAAACAATAATGCTGCAAATAAATTTCAACCTTTTTTTTAAATATAAAACATAATGCTCGGAGCACAATTAAGAACACCACCGTATTTTAAAAAACAAAGTTAAACCAAATGTGCACACGCAGAGAAAAGACATGGTTCAGACATGATCACTGCAATAATAATTTTTTTACTAAAACTATTGTATTATTTCTGCAAACACAAATTTTTGCCTTAATAAATTCATTATTTACTAATGGTGGTACCAAAAATAACATAATAGTTGAAATCATAACATCATTGAAATCGTCAACATACTATGATTGCCTCAACTATTAGTTGCAACTAAAATGCTGTAGTTCTGTCAATCATGATAAATGTGAATATTATTATAGAGGCAAACATATAAGAATTTTGAATGTTTGTCTGAACTATTCTATGATTGTGGGCAAACGAAGCAGAACAAAACCAAAAATCGAAAGAATTTATTGTGTCTGAACAGTTTGCAAGAAAAACGTTCACTTCATTCAGACACAATAAGTTTTATTGATTCCTGTCTATGTGCCGTTTCGTTTGTCAACTGTTCAATTATTGTGTTTTGTTTTAAATCGCCTTATCCTAAAAACAGCACGCAGAAAAGTGACATTTTCGACTTTAATTGTAGCAAACATATTTCTATTTACCGTAAATATATTTGGCAATTCTGACCGTATCTTGTTTATCACACATATTGCTATTTTTGTGACAATGCACTTAATGTACCATGCTTATGGATAGCATTAGTCAGGCGAGCGGTAGTAGCGGCTGTCGCCTACTGGTAGTGTGCGTGGCTCGTAAGCGAAAAAGCCGCGGTTCAAACCCCAGCTCGGACAGAAAATTTCATCAAAAAGATTTTTCAATTGAATTAATATTTCTCTTCAGACCAGACAATGGCAAATATTTGGAGGTATCTTAGTTAATTGATGTGCAAATTGGAGTGCATGAAAAAAAAAAATAAAATGACTGTTTCAATAATATTCTGGATCCTAAAAATAAATTCATAATAAAGTTGTTGCAATCATTCTATTTTCGACGCAATAAGAGAATAATGATTATTTTAATAATATTTTAGTTCCTACAAAAAGTTCCTTTTCTAAATATAGTTGTTGTAATCATTTTATCATGATTAAAGAAAAATATTAGATGTTTAAGAATATGTTAGCAACAATCATAATCCGAATCATACTAAGATCCTCTTAAAACATGATTGTTGCAATTATGTTTTTTCTCTGCGTACATATAAAGATTACTTTCAGAAAATGCAACTTTGATGGCCTGTCATAACGAAACAGTGTCTACTATTAAAAAAATTCCCTTTGATTTTTTTAGGCAATGTAAGAGTCATGTTAACGGCAATCTGCAAGAAAATTGGTTTTGCAATAAGTTGCTTTTGCAAAGTTATTCGCGGCTGTGCTTTAATTATCAAACTGAAAATTCATTTAGACTTAAAAAAACTCAAGGCACCGATGTTTGCGATAGGTATCTATTATATAAAAGTATAAATATAACATTTAAAGAGTATATTCTTTAATGATGATGAAGCCCTTAGCACGGCCGATTTGCAATAAAATCAGCTAGTGATTTTTTCCTTTTCATATTACAAAAAACTTTGTTGTTGTTGTTGTTTCTTTGGAAAGATTCGTTAGAACAATTAATTGTTCTAACTTTGACCTTAAGCTCAATAAACGATTTTAAACTATCAAACAACTAGAATTTGTATTTAAAATCAAGTATGATTTAAACCTTCAAACATTTTGAATTTGTATTTAAATCATATAAAGTCAACATAATAAATAACAAGGTCATTTAGGAAAAAACTTTAATTTAAAGAGTATACAAAACTACTTTAAAAAGAATATATAGATATAACTACGTCCCTAGAACTTACTTATTGGAGTACGCTCTTAGTATGATGATGAGTAGCCAAGAGAGGGGTTCTTCTGAATCTATATTATACCTACTATGTACATTTATGACAAATGTCAGTTAATTTTATTTTTTTTATTCCCCTTTGTTCACGTTTTGTTTTAAATAAGAGCTTATTTTTAAAAAGTTTTGAAGTGAAAACTTTTGAAGTGAAAACTTCATTAGGCGCGTTGAACAATTTTGGTAGAGGGTAAATCTTTGGTTTGCGTCATCGAGATTTTCCGAGTAACTCTCATCATCAATACAGACAGCGAGCATGGCAGAATAACCAGGTAGGGCCGACTCGGAGAGGAATGAAGTAGAAAGCAGAGAAAATCGAGCTAGTTGTCAAAATCAGCTGTTCATCTCGAGTTTCTTTATGTTCATGTTTTGCAGTTGATTTTTGTTTAAACTTGTTTTTTTGCTTTTTAGCAAATTGAACACTTCCTCGGGATTTTATAATATTTTATATGTTTTTATAATATTTTCATTAAAATTAACACAAACTTAAAGCCTGGTTTTCACTAAGTCAATTTCAATGACAACAATCACTGATGTCAGTAGGCATCTTGACCATATGACGTCAAATGCGTTTTCATTGAAACCCAAAAACTGACACAAAATCGAATGTCAAGGACTGACGTTGAATTTATGTGTCAATTGATTGCCATACTGTTTTCACTTTTGATGTTATTTGTGAAATGCCATCGGTTTGTTCAGTTATGTTTTTTTCATTAACAACAGCTGATGTTTTATATTTGAGATTGTTAGAAAATGTTTCTTTTTGGTGAAATTTATAAAATATTGTTAATTTTATTAGATTACCACAACAACGTGAATCCCGAAAATGCGTCCTGCAACAAATCCCTTGGAAGCGACACCAGCCACTGCGAAAATCCCTTTTTAAGTGCACTTTTCCTTTTAAACCAATTAAATTTAAATTTAATTAATATTTAAAAAACTTTGCCAGCAGTGAAACAAAAAAAATTAAAACAAAATTTTTTGTAGGCAACAACTGACACAAAATACCAACATGTTGGCATTTCGATTTTTCTTGTCATACAACGATATTTTGATTGACAAGTAAAATTCTATCTATTCTCACTTGCTTGTGATTTGATATGACAATCAGTGGTCATATATGACAACAAATGTAAATGACAATACGTTTCCATTAGATTGACAACATTTGTGATTGAAAACTGACCTTGTGAAAACCAGGCTTTACACACGTGTCCGCACTATTTACAATTTGAAAACATAATATTCTTATTTCAAAGTTTTAATTTTCCACTCTTCTTTAAAGGGCCAAACAGACCACACAGACCACACAGACTTTGCGTAGACTGGTCGATAGTGTATTTGGTTGTCTTAGGTTCGTGCAGGTGTCTGCGCAAAAATTAAAATATTTTCATTTTTGGTTGTGGTTGCGCAAACCGTCTGTATAGTGTATAGTGAAAATCACACCGACTTGTCATAATCTCGAAAGTTTTATAGAGTGAAGACGTGCGTGAAGGAAAATATATGAAAATGGAAGCAGAAAAGAAAAATTTAATAGAATTTAAACTAAAAAATCAAGTCCGCGCATACAAAGTCTGTGCAGTCTACTTGGCCCTTAACGCGTGAAAGAACTAAGCGAGCCGGCCCTACCTGGTTATTCTGCCATGACAGCGCGTAGGTTTTTAAATGACGCTTTTGGATCTTGACTACCAGGCGCTCAGCAAGACATGTTAACCAGGGGCCAAATTACAGCATCAGTGATCGAGCAAAATTGAACAAAATTGACAGGCACTTGTCTCGTCGTGCTCTTCGTAATTTTGCTCGATCACGCCTAAGTAATATTGTTGGAGCAACTAGGTGCGAGTGAGTCCTAAAAGTTTTCTATAGGTGTATAATATGTGGTTAAAGCTTTACCGCAGCTTTATTTGCTTCTAGTTGCTTTTAATTTTAAAGAAAATGCTCCAAATATGATTTTTTTTTACCATTTTGAGCTCTTATACTTTATACAGCTCTGTAAAGGATTTTATAAAATTTGCAAAAGATCAGAACTCTGTAAAGGATCTTTTAAAGTAATAAACATAGCTATAGAGCTGTTTTGAAACCCGTAGATTCAGTATAATATTTGCTTTAATATGTATTTTTGTATTGCATTTTTAAGCTTATAGATATAAAATACTGTAAATTCATGCAATAAACTTTTTAGGAATAACAAGTGATTAAAAAAATCTAATAAAGAGCTTCTTTGAAAAAAATGGCGATCTTATAAAAAATAGAAAATCTTCAGAGTTGAAGAAAGCTGAATATTAGTGTTTACAATAATATTTTAAACAAAATTGATGATTTCTATGATACATATATTTAAGAATAAAGTTTTTAAATCATTTTTAGTTGATTTTAAAGAATGTTAAAAATTTTCGAATTATTTTTGAATAATTAACACTTCTTAATTTTAATTATTTGTTAAGCTCGTTGTAGTTTTTCGAAGTACTACATTCACATTTCCAAAAAATTCAAAAGCGCACCGAAATTCGCAGCATATAACGAATACACGAATATGAGTCTGATATAATAATCACTTTATTATTTCTTTAATTTATTTGTCATTCTAATCACCACAAACACTTGTCAAATTTTATATATTTTTGAGTTTATATTAAACACATACATACTTAAACGAATAAGAAAAAAGAGCTTTGCAGGAGCACTTATTTAGGTTTGACAGGAAAACTTTTTAAAGTTGACAGGAAAGTAACCTTATATATTCTCTTCAAGAGCTTTAGTAGCGCTACTAAAGCTTTAATTGAAGCTTGCTGCTATATAAGATAGCACTATAAGCTCTGCAAGAATTAATATATGGCTAAAATTGTTAACTGGGCGGATGCTGTAATTCGGCCCAGGTAGGCTCGATGCGGAGAGACTTTAAAAAGTACCCCTTTTATTCTGTGTTTGTTTTGATGCCTTTTCGACAATACCTACAATTCTGTCAAAATCATGTCAAACGAAAAAAGCTGAGTGCCTGGTAGCCAATATCCAAGAGCGTGTGTTTGAGTTTCATGACCAACATAGAAACATTCGTAGTTTTATAAATGTAGCCAGCATATTCTCTGACTGGGACCATGGTATAATAAGTAATAGATAGGAGTGACATTTCGTGTTTCAACCATAGAAAGTCAAACAAAAGAAAACAAAATAGATAACGTGTGTCACACACATTGGTCGCATTCATAGGAGTCACCTTTTGTGAATGGATCATTTAATTGCAAAGGTTTCTCACTCAAATCTTAAAAAAAAACAGTTGCCAACTATTGACTCCGCTGAAAGCTGCTAATGTGTGTGACATGCGTACTTTATATTGTTTTCTGTTGTGTGAAATTCGATGGTCGCAACTCGTGAGAAAATAAGTAGTTGTTAAGGCTACCTAATAATAATTTTATCATGACTGGAACTGCATCGTCCAAAAATTTTTTGTTTCTTATTTCAGCTACCATACGCCTATAGTATCTTTTTTAGAATATAATGCAATTATTACCGCAAACAGTGAAAATAATGTAAATGAAATTCAATGAAATTCATGTAAATACTAATTCTATGTATACGTATTTTATGTGTATTTTAATTATGTAAATAAGTTTAATTTATGTTTTTATTTATGTATTTTAATGTTTTTTGTATTAATACCCATAATTTAAAATATAATGAAATGATAAAAGTCGAAAATAATGTGCATTAATGATGAACCGGATGTACGGATGAACCGAATCGGGGGCAGAAAATAAACTGCACTTTGCTTGCTATGTTTTCTGTTTTCCTTGTAGCAAGATCTTAAATGTAGGCATTAAAAGAGACTTCAAGAAGAATCAAACAAAATACCATACATAAATTGGGTCTTTTTACCTCTTGAAACACTACGTTAGATCGATTTGTAATATATTAATATGAGTGGCCGATAAGACCTAGTTTGTCTTGGTGCCTGCGTTCGCAACTGGTTTTCTTTATTTTATGAAAATTGGTTTGGTGAAGTTGACCTAGTTTTTCGAGTAATCACCCTGTCAAGCCTGCACCTCACCGGCTTCAGGAAGACAGAACGATATATATTATATATTTATCTATTGGAGTGGTGTTTTTATTGGGTATGAGACCTTGTTTGTCACACGACTCCGCCGGATACAAAAATTGTTGCTAACTTGACCTTGTTTGTCTTGAAAACGCAACCCTGCTTTGCTGTCTGATACTATCGATTTTGACTTAACTTTTTTTTTGTTATTTACTCTATACTTTAATAAAATATACTTTACGCAATTACTTTAAGCAATTTATTAAAACTTTTTAGTTTGCTAATAAAACATGATTTAAATCAAAATCATACTTTTATTTTTGAATTGTATTAAATATCTTATTTTATTATTTGAAATTTGCTATAAAACCAGTTAAGGTTTAGCAATCAAGTAAAAAAATAAAATAAAATAAAAAAAAAATAAAAAATTTATTTTATTTTATGAGGTTTATTTTTCATTCAATAGTGCTCTCTGTATTTTATTTTTATATCAGCAATTTTCAATTTAAATGAAATAATATAGTTTGGTGTAATTATAAAATAATAATGCTATTACATTTGATAAAAATTCTTTGGATATTAATTGGTTTTTAATTTGAATTATTAGTTAAGCCCTAAGTTTCATAAATTAATTTGTTGTATATAACTTGTTGTTATTATCTATGTTATTCTTACTGAATTCAAAAGACTATAAGTCTTATATGTGAACATTGCCTTTAAATAAAATAAATATAAAAAGTTTTTCCGATTAGCATGAAAATTTTTATAAAGCAGTAAAGCGGTCCGTGGCAGGACAAAGTCTTCTAGGGAATACTAATATTTTATATATAGGTTTTTGCTTTGGTCGGCAGTCTCCTCACTGCTATAATTTTTTTTTACTTTTTATTTATTTTTTACTTTTTAGTCTTAAAAGTTTATTATTAACATGTTTTATTTTCAAAACCTTACGTTTTTGTATTTGTGGGCGGTAAAAGGGGGAGTGGCCAAATTTTTTTTCGCAGACCCCATCCACTACTTGAAAGAAATTTACTGCCAAAATTTAAGTTGAATCAGCGTAGTAGTTTTGGAGATATCGCATTTTTATTGATTTGTGGGCGGTAAAAACGGGTGTAGCAAATTTTTTTTACCAAATCCCAACCTCTACTTAAAGAAAATTTACTGCAAAAATTTCAGCTTAATCAGACTAGTTGTTTTTGTGATATAACATTTTTATTGATTTGTGGGCGGCCAAAGAGGGTGTAGCAAAAAATTGTATCATGCTATTGCATTGTCACTGGACTTACATATGTAAGCTAAATTTCAGCTTAATCGAATAGAGCAACAAGGGTTCGAAAATTGCTTTGCAAGTTTTGACGGACATACGAACGAAGCAAGTTTAATAAAAGCTTATAAAAGTTATGGGAAAATTCAAATATCGATATTTGGGATTTTTGACCACGCATTTTACACTGTGTGGCGTCAACAGCATTTGTAAGCAACGCCTAATAATACTTTTTGTGGCATTGTCAGCTTGTGGTATTGCCAAATAAATCGATGCCTCCTATTTTCTTATTATAAGCTTGAAGAAGGTGTGGCACTGGATTTTAGCCATTTTCCTGCCTTTCTATTCATTGCTTTACACAATGCATAAGCTCTACGGAGTTATCATCATTCCAGCGAGCCATCAACAATTAATTGTTCTTTTCGTTTACAAAATCCAATGTACTATGCACTTTTTTTCATCTGTCTAATATCCAAAAGTAGAGCACTGTTAGTTCAGTTGTCTCTTATGGTGTCAGTGCAGAAATAATTCATTTGAAATATTAATCATTTTCGACCAATGGTTGAAAAATTTACCAGTGGATTTCAAACTCAGGTGATTGAACAAGTAAACCGCGGATCCAGTTCAAACTATTTTTATTGTAAAATTTAGTTCTTATATAAGATAATATATAAAGAACCTCTCTTTTCAATTTAAATATTTTTTTACATCCTTACAACTTCATCTGATTGAACATTGATTTGGGCCACTGCAGTAAGAAACAGGTAAAAATAATTAAGTTCACAAAAGTTTAACTTTACATATTTGATAGGCTGCTAAGTTTTATTTTTTTTTTGCTAGCGTACAGAAAATTCTAAAATCTAAAGTCGATTTTTCAACCACTGGTTAAAAATGGGTTAATTTGAATATAATAGGTCTGTTGCCGTACTAACTTCAAGTAGAGTTCGAGTAAAGTTCAGTCTGTGAGACTAACTCAATTATCTGTCAAAATATGAGAATATGCAAAAAGTACGGAAACGACTTCAAGCAAGTTTCGAGAAGAGCAATTGCTGTTGACAGCTGATTGACAACAAATTGAAGCTATTGGAAGAAGATGAATTTCATGTAAAAATCGAGATGCATTGAACCCGACCCCCTCAGATATCGATGAAATTTTGTTCATAGCTAAATTTGATTAATACAAACAAACTCTCATTTTTAGAAATGACTGTTTTGCGATTTTTTGGGCGTGGCACAGTGGGAAAGTTTTCGAAAAAACGCGAAAATGGTCCAGTCCACGAGGCAACTCTATCACTGGGCATCAGAAACATATAAGACCACCATACAAGTTGCTTACGCAGATGCTGACGAATACAACAACTTTAAAGAAAAGCTATTTTCAAGATATAAAGAAGCTCAAACTATAACAGGAACTCAAGGCTTTCATTCATTCATTCCGATAAATGAAACTTTTGCACATGTGCGCAGATATTCTGACTGTGCCAAATTTGAGCAGCGCAAAATTTCTTACAAATAATTAACTTAAAAAAAATGTAAATAAAATAAAACACAAATTAATAAAAACATGACAAATAATAAGAACAATTGTTGATGGTTTTTTATTTGTAAACATTTAAAAAGTGTTATAATTGTTGAACTATTTTGTAAATGTGTAAGAATGTGACCTGATATTTTCGCTGTTATTCGAATTATTTCGAAAACTTTCGGTACGTATTACTAGAAGTGAATATACTTAAAAAATTGGGGTTAAAACATATTCATAATTTTCCTAGGTCTATGTTTATTTATTTTACCTGTAAATATAAAATATAAGGGCAATTACTAGAAGTGACACTACTTAAAAAATTATATAAAAAAAACTAAAAAAGAACCCATTTTTAATTTTTGATATGGTATAGGTGAAGGATAAACCTTTTTAAAAAAGTAATACACTGTAAAAAAACCCTTGATCTTTTTGGATTTTTCCTTAGTTAAAATTTTCTTTTTTTTATAAATTTTTTACAGTGTAATTTTTTTCGTGTCATAAAACGTGTCATAAAGCCTGTTAAAACATCTTTTTAACGATACCAAGATCATGGAAATCGGTTTAGCCGATTCTGAGTTATTGTAGTTTAAATGGAGCTCTTTTTGACCATTTTCGCGTTTTTTCAAAAACTTTCCCACTGTGCCACGCCCAAAAAATCGCAAAACAGTAATTTCTAAAAATGAGAGTTTGTTTGTATCGATCAAATTTAGCTATGAACAAAATTTCATCGATATCTGAGGTGGTCGGGTTTAAAATTTCAGTTTTATCTCGATTTTTAAATGAAATTCATCAGAAGAAGATTCGTACTCGAAGAAATTTTTCAAGTAAAGTTCAAGCTAGTTTCGGGTAAATGTAGTTGAGTAGAGAGTGACATTTAGCTTGTTCTTCTTTTCTGTAGAGCTTGAAAAATGTGTAAAGAAACGCTTTCAAGCAATTTTAAGTTACCTGAATCGAGTACGGGAACAGACATAATGCTTACATGCTTTATTGATTTCAATGGCCCACCCCTTCCCTTCCAGAAAAAGTGTTTACAGTAGCGTAAAAATTTAATATCTTGTGAATTAATTTGTGTCTTTTCATTATAGCCCCTATATAAGTAACCCTTATAGAGTGGAATATGGCTTCAGTCTTCATTAAGAACTGCATCGGATCTTCGTGGTAGAGTTTATCAACCCTCTTCTTTTGATGAAGTATAAAGTGAATGATAAAAAGAATTCTCTCATTTATCATTTAATACTTTCAGAATAAAAGATACAAAAGAAGATTCGCATACAGCTTTAAAAGAGAAACAACACACGCTTTTTAGGGCTGTTTTAGTTAGTAAAAAACGGAACAATTGAAGAATAGTGAAAACTCAAATTCAACATTTTTTCACTATATGTAATAAGACCTTCTTAGTCCAAATCCAGAAAAATTTCAGGCCGCTCGCAAGTGGTTTAAAAGTTATAGGGGTCCAAATTTGTAAAAATTGGCCTGAAAAACTCGTGATTTTTTCGTTTCCTACAAAACTAACAAGTATGGGTATCAAAAGAAAGATGATGCTGTTACCTTTTTAACGAGCCATCAATCTTGAAATCAATCAAAGATATAACTTTTTACGTTTATGCAAATTTGTAATTTCGTAAAAGTGTGAACCATCAAGTGTGCATAATACGTAAAATGTTATATTTTCAAAAGTAATGCATGGATTTTTTTAGATTGATGGCTCGTTGAATAGGTAACAGCATCACATTTCTTTTGATACCCATAATTATTAGTTTTGTAAGAAAAAAAATCACGAGATTTCAGGCCAATTTTTACAACTTTTGACCCCTATAACTTCTAAACCACTTGCGATTGTCCTGAAATTTTTCCGGATTTTGACTTAGAAGGTCTTATTACATAAAGTGAAAAAATGTAAAATTTGAGTTTTCTCTATTCTTCAATTATGCCAAAAAAACTTATTTATGTAGCGGATGTTTTATTCAAGTTTTTATACATTTTAAATTATTTACAATACTTATAAATGAAGTTAAATTTCATATAATTTGGTTTTTTCTAAGTTTCAATTAAATTGCCACTTCTGTATGTATTGCGTTGAACATAATTGATTTCTATTACTAGTTAAACATCTTTTTAAACCGCTCTTTTTTATTGTTTGTGTAAAAGAGCTCACTAACGTTAATGCTCAAACTAATCACTTGCTAATCGCTTAACTAAAAAGTTCTCTTGAGTGAAGTCTGTTTAAAATTATATGCTTAAGTATACACATTTTCGTTATGCTCAAAGATTAATTATATGTTTACTCTTTCCCTAATATGTTCACGCTCAAAATTGATTGTTAAATATTGAATGCACAAAGTTTTTGTGATCATTCGCATCGAAACGTCAACCAATAAAGGTCACTGCTGTGCAACTAGAGAAAACTTCTAATTTCGTTTGATTTTAATATTTTTATAAAAAATTATCAAATATATTAAGACACAAGCTGACAATAATTTGGCTCTTGTGGCTAATATATATATAATATATAAACCTATAACGAGGACGGGTACAGACGCCAAAGCTGTCATACCCGGACCGTTATTATAACTGTAACACCAGATTAAATATTAGCATTAAAGCAATTCTTTACATTTATAAATTTTTAAATCATAACTGATTACTTAATTGAAAGATAACACCTGAAGAAACAAATTTGTCTCAAATATATTTGTTAAACCTGGTTTTGGCTTATTCGGGCAATCGCTTTTTTTTATTTTCGGATCAGATGCCTCATTTCGGGTTATTGCAAAAAACGGTTATTTCGTGTCGGGTTATGTTACTTCTTCAAAACGATTTTTAACTTGTTCATCTCTAAAAAAAGAAACATTAACTTTTCAGCCCTTGAAAGGACCGATCTTTTTATGATCAATTGCATTTTTCATGTTACTAAATTTTTTAACACAAATTATCGATAACTATAAGTATTATGCTGAATCTGTGCTACTAATAACCATTTTTTCAAATATCTTCTCGTGACATCTTTTAGTCTCAGAAATTTGTCATTATCTGCAACGAGGCGGCCGATTGGAAAATTGTTTTAAATTAAAAACTATTCAATTAAAAAATTATACCCCCACGTTTAAAAATCGTAATAGGGGATATTAACTTTGTCACTCCGTTTGTAACGCCTATAAATCGGATGAAAACCTCGCCTTCCTCCTATACGAAGTAAATTAACCAAATCGGTAAAATTTCTTTAAATTCCACAAAAATTAATCCAATGTCTTCAAATTTTGTAAATTAGCTTTAACTTTTAAAATGAAATTTGAGTATGAAATTTGTTAAAATCAGATGAAGCCCACGCCTACCTCTCATACAAAGTGAATTAACCAAAACGTTACAAATTTTTAAATTCCACAAAAATTAATCTAATGACTTCAAATTTTGCACATAAGCTTTAATATGCAGTTTGAGTATGAACAGGGGCGTACCGAGGCCATTTTTATTGGGGGGTGTTATATCCAAACGATGGTAACGCTATGTATAAAGCAGTGAACTATATGTTGGCAACGCTGCGCATTGCCGTTTTGACTTTCTTAGGCATTCTCTCGTCAGATTTTGTACACGCGGTTCAGTCTTGCTTACTTTTAGTCTTAAGTTGTAAAATAAATAAGTATCTAGTAATAAAACATTTGGTTTTCATTTATTGAGTGGATACAACAATTGGCGACGAGGATTACGTTCTTTATTTGCAAAAAATTACGAACCACAACTTTTCAACGTGTCACACTGACATAACCTCACAAAATGCCAGACAAAGTGGCGCCGGCCGCAACAGCAGCAGCATCCAGGCAAGTGCAAAATTTGCAACAAGCATTCCAAATAGATGTGTTTGAGCCAATGCAAAGCTCATGGGCTAGATGGGTTGAGCGGTTAGAAATGGCGTTTGACATCTTTGGCTGTGAGGAAATAAAGAAGGTTAGCATGCTGCTTCATTATATGGGACAGAAGTCATACAATGTACTGTGCGACAAAATAAGTCCAACGAAAGCTAAAAAACTTAGTTATGATGAAATTGTTAAGAAGATGACTGAGCACTATGATCCACAGCCATTAGAAATAGTCGAAAACTATCGTTTCCACCTGCGAAAACAAGTGGACGGAGAATCTGCAGAAGACTTTGTGGTGGCACTTCGTAAATTGTCCATAAACTGCAACTTTGATACGTACTTAAGTACAGCGTTGCGCAATCAATTTGTGTTTGGATTACGAACTTTGCGCATCCAGAATCGGCTGTTGGAATTAAGAAATCTGACTGTGGAAACTGCACTCAGCACGGCAGTGACGATGGAGCTATCCGAACGTGGAGGAGAAGAAATCCAACTACAAAAGGATAAAACAGTGAAGCTGGAGTCCAAAAAAGCAGGGCCGAAACAAAAAAATACTAAAGTACATGTGGAAAATAAGTCCTCTAAAAAAGTATGTTACAGATGTGGAAGTGAAACCCATTTTGCGAACAAATGCCTACATAGAAACACTGAATGTCTTTATTGTAAGAAAAAAGGGCATTTGAAGAAAATTTGTTTCAAATCCAAATCTAAAAGTAGTTCTCAAACAAATCAGATAAATCAAACAGTAGATGACATTTGTAAAATTAAGGATGTAGATAATATGGTCATGTCTAAGTTTTTTACTTCCTTAAAAGTAAATGATATTGTTTTAAAATTTGAAATCGATACGGGCTCTCCAGTGACTTTAATTAATTTACTTTGCGCAAAGCAGTATTTCGGAAAATATAAAATACATGCATCCAATCGAAATTTAGTAAGTTATTGTAATACAAAAATAAAAGTTTATGGATACATCTTTGTCAAGGTTTATGTAGATCAACAAGAAAAAAATCTGAAGTTGTATGTGGTAGAATCAGACAGGCATCCGTTGTTGGGCAGGGACTGGCTGCCTGTTGTGAGGATAGATTGGAAAACTATTTTTGAAAATAATGGGAAAGAGGGTACATATTACATTTCATTATGTAAGGAAAATGATCACAAAATAGCGGAATTGTTAAAAAAGTAAAAAAGGGTATTTGAAGAATCGAGCGGAAAAATTAAAAATTGCAAAGCAAGAATACGCGTTAAAGAGAATTGTGTGCCAGTTTTTATGAAACCGCGCCGGACTCCATTCGCTCGGAGAGAATCGATTGAAAAGGAATTAGATGAAATGGAAGAAAATGGAGTTTTGAAAAAGTTGAGAGCAGCGATTGTGCTACTCTAATTGTTACAATAAAAAAAAAGCAATAATAAAGTTCGCATTTGCGGCGATTATAAAATAACGGTAAACCCGCATTTGATTATCGAAAAGTATCCCCTGCCCACAATAGAAGAGATGTTTGCTTCAATGGCGGGGGGAAAAAATTTACGAAATTAGATTTAACGAAAGCGTACCTGCAAATGGAAGTGCATGAAGCGGATCGGCACATTTTAACGTTAAATACACATGAGGGCTTATATGAGCCTACAAGATTATGGTACGGTATAGCAAGTGCCCCTGCTAAGTGGCAAAGGGAAATTGAAAAATTGCTTCAGGGAATTGAAGGGGTAACTGTTTTTATTGATGACATAAAAATAACAGCGCCGGACGATGAAACGCATTTGAAGCGTCTCGAGGAAGTTCTCAGCCGTTTAGATGACAATAATATGCGTGTTAATTTAGAAAAATGCGAAATTATGGCTAAGAAAATTGAATACTGTGGGTACATAATTGATCAGGACGGAATACATAAGATGCCACAAAAAGTTGAGGCTATACAAGAAATGCGTAGACCAGAAAACAAGGACGCGGTTAGAGCTATGGTAGGGCTGATCAATTGTTATGGACGGTTTTTGCCAAATTTAAGCACATTGCTTTACCCGATAAATAATTAACTCAAAAATAATGTTCCTTTCGTGTGGAACAAAACATGTGAAGAATCTTTTCGAGCTGTAAAAAAGCACATGCAATCCGAAGTCGTATTAGCACATTACGGACACGAAGCTACCATTAGTTCTTGCAACTGATGCTTCACCATACGGGGTGGGTGCAGTGCTTAGTCATGTTTATCCCGACGGGACTGAAAGGCCAATACAGTACGCTTCACAAACATTTTCAGCCGTACAACAGAGATATAGCCAAATTGACAGTGAAGCTTACGCAATTATATATGGTATAAAAAAATTTTATACATTCGTTTATGGTAGGAAATTAAACTTGCTGACAGATAATAAACCATTATGTCCAACACTGACTGCATCAAGAATGCAGCATTATGCTATTTTTTACAATCATTTGATTACGAGATCCGTTTTAGAAAAGCCTCGGAAAATGGAAATGCAGATGCGTTGTCAAGACTTCCGTCTCCAAATAAGTATGAAAACATTGAAGAAATTGATGTTCTTGAAATCCAAGCCATAGAAACGTTACCTTTGACGGTCAAGGAACTAGCAAAAGCTACTCAGTTGGATACAGACGTATCAGTTTTGATCTCAGCATTGAAGGAAGGAAAGCTAGTTGACGCAAAACGTAGATTTGGTATAGACCAGTTGGAATTTTCTTTGCAAGACAATTGCCTTTTAAGAGGACTTCGGGTTTATGTGCCAAGAAACTTGCGGAAACAAGTTCTTCAGGAATTGCACACTGCCCATTTTGGGATGTCAAAAATGAAGGAGCTAGCTAGGGCATATTGCTGGTGGAAAGGAATAGGGAGCGATATCGAAGAAATGGTAAAAAATTGCACAAACTGTCAGATGTATCGTCCAGATCCATTAAAAGCCCCTGTTCATTGCTGGCAACCAGCAAGTCAACCATTTGACCGGGTTCTTTTGGACTTTGCTGGACCGTTCAAAAATTTAAATTTTGTAATATTAGTCGATGCTTATTCAAAATGACCGGAGGTCCATATTGTTAAAAATATGACGGCGGAAGTAATTTTTCATAAATGTAGGGAAATATTTTGTTGTTTTGGATTACCCAAAGTGATAGTAAGTGATTTCGGGTCCCAGTTTATGTCCCATGAATTTCAAAATTTTTTTGAAAGTAAATGGTGTACAGCATAAGAGGGGTGCGCCATACCACCCTTCCACAAACGGCCAGGCAGAACGCTATGTACGTATAATTAAAGATAAATTAAAATCAATTAATTGCGGGAGCTCAGAAGTAAAATCAGATATGTAAAATTTTAATGGCCTATCGTCGAAACATTCATTCCAGCACTGGAAAATCACCTGCTTTTCTAATGTTTGGCAGACAGATTAGATCTCGAATGGATCTAATGATACCTCAGAAACGAGAAGAAAATCAGAATCAAGTGTTTGAAGAAGCAAAATTTAAAGTGGGGGAGAGAGTTGCAGCTCGCGATTATCTATCCAATTTAAAGTGGAAATTTGGGGAAATTACACAGGTTTTGGGTACCTTACATTACTTGATTAGGTTAGACGATGGACGCATATGGAAACGACACCAGGATCAACTGCGGTCAGTTGGTTCCTGCGTACGGGTTCCGGTTGCATCACATCACAGCCTTGTCGATTTCAATGCAGGAAATAATGCTAATTTTAATGCTAATGAAATTAATTTAGAAGTCACTGGAAGTCCTGATAATAAGGAGTTAGAACTTACAGATGCTGAAATTAATGAAAAACCAAAAGATATCGAAATTCAAACAGAATCAAAAACAACTGACATTCGAAGGTCAAATCGCATACGTAAAGCACCTTCACGACTACAATATTAACATGTCTTATAAAATAACACTTATTAGATTTTTACATACGTGGATTTGTAAGTGCTATGAAATGAATTGTTAATAGTTTTAATGTTATTTTTATATTATTATAATTATAATTTTGACCACCGGGTTCGTTTTGATATAATTGAATTGATTTGCATAAGTATTGTATAATTAAAACTAATTAAAATTAATTTCAAATGTAAATTAAAATAAATTCTTTTCACCCATGAATATTATTAGGCGAGGTGAGATGTTATATCCAAACGATGGTAACGCTTTGTATAAAGCAGTGAATTATATGTTGGCAACGCTACGCATTGCCGTTTTGACTTTCTTAGGCATTCTCTCGTCAGATTTTGTACACGCGGTTCAGTCTTGCTTACTTTTAGTCTTAAGTTGTAAAATAAATAAGTATCTAGTAATAAAACATTTGGTTTTCATTACTAGATACTTAGTGGATACAACAATGTATTCATTGTCAATGTATTTCGGCCGACTGGATACCCTTAAGTCCCGACATTTTTTTTAAATACAACATAGTTGAATTATATAAAGTTACTCATCCGTTCGATCAATATAAATAATGAAAGGGTCTTTTTCATTTGAACGGCTAAGAAAAACGCTTTGTAATTATTTTTACTAAAAACTTTTTTTAATAATGAAAAAAAACTTGTGTACATCAAAATACATATAATTAAGAATGTTTTGAATTTTTTTTTTGGTTTGGCTTTTTATCTGCTCTCTTAAGCTTTTCGCAATTTGGACATCATTTTTCGAATCCAAAAAGGTGGCAACTATTTCTCAACTTTTACAACAGGTAACTGAAAATTTTTTAGTTCCTCTAAACGATAATACTTGGAACTGTAAAATTACGTTTAATCAGCCAACTACACCTCATACCTGTTTTTGGCACCATTTTCAAAACAAAAATTGAAATATTACATAATTTTTTACATTTCTAACGCTCTACAAATTCGAGTTTTAGGTTTTAATAGATGATTGTAGGTAATAATCTTAGAGATTTTACAATAATAAATATAATGCAAAACAGTTTTAGCTCAAACGGCCTTTTTCGTTAATCTTTGGTACCGTTTTAAGAAATCCTGAATTTTTTAACCCACACATAGTAACACTTTTCAATCTTTCGCTCTTTTTCAAGTAAAGAAGATCACTTAAAGGCAGTTTTCATATCGTTCCCTCTATCAAAGAAAATAATATTAAAGTATTTCAACATTATTGAATCAGCATTTAAAAATTTATTTTCGTTTTTGTTTTAAAAATAAACAGTTTATATGTGTTAAAAAATATCAATTCTTTTCTGTTGCATTTTTTCTTTTAACTTTTTAAATTAATTAAAAAAATAGTGTTTTAAATAAAAACTACAAACTTAATTTTTAAATATAACATTTAGATATTAATTCTTCCTTTTTTAAGGTAGCCCATTGCTGCGCAATATTATCTAAGTTAATGAGATCAACTATGTCCTTTTCCCATGAAAGTATTAATAAGTCATTAAGACGTGAGTCACTTTGCGTGGTTCTTAAATAATTTTTAACTAATTTTAATTTGCTGAACATTCTCTCATTTCCTGCAACAGTAACAGACGATAAGCACAGCAAACGCGACATTTTATTAACTACAGGAAGAGATTTTTTATTGCATTATGAAACATTAGCTGTACCCGATAGTGTTTCTACGCCTATGCATAGATCATAGATTACTTTAAATTCCACTTTCAATTGAATCCAACAAACAATTTTTTGGTAACAATTTTATTGATTTTAGAATTCGCTTTTGGGTCAAGTCACTAGAAGATAGAATTTGATTAAAGAGTTCATACAGATGCTTTATTGTTTCTAAGCAACTGCTTAATTTATCTCACATCAGTGAGGTTATCTTATCCAATAAAAGTTTAAATTCTCTTCTATAAGAACAGTTCATCGAAAAATAAGCTGCGTTGGCATTTTTATCATCCAAACGTTTCGGCGCAAGACGACGGCGAATTGAGAATTCCTTTTCAGCATCAACATTAAAAGATTTTAACAAAGCAACAGCACTACTAATTAGGTTATCCGTACCTTCAGAGTCCGAATTTATTTTTTCTAATGATTTAAGGGTACAAGAAATAAATTGCATAGCATTTAAAATATTCAGTTCAACAGCTTCAAGAGATTCAGTCAGGAGTTTCATATTTACTTGCACATTTTTCATAAAAACAACCCAGCAAACCAAAGTTTCCGAATTTGTCTGAATTCCAATTAGTTCGTTACTATTTCGAGCATTCTTAACAAATTCGTAACTATTTCGCAACAGTAATTTCGAAGCATTTCCGAATAATTTGAAATAGTTCCGAAATAAAATTTTCAAATTTAAATTGTGAGGTGTTTTAAATATTTCGAGTTTAAAAAAATTGGCAGGCCATGAGCCTAGTGGCATTTTAAATAATTTTCTATATATAAAATAATTTAGTTTTAAACAACTTTTTCTTTAAAACAGATGATACTTGAGATGGTTTTAATTTTAATTTTTACAGATGTAAATACAAACGACATGTCAAATTCACATTTATATATGTTCCATAATAGTAGTAGCAAAGGATCTGTAATTTTTGGTATGTCATTTTTACGAAACATGCTATCTGGGGCATCTTAAGCGGATTGATTAACTGAACTTTGATTTGAAATTGTTATTTAATTTTTATTACATACGGTACAAAAATCATTGATGCTTCATTTCGTTATGAATTAGGTGCAACAATTCATTAAGAAATTATTATGAATTTGTTACGAATTCGTTACGAAAATGATAATTCAATTGCTTAAAAAATTTGTTACGAATACGGTACTTCATTTCTTTACGAATTCGTTACTAAAATTACTAACGTAACGATTTCGTTACGAATTCGGAAACTTTGGCTTGCTGGGAAGACTAATTATAAAGTCCACATAAATGAGTTTTTTTGATAGCGAATATGCAGCATTTCGAGTCCATTTGCCAATTTTCTTAGAGCTTTGAGAAATTTTGTTTAATACATCAACAATGACATAAAGCGATGCTTTTATAATAAATGGATTTTGAATACAGGTTTAAAAATGGTGTTCTTTTTGCCATCATCTCGAGTTTAAAAGTTAGAACGGACCTTCTTTCAATAGTTTCTAAATCCTTTATATACATTATTTATTTATTTATTATAATTGTATTTAAATTAAAATATTCAGTCTATGAAATTAAAGATTTAACATCAGAGTTCTTGAGCTAAGAACGTTTTTTTAAATATGTCTGCCGATTTCGATCATTAAATTTTTTATTACAAATGTTGGATAGCTATTTCTGGATAAAAATTTCAATCTCAGAAAGTTCTACAAAAATGTATTAATTAGGTTTTAAAAAGGGGAATATGTGTGGCGACTGAGTAAACCTTTGTTCGTTGGGGCTTGTTTTATGCCACTTATTTTTTAAACTTTTTGGCAAGGTATTTGTATCAGGGACTATTGTCATAAAGCTATATCCAAAAATTTAAGCATTAATCATTATTTTATGATTTTCAAGATTTTGCTCAGATATAAAAATACTTATCTGATTTTATCTTTTAAATCTTAAATAAAAATCATCAATATTTTTTTGGTCAAACAAAAATATCATATTCGGTTTTTATTTTTGGTCAAGGACACGGTTGCACAATTGGTCTAAAAATGGTCCATTTTTTCTATTCAGTCCGCTGCTCTCTTTTACATTACTATGCATTACTATTTCCGTACTTTTTTAACAAAATTTATACTACTTTTCTGAACTTTTTCTGCATTTTGTCACAAAGGAACACTGGATTCGTTTATAACAATTCAACGCTGATACGACTTAAAATGAGTTGGCCGACAGAAGTTTGTTTAAGGTACCACTGAAAGTGAGTTTTCCTAACGAAGTTTGTTTAAGATACGACTTAAAATGAGTTGGCCGACTGAAGTTCGTTTAAGGTACGACTTTATGTAATCAGTAAAATCCACTTATATTCCACGAAAATTACTAAAAAGACTTAAAATTCTTCAAATTAGTTTAAATCTTAACTATCCACTCGATGTTTGAAATTTTAAAACAACAACTGAAAATTACACCCACCTTTCATACAAAACAACTTAATCATAATAGTAAAATCTTTATAAATTCCAAAAAAAATAATATGTGAACTTGATGTTGTACACAAAAGATTTAATAAACAAAAAGGACTGTGAGTTACAAATGTGAAATTTTTGCATAAAAACTGCGAACAATAAAAGTAACGTCATCAAAATAATACAACATTCAAGACTTTAAATAATTTTTATATACGGCAATACCCCCCGTATTTTAACTTCGGTCCAGTCGCAGATAATTCCTCACTAGTTTTGATTAATAAACGAAATTCTTAACCTCATTTTTAGTTTGAACTACCGTTGGAAAGGTAATTGAACTGACTTGAATCCAAAAATGGTTTTGGAAACATTTTGGTTGTTTTGATGGCTGGGGGCTCCATCCTTTGTGGTAAGGTAATTCATTTCGATGTAGGAGTGCGAGAAACACCATTAACTAGTTAAGATTTTCTCATACTTAACTTTTTGCAGCTCTGAAAAATATTTATTATTAATTTTTTACCGTTGCCCTGTAAAAATGTGATTGTGTTTCATTTAAATTTAAATTTGTGTGAAATTTTAGACTAAGACTTCTTAAAAATCACATAAGAAGGAAGAGAATTTTACACCCACGCATTAAGGGCTGTGTTAAAATAGTGCAACTTTCTTGATCACTCACTCTGTTCTTGCTTCTGTTTGACCGTATGCCCGTTTGTGTGTGATCACGATTATAACTGTATTTTCGAATGTACACTCGAAAAGTAGATAGTGTTTTAAACATTGCCTTATTTAAATATCCTACTACTATTATTAGTGTGTTAAATTATTATTTTTCTTCTTTTTTTTCAATTTTATTAATAATTCCAACTTACACCACTTTTACCAATGTCTTGCTCTATAAATAGGTTTTGATACTGAGTTATATATTAAAAACTTAAGTGTGTTACATTTTTTCTGTTTCATTTCGATTAAATTCTACAGTCTTATTAAGCTTTCCAATATCGGATTTTTTCCCAATACCCATTCGATAAGCATGCAAAAAAGTTATAAAAACAACAACAAAAAGTAAGTAATTACTTCGGCACTCCTACCGAATTGGGTAGCGAAACGAGCTTAATTTATGTACAAGGCTAATGCCGATTGTTTGAAATATACTGAAATAGGGGTTAAATATTTAATGGCTTTGCATTTTTATGGCTTTGCTTTCGCCCTCAAACGCTACAACCCCCACACAAGCCAACATGCAGTCACTTTGCTAAAATATTGCTTTTTGGAAGTTTAACGAACTTGATGTGTTTGCTGTTTTTTCGTTGCCGCTATTGTTGGCAAACTCTACCGGATGTTGCTGTTGACATATGCTTCCATCCGAAATACCCAAAGCCACCTCTCACCACCCGCTATTGGCACAATGGGGGGGAGCTTGATAGGAAACGCAAGCGGTATGCCTGCCATTTGTATGGCGAAACGTTAACGATTTTAGGCAAGTTCGGAAATATTTGGCATTACTCCGGTTGTACATACAACAAATGGCTGTTCCCGCTAGGCACTTAAAATGAATTCCGTATGCGTATCACAAACACAGATACTCAAACTCAACTGCGCACAAAGTGAGTGGCATATTAGTGGAGCAGCTTCCTGCTGGTAGCAGTATCTGTGGCAAGCTGTGACACGCTGTAGCGGGGTGTTTTAATTTACGGCAGCCACTAGTCAGCCATTTGGATATGAATATTTGGCAGTCTGTTTGGATTCTGCGTTTTTATGTCGACACAATCTGCAGCTAGCAACAGAAGTAACAGAATCATTATGATTTGTAAAAATATCATATATCAAACACAGGGTTTCAACAAATAAAGTTGATTGTTTGGGTTATTCGATACACTTCAATGTTATCTACTATATAGGAACGAATATGTAATTGATGACTTCTTTTTTATCTAGCTTTACTAAAGCTTCAAAAAAGCTTAATGACTAAAAGAAGGGAGCTTAATATTGTAACTTAAAATAGTAAAGTATATCAAGTTATAAACGAAATAATTAAAATTTGTGTTGTGTGTGTATTATTAAATGTGTGATCTAAAAATCTGTACATTCCAGTTGTATTTCGACTCTAAGGCTAACATTTCTTTTTTTAGAAAATTTTCATGGTATTATATCTGCAGAGAGATGACAGCCGTACAGAAAAACTAGTGATAGTCCCTCGAATATCGGTTGGGCTGGATATAAGTTTTAGAGATCTTATTATTAACATTATGACTGGTTTGAATAAAAACCTTTCGATATACTAATTTAAGAGTCTAGAGCGTGGTTTCTGTTTAACCATCTTGTTTTAGTAATTTTTCATGAATTAATATAAAATGAACCTCATATTGCAACTTGACTGAGAAAGAACTTGAACCCATTGTGCAGCCGTGCTAGAGAACTGTAACTGACGAAAGTACTGACGGAATAAGTTGTAAGCAACAACAATACATTGCTTGCTAAAACTCCTTCGGAAGAATATTATTGACTTTTGACGTACTATTCACCTTAATTTCCCCACTCGTGAATATAAAAAACACGAGCGCCCTTTTGTTAAATGTTCATATCGATCAAATGTTTTTCATCCTCTTGAATAGTTATCGCTTTAAGATTGAGCTCCTCAAATAAACTTAGTTGAACAATACTTTCTCTATTTCTGTTTTTCACTCATATAATTTTCATTTTTACGAAGTTTTTGCAATGGTATAGGCTCATTCCCTCATTCCAATACAATTTTTGCACTCGCTGATACAGGCCGCTAATAGCTCTAGTTTCTAAAAAATCCTCTAGAGTTGCCAAATATAAAACGAGTTTCCATTAATTTTTCATCCCTAAAAATTCTTTTAAAAATACCCATTTATATTTGCCACCCTTCTAAATGTCCCTAAACAAAAATACATAAAAGAATGATGTGTTCCTCTTGTGGGAGTCCCAATTACCAAACAAAAAAAAAACTTAACTAATATGAATAGTTCATCTTTTTCAAATAACATCTCGATAGAAATGTAAGCACTGATCCTTTATTTTTTTTTTTGCCGCCAACATTTCATTTAAAACCACCCGTCCTGTATCTGTCACCCAAAAAACAAATTTTTAGCGTATTCCCAAAAAATTTTCTATCTTCATCAAGAAAAACTGAATACGTTTAAAAAAAATTTTACGAACATTTAACTATATGTAATACTGTTATCAATTGAACTATCCTAACCTGCATTATTAAAAAATATTTTTATCGAAAAATAACAGGTGTGAATCAAAAGTAAATTTTAAATCATTCCATACTTTTCAGTTAAGAAAACAAAATAATAGTTTTTGTTTTGGAAGAATCGAAACTGCGTTTTTTTTTTAAAAAAAGTCCAAATATTCAAAATATTTTTTTACACGGTATTGATATATTTAAGACCCTTTTCCTTTATTTCACACGTTATCACAAAATCTTGACCGGCCTTCCCTCTCCACATGGTCACTCTGCAATCTTGTTTTCTAAAATTATTTGGTTTTTCTTACATATCCTCAATTTTTTATACAAAAATTATAGTCGTCCCTATATATGTCACACATTTTTGGGGGACCCTATTCCTCTGTCACACATTGTTGTAAAGTCTTAATTCCCTACTGGCCATGATATTTTAACACCACTGGCCATGGAGTGGTTTGAAATATTTATAAATTTTTTTTTTTTTGCATAAATTATTTTTTTAGCTTTAGAACTTTGTATGAAATATAAAAACAACATTTTCAAAATATTCAATTCCATCAAAGAAATCAAGGGTACCCTTGGTTTTCGATGATAGAATTTGTTTATTAAATTATGTGTCAAAATGAAGAAAGTTTTGCAAATAATGACATATCATATAAGAGTGTAAAAGAACATTAAAAAAAAAAAAAAAAATTACAACAAAAACAGCTTTTGGCCTATTTTTTGAGCAAATATTTAATATTTTAAAAGTTTTTTTAAGTTATTTAAATTTTTTCCAAAGTTATTTAATTATGGCGCATGACGTCAATGCACCACCAGACGAGCTACAAAGAATGGTAGCAATCGCCAGCGGGAAGAACCAAGCAGTTGTCATCGGAGCAGATGCAAGTCCACACCACCCAGTATGGGGCAGCCCAGACATCAATGATCGAGGACTTTTAACTTTATTTTACAACATAAACTCTGTATAGCTAACATCGGCGAGGAACCCACTTATGTAGGCCCCACCTCGCCGAACGTGCTAGATCTAACGATATCCTCCGACAACAACACTCTGGTCGCAAATTGGAGGGTGCTAGCACAGCCCTCGTTCTCAGACCACAATTATATTAGCTTCAGTATTAGCTTTAATTACACTCCAGCTCAAAAGACCTTTATAAGCCCCAGAAACACTAACTGGAACCGCTTCAGAAGCATCATTGAGAGCAAATTACCAGCTCCTAAGCAAATTAATACGGAAGAGGGCATTGAAAGGTCCCTGAAGATTCTCTCGGCCCATCTTCTCAAGGCCTATCATGCCTCCTGTAAACCCACGCGAACAAAGCGTAAGATCAGACCACCATGATGGAGTCCGGATCTTACAGAGCAAAGACGCGACCTAAAAGATTTCTTTAAATTAGCTGAAATAGCTGACCAAGAGGAAATTTGGAGGATAAACAAATGTAGGCTCAAACTTTTTAAAACAAACGTACGCAGAGCAAAAAGACACTCGCGGAAGCACTTCTGCTCAAGCATAGAAAAAACTACGGACACAGCAAGGCTCAGGAAGCTACTCTCAAAGCAGCCATCCATTCAGAGCCAGCTACGCAAAGACAATGGCCAGTGGACGGAGAGCAGCCAGGTATCCCTCGAGGTGCTTTTAAAGGCGCATTTTCCTGGCTGTACCGTAGCTCCAAACACTACTATAATACGAGGACATAGGACAACCCCGCTTCAGGTTCCACACGACTTAATAACGTCGGACGGAATCTAATGGGCTATAAACTCGTTCTCGGGATACAAATCTCCGGGATCAGGCGGTATAATGCCTGCCATGTTGCAAACGGCTGAATCGCGAGTCGTCCCATGGCTGAAGAATATATTTGACGGATGCATCAGGCTAAACTATGTACCTGTGACTTGGAGGACAGCGAGAGTTGAATTTTTACCGAAGGCAGGTAAGAGCAGCCATCCCTGTCCGAGAGACTACAGGCCACTAAGTCTGACCTCCTTTGTACTCAAAACGCTCGAGAAACTAATTGACTTGCACCTAAGAAACAATTCAATCCAGTTATTAACCAATCAGCATGCATACACGAAAGGGAAATCGGTTGAAACGGCACTACATTCCCTAGTAGTAACCCTAGAAAAAGCCCTCCACCACAAGGAATACTCACTCGGGGCGTTTCTAGACATCTCAGGTGCATTCAACAATGTATCAATCACCGCAATCCTTTGTGGATTACGTGCAATAGAGGCAACATCGGCAATAAACCTATGGTTAGACAAGTTGCTAAGCTGCAGAAAGGTTCGGGCTGAGTTGGGCACTAAATCCATGGCAAGGGAAGCTCGCAGTGGGACACGCCAGGGAGGGGTCCTCTCGCCACTACTATGGAATCTTGTAGTTAATGAACTACTCGAAAAGTTCGCACGTAGAGCCCCGACGATAACTGCCTCTGCAGACGACATAAGCATAGTAGGGAAATGTCTATCAACAGTAAGCTCCATAATGGAGAGCACACTCAAAGATGTACTTAGATGGTCAAATTCAGTCGGTATTCAGAACGTATCTGATTCTGTTCACGAACAGGTACAAAATACCACATTGGATACCACTGAAATTGACCGATATACGTCTCATACCGAAAATTCACAAAAAATATCTAGGAGTCGTCCTGGACAGCAAGCTGTCATGGAAAACCAACGTGGAAGAAAGGGTGAAGGAATCCACCATTGCGCTATACACATCCAAGAAGATGCTAGGCAGTACCTAGGGTCTCTCACACTTTCTGATGCACTATGTAACGATAGTGCGTCCTATTCTACTCTATGGGATTATTGTGTGGTGGCCGGCTGTGAACAAATCAACATTCCTCAGGCACTTGGAGAAAACTCAGCGGCAGGCAGCGCTATGCATCACGGGGGCACTGAAGTCAACTCCAACTAAAGCGCTTGAAGCCATTCTAAGTATGGACCCCCTGGACATACACGCAAAACTAATAGCCCGAAAAACGGCACAACGCCTTACGGCGGCAGGCAACATGCACATTCAAAATTTTGGACATTGTACAATCGGAAAGGATCTATCTAGTAGCACGGACTACATGGTGCCTCGCACGATAGTCAATTCCAAAGCACGAACTCTTCTGGGACCAAATGACTGGTGCAAAGGTATAGAACAAGCACAGCAGGCGGTCAACATATTTACAGACGGCTCCAAAATGCCTACGGGGGTAGGTGCGGCGGTGTATTGCGCAGAGCCTAATATAAGGTAGCCATATAAACTGCCTAATCACTGCAGTATCTTCCAGGCGGAAATATTTGCCATAAGGTAGGCTGCTGAGATAGCCCTGAGCATGGACACACAACACTCTTACATCAACATTTTCGTTGACAGTCAAGCGGCGATCAAATCCATGCGCTCCGCTAGCATCAAGTCCAAAAGTGTCTTGGCTGGCAGAGATGCACTAGATGCACTATGCGCTTCGAAGAGAGTGCGCATCTACTGGGTCCCTAGCCACCAGGGTATTTAGGGAAACGAGATGGCAGATGATTTAGCAAAGGAAGGAGCCGAGCTGGAATCAGAATTCGCAGAACATGTACTTCCTCCGCTACAAGAGTTGTACAGGAATCTCGAAAGAAGAGCCACACTAGCAGTGAATCGTAGATGGAGAGATACGACATCGTGCAAAATCTCGAAAATCATGTTCAATGCACAATGCGAAAAACGAACTCTGTTCATCTTGGCACGCCCGCGCAAAGATTGCAGGACACTATTGGGCATGCTCACTGGTCACTGCATTGACGGCAGCCCACGCGAGGAAGCTTGGCATCACCACGGATGACAACTGCTGGAAGTGCAAGGAACCGGGCACAGTGGAGACCCTGGAGCACCTACTATGCACATGCCCCGCCCTACTTAGATCGAGACTAAAATACCTTGGCTCATCGACAATCCCGTAGCTTAAAGATGTAGCCAGGGTGTCTCTGGAATCCCTCCTAAGGTTTGCGAATTTAACGCAAATCTTTAAAGACTTTTAAATAAACACAAAGGTTTCCTTTGTTCGCTACCGGTACCACTAAGGACCTGAATTGGTCTATGTGAGCCTTCACGAAGGCATCCGGTTTAACCTACCCTAACCTATTTAATTGAACTTTCAGACAAAAGGGGCATTTGATGGAAATCGATGGGAAAATGGTTGAGATATCAAAAAAAATCAAAACTTGAAATTTCGATAGTTTTTTGTCATTCTGAGGCGATGGCCTTGCTTCAAGGAAATGTACTGAGAAAATCTACAGTTTTCAAGATATCGTAATAATTTTGAAGTCATAATAACTGGAATTTTTTAACGTAATATCCGTGGTAACTAATACCAAAAAAACTTTCGTATACCGTTATTTTTCGCAGCCAACGACTTTTCATACAAAAATACGTTATACTGAGAAAAGCTAAATTTTTTTAGATATCGCCATAGATTTAATGCCAAAATAACGGGAATTTTTCAAATTTGTTCATCAAAATTTATTCGCAAATGTTATTTGTTATTTACATAAAAAATGCTCATTGCAGGGTATCCGTAAGAGATAGCTAAAAATGTATGGAGTGTTTGTTGTATGCATCTTAGAAATGTTTAAATGTCTTCTTACACCTTTTTCTTCCATCTCTTTTAGTTTAGATTTTTTTAAGAAATTCTCTTTAAACGCTCATATTTCATGTCAAAGGTCACTAATCAAAAATCCAGCAAATTGTGCACGCCTCCGCATCCAGCACTTTCATTCGATACCTCAATTACCATTCTATACCCTGCCAATCCTGACATCTCAGAAATCCAAACTGAAATACATAAATATATAAGTAGATTCATTTCATTTAAATATTTCAAGTATTTATTAACAATCGACTTTAAACTTAAAAATTATTTTTGAAAAACTGTTACCAAAGTAAAATATAAAAAAATAAATTAAAAAACGATCAAGAAATGGTTAAATATTCGATTTGAAAGTCACGCTTTTTAGATTCACATTAAATCGAGTTCGTGTCTTAAGTCTTTTTGCCATTTTTTTCAACTGTAAACGCTCATATCTGCAAAACGGTATTACCTTTGTTATAATTTATCAAGTGTTTCTGTAGCGTTTGTAGATTCGCTGGAGTAAGGGGACCCTTACAGGAATATATTTATAAATAATTTTTCATATCACGTTTTTATTTCGTCAAAAAGATTATTAGTCAATGGGAACATTTTCCTGACATAAAAGTTTCTTTCGAACGTTGTACGCCCAAGGAATTATGCGCCATGAGTTACTTAGGTGTTAGTTGAATCTGCATTCATGTTTTGATATTAGTTATATTCTACATTAATAATAGGCCTGTGCTTTGGTCGTGCCTTTGCCAATTGAAGTTTATTAAATTCTTATTCATAAATTTCCACAATATAACTACTCTATTATTAAATATGGGTTATTTTAATTTTTCTTTATTAGTAACACATATTTAACAATATAACTACTCTATTATTAAATATGGGTTATTTTAATTTTTCTTTATTAGTAAATAAAGAATAGTCAACATCCTAGGACTGAAACAGAATAGTCTAGCGTGCTATCAATTACACTGCCAAGACCATCTAGATAAGATTTTAAGTTATCTGTTCAAAAATTATTTCAATGTAGGAATATCATAGTCTTATTAAGTTTTGAACTCAGTTATATATTGTTAACTCAAGAAGGGTCTATTCTTTTAGCATAAACTTTAAGTCATAATAGTCGCACGTTTCATTTTACTATTATTTTGTTAAAAATGGAATGTCAACAGAAGAATCAGTAAATACACCATTTACTGAAAAATAGGAAAGATAAGATGTTGCATCAATTTTATCGCGAATAATATTTGCTTGAATTTAATCAAAATTTTGCTAAGTTATTGTAAACTGGAATAGGATATTTTAATTAGTTTTTTCTGAATCTAGCATAGTTTTGAAGAGGCTGATATTCAAGCGCAAGTTGAATATGAAGAAATGCTGTTTCTAAGAACTACCGATACAAAACCTTGAATTGAAGCGATAAATTATTTGATTGCATTATTAGCTATTCACTTTATAATTTATATTCCTTCAATTTTCTTTTATGGTCTTAAAATGGTCCTGTTCGAAAATTTAAATTTTGAGTTGTGACAGTCGTTGAGTTGCACGAAATGAGCGATATGTTCGTAATATGTTAATAGTGTCAAAGTTATGATAATACTGTAGATTCTTACGATTGAAATTCGAACAAAAAATTTCGATTTTAAAGGCAATGCAAAAGCAGAACAAGCCACATACATATTCAAAAATAAATTTACCTACAGCTGCGAGCGAAAAATACCGGTCCTCTTATATTCAGATATGTTTGGATAAATAATGCTAGTCAACAAATTTCGTAACCGGTAAACCCATTATCATTCCTTTATGTAATTTCAACGTTGGTTTCAAATCTGTACACAGTTTCGTCTTATATTGAAATATTTTCAATATACAGGGTGTTTTATGTTATTAACAAGTGTTTAGTATTATTGATCTAGAATCTGAACTACTCACCATAAAATAAAAAATATTTTTTTTTATTTTAGAAAAAATATCAGATATTCAATCAATATATCAACCATTATCGTGTCATGTGCGGTAGCGGATGAAAAATTTTAAGATTATATAACGAAATATCAACAAATTTTGCATCTTTTGTTTTAGCGAAGCTGTTGAATAAATGTATTTTTACTTGAAAAACAGACATTTGAAATTTGGACAATTACAGCTCCGCTAAAACAAAAGATACAAAATTCGTTGACATTTCGTTTGACAATCTCAAAATTTTTTCTCCGCTACCGCACATGACAGTGATTGATAAATTGATTGAACAGCTGATATTTTTTCTAAAATACAAAATAATATTTTTTATTTTATGGTGAGTAGTTCGAATTCTAGATCAATAAAACTAAACACGTGCCAAAAACGTAAAACACCCTGTGTATTGAAAATGTTACAATATACGATGAAACTGAGTACAAATTTGATACCAGCATTAAAAGTACATATAGAAATGATAATGGGTTCAACAGATACGAAATTTGTAGACTAGTACTATTTATCCAAACATATCTGAATATAAGAGTACTGCAATTATTTCTTTCTGATATAATTTGTTTGGAAAAATTACTTCTTATAATTTATGCATTATTCAAATCGTTTTATAAAAATTTTGAAAACGACATCATTTTTAAATTCACATTTTTTTCCATTTAAAATAGAGAGAGTCTTACATGTAAATCAATTTTTGTACAAAGGCCATTGTCTTGCTGGAGGATTTTTCTATAATAGCTAGGAATATTTCAAACTTTACTAACAATGACAACAAAAATGAAAAAAAGAAATTGTTTACGTATCGCGAGCAAGGCCGCGGAGGGTTGCTAGTAGGTATATATGGGGCGTTTCACCCAATTTCCTGTTCTACAAGTATCTGAAATTTTTTAATTAATTTTATTTTACTTTTTGAATCACAAATAGCATCTTTTTATAAATCTACATGTTGTTTAAATATGTAATTTGTATTTCGGGCTTAAGTTCCAAACACTTTTTTTAATTAAAAAAACACTTGATTTTATGTGAAACTTTTTTAATCCGATATTTTATTATATTCTTATTGACCTTTCATTCTCAATTTCTGTCTTTTTCTCTTTCTATTAATCTTTTCTCTCTATTTTACATGTTTATTATTATGAACATATTTATTTTATTTTATCACTCACTTCTAATTTCTCGGTTTATATCTCTTTTTATTTTTCTTTTCTTTACTTCTTCATTGCCTAAAAATCTCTCTCGATTGAAATATTCTTATGTTAGGCTCCATCATATTTTCCACAGGCTCTAATGAAAATCAGAAAACCTTAATTCAGGTATTGTGGAAACAACATTGTAGCCCTAAAATATTACACTTTAATGACCGAAGTGGGACTCTAACTACTTATTCGTATCGTGATTTTAAAACATCGATTTTCCAACACTGTATCATGATCTATCTTTGTTTTTTTTTTGTTTGTAATGACTGTTGACATCATTCCACTGTAAATGATAAGCTTGGCTCTATCTTAACCCTATCAAATATCTGTTTGAAAAACATGTTTCACTGCGAATAATCAGAGTAAAATATGCATGTTGTCCTTGGCTCACTCATAATGTACTAAATGGAATAACGAAGAGAAACGAATTTCACAAACAATAAAAAAGAAACTCTACACCTGCAAACTTGGAAATTTATAGGTCAGCCAGAAATGATGCTAATCTCTTGACCAGACAGTCTAAGTCTCGCTATTTCGCTTCAAAGCTAAATCTTTCCTTTCCTACCAAAACTTTGTGGAAAATATAAATAATCTTGGGATTAGCAATAAGACTTTTTTAATGTCAAATTTATACTGATACACTAAAAAGTTTTTTCTGGATTGTACTGATCCTACTTTTAGTAATAATAATAATAATGTAAAGTTTTTTCTAAATGACCTTGTTATTTATTATGTTGATTTTATATGATTTAAATACAAATTCTAAAGGTTTGATAGTTTCAATCATACAATCAAACAACTAGAATTTGTTTTTAAAAGCAAGTATGATTGAAACTATCAAACATTTAGAATTTGTTTTTAAATCATATAAAATCTACATAATAATAATAATTTATTTTTTCTATCAAGCTTGCCTACAAGTAATTTATTTGAATTTTCACCTGTATGTGAACTTGATGTTGAAAAATGTGTAATGCAGATAAGTTCAAACGCAACTGGCGAAGATGGGATCCCAATTAAGTTTGTTAAACTAGTTCTACCACAAATAATCAGTGCATTAACACATGTTATTAATCTCTGTTTTGTATCTTCATCACTCCCTGATATTTGGAAAATTGCAATTGTGTTACCGGTAGCTAAAAAGTCAAATCCTTGTGGGTTAAATGATTTTAGGCTAATAAGCATATTGTCCTCATTATCTAAAGTATGTGAGAAATTAATGAGTCAACATATAAGTGCCTAAATAAATCTGTGCTTCTGTCGTATTATCAGTCTGGTTTTCGGGCAGGCCATGGGTGTGGTTCGGCTGTCGTCAAGGTTTTCGACGATATTCGTCCGAAATATGACGCTGCCTCAGTGACCTTGCTCTGTTTGCTTGACTTCTCTAAGGCTTCTGACAAAGTAAACCACAAATATTTATGTCTAAAACTAAAGTATCTCTTTGGATTTAGTAATAGTGCGGTCAGCTTTATATCTAGTTATTTGTCGAATAGACTGCAAAGAGTTAAAGTTGCTCAATCATTTTCCCAAAATAGATCTGTACTAACTGGAGTTTCACAAGGTTCAATACTCTGTCCACTTCTCTTCTCTATATTCATCAATAACATATTTGCAGTATGCAAATATGCTTCTGTTCATGCTTATGCTGATGATATACAACTCTATCTTTTGAGGATTGGTTTATTTGATTGACCAGTGAGCTAGCAGCAATGGACTGGAACTTAATGCAGCCAAGTCATGTAGTGTCTGAATGTAGTGTCAAAAATTGTAAATCGTGGTTACTGTATAAATTCTTCCCTTTCCTGTGTTGATCACGTAAGAGTGTAGTCCAGAAAATTTATTATATCCTACGTAATTTAAAAATGTCTACTAGTGTTTGTCCTCTTGATCTAAGGCTTATGCTGGTGAAGCAATTTGTCCTCTTGATCTAAGGCGTATGCTGGTGAAGCAATTTGTCTTACCAGTAATTACATACTCAGATACAGTGTACAGTAAACTGGATTCTTCCTCTCTGCTAAAACTAAATATTGCTTATAAATACGCCACGCGTTTTGTGTATGGATTAAGAAAATTGGACCACCTTTCAAGCTTCAGAACTGCAATACTTCGTTGCGATTTGACAAGTTACCTTAATGCTAGAAACTGTATTCACCTACATAGAATAATACATGGCAAAACGCCACACTATCTTTATGAAAAATTACAGTTAAGCATATCCAGAAGAAGTTGTTAACTACTCCCAATTTTTTTTTCATTAATACCGTAAGACTGTGATATGCGTTACCTAGTTCTTTGAGAAAGATAGCAGGTAGGGGAATCTTTAGGCAATCTGTATTTACTCACTTTTTGTCTTCTTAATTTCTTCTATCACTATTTTCTTCTTTATTTCTGTACCTTTTTAATATTGTAACTAATCATTGTTAGTTAATAAGATTTTTTATTTATATTATCACTTCTTGTCATTACACTCTTCATTTACATAAAATGTTTTAATAAAATTTATTTTTTAAAATTATTAATTTGTTGTTATATCAAATGTTTTAATGTATACTTTAGTATAATACAATATTATTATCAATATAAAGTAATTGTACCGTCAAGATTCTACAATATCTGCGCTTGCAACTCTTCATGATACTTGAGGAAACCTGTTGAAGGGAGACCCCATTTTAATTATTTTTTATAAAAACCTACCTTCGAAATTAAAGCATGCAGCCTACTTGCATCAGGCATGAGATAATTGTGGCGAGAAATAATCGGTATAAAATATTTCATTAACATTATTCCTGCCATTCTACAGTTTACGAACTCGAAAAAATAGTAATTTGCTGATCAACAAAGTTCCACATGCAATAAAAATTTGGAAACAATATATTTAATCAGGAACAGAAAACTAGTTAATTTCTTAAAATTATAAGACATAAAGACAATACACGTATCGTTGTTTCCGGTGTTTTACATAAAAACTTTTTAACAGTGGCAGATTATGTGTTTTTCACGATTTTCAATTAGACTTCACGATTTTTTTAAAATAAAAGTTTTTTTAAATAAAAATTACAGTAAAGTGATTTTTTTTAATAATTAATTTATGTTATTAAAATAACTTTTAATTTAAGGAAAAAAAAAACTTCTCCATTTCACCCAACTTCTATTTGTTTAGGTACTTTTTATAAATTTTTTTAATCAAATTTTGAAACGTGGTCAAAAAGAGGTTTACTTTTATTCTATACAAGATGCTATGCAAACAAATTTCTTTTATATATTATTTTAGAAATTGAAGCACCTTTAATTAATATATTTATTAAAAACTAGCAACCCTCCGTGGACTTACTTGCTTTACATAAACATTTTTTTGTTCTTGTATCCAAGGGTGGGCTTTTTGGGGTACAAGGCACCCGGACCAGAAAATTGTGTTAACACCACATATTTTATATAAGAACTCAACAAAATTGTTCATTCAGGGGCCACTCAAATAGTGCTTACTACAAAAATTTTATGTAAGTTTGCAACAATGTCATACGAGTCGGTACTTATTAAAAGTGGTCAAGTCGTCTTCCGAAAAAGTTCCACTATTTGCATTTAATATACAGGCTTAGGATATAATTCAACAGTTTGAAAAAACATTAATAAATGGACTTCATATCTGAAACAAATATTAATTTGCAAAATTTAATATTAAATTTCCATAACTTTTTAAATGAAGCAAAGAAAGTTGCAAGCAATTTGAATACATCCCAAAGTTTCCCAGAAAAACAGGAAGAAAAAAGAACAGTTCAATAGTAGAAATGAATAAGATCTTTAGAGGAATTTAAGATTAACTTATTTTATGTATTAATCGTGACTGTTATTGTTAACACAACAGAAAGATTCAAAAATATACCAAACATTATTTTGAATATGAGCATTTCCACAGAAAAGTCTACTTTTTGTCATGTAACGACAGAAATTTGTTTGCTAAGATCTTGGGGCTCATTTTTTTTAATTTTTGAGTAGCACTGTATTTAGTGTACAATCTGGAATTTGGTGGAAGAACGGTCCCAATAGCAAACAAATTTCTGTCGTTACGTAACAGAAAGCAGAGTTTTCTGTGGAGAAGCCCATGTTTAAATTATTACTTATATTATAAAAAAAAAAAATAAAACTGAAGAATTGAGGAGAGAATGTAAAATTTTGTTCACATATAATATATTTTCAGAGGACAAGTGGCGTAAGTCCATTCATTTTATATCTCCCTTAATAATGCAAATAATCGCTAAGGGGTGGTTTTGTCCAACTTCTAGGTAAAAATGCTGCCATTCCTCATCAAAAAGTTTTTGAAAAATATCTCCTATTAGATTTCTACAGCGGAAACGAGAAATTTAAAATAATTTTCAGTGGCGCAATTCCAAATTTTTTTACAAATATGCAATATTCTGCACCATTTTTATGTTCTATTTAGTTTATTTTGTACGATATGGATAGCTCCATTTATGCTCTTGACCTAGCTTATAAGCAAAACTGAGTTCTTTATACTTGGAATTTATTATAAGAATTTTTCTAAATGTTCAATTTTCTCAAAACTACCAAAAATGGACTTACGCCACTTGTGCTCTGAACAGCTCATATGTCGTCGCTGAAGCGACAAAATATCGTAACCCACTTTTTTAAATTTTTCAGGAGGACGTTTTTTCTGTTTCAGTAATTGTTTCATCGCTTCTGTTGGAAACTTAAAGGTTCTTCTTTTTTAAGTTTTTACTTACCTTGATATGTTGACTTGAATTCCGTGCAAAAAATGTTCGCCTAGTGCTTTCTGAAAGTTGTAGTGTTTGATTGAACTTGTAGGTCAGTTTGGGAAATTTTGGTTTTTACTTTTTCAATATTGTGAGTGTCGTAATCCACAAAAATTATCAATTTAAACATAAAGAAAATCGACATCCCAGATTAAATTAGTTTAAAACATGTTCAAATATATTTTTAAGCTTTATTGATCGAATCAACATGTATCGAACGTGTATCCCGAATATATTGAATATTATTATGACATTTATTAGTGTTGCAGTGAGTTATAAAAATTAATATGTTCCGATTGCTTTATAATCAGTGTGTTGCCAGTTGTTAAGGAGATTACATCTTTATATTTCTACGCAACTATTTTTATTGGTGTCGAATGAAGTTCAGGAATTGGTCCATGCATAAAATTTCTATTGTTTTTTTTAACGTGATTGAACCAAGGCTCATTTATAAGGTTGTGGCATTTGAGAGCGAGATCGGTCGAACTATCAGAATGGATAAAAAGAAATCAAGAATATTAATGCATAGAACAAATAAAACCACAGCCAACAGTTCAAACAAAGGCGGAAAGAGAGCGCATTTCTCGCAAGTGCCACAACCTTTAGATTCTATATGTTGTATTTTGAAAAAAATTTACTTCTCATTTTTGGACCATTTCGGGCCAGTTGATCCATGGACCTGAATTATCTTTTCTGATACTTGAAATTTTGATGTCAGTAGAGAGCTGTTTAAAATTGAGAAAGTCTGAGAGTTCTAGTTCAACCACTGGATATGGCTTCTTTCTTTAAGCACATTTTATTAAAGGAATCAGCTGGCTTGGAGTGCAAACGGGGCCAGCTTTGTATATTGCATTAATGCCAATGCCTACAGAATAGAAAGCCACTTTGAAAACATAAGCTACACGGTTTAAAATCTTGGACTAAATGTGAGTCCCACTAAAATATTAGATACTGTTATTTTTTAAACTTTTTTAAAAACTCTTCTGTTCTATAAATTAAACCAAAAGAAATATTACAGCATCCATTTTAGTTTTTTTGTTTCAATTTTATCCTTTTTGGTTTAAATTTAAGTACAATTCTGTATTACTTTTTGTTTTTAATACAATTTATACTAAATTCTAGTACATTTGGATGCTAAATTTGGATTAAGACCCGTAAAAAGTTAGCCTGGCAATGCTACGACTCAATATAATGCGACTCTGTTTATATGTTTGTGTATCGAGCTTGTTAAGTATAGGTCAATAGCCCGGTGATTGGAGTAGTGAGTTTACAAACTGAATGTCGTGCGTTCGAATCTCGCTGTGTTTGTATTTTTTTTTAATATTTTAATCCAAGCTTGTAATAAATTTTAAGCCAAAACTGTATTCATGAGCGCCTGCAGGATTTGTTCTAGGGGGGCCAAAAGGCATAAAGGAATCTGGAATGGACATAAACAAAATGTAACCTATATAATGCTATTTACTACGATTTTTGCTATTAATTTTGTAAACATGGTACGCACACTACACCAGTTTACACACGGTTGTACACATTAGAAAATCTAATATATCTTGAAGATCGTGTGCAAATATTTCCCGTATTATGTCCGAAATATTTAAAAATTTTATTTAATTTTTTTTCATGTAATACATTTCAGTAATTTTTTGCTAAAGCAAATATTCTTATTAGTTTAATTAATTAAATAATGTGAGGCCCATATCCTTAAATGAAGCCGCATTAATTACTATTGAGCCCCCAAGTTTTCAACTTTTAAAATAAGAATACAAAAATTTACTAATATTAAAAAATTATTTTTTTTTTTTTTGTAAAACTGAAAAAATAAACTTAATTTGTAGGCCATTTTTAACTTTGGAAGCTTTTAACTCTTAAACTAACTTCGAGCAGACTGAAATTTTTCAGATTTGGATTTAGGAGGCCAAAATCCATATCATTCGCAAAAATTAAGAATTTGAGTTGTAGCTATTCTTGAAATGTTCCCCGCATGCTAAGGGAGATATTTTTCACCGGATCTCACACCGGCTTAACACCAATATATTTATTTCTTTTTCTAACAATAATCAGTTCTAGCATCTTGCAAGTTCCTATAATCGAGTACAAAAACACACCTATTACTTGAATGATTTAAAAACTATATTTTTTTAATTCAAAACGAATGAATAAATCATTAAAGAGGTACATGTATTTTCGATTTGTTTTTGGTTTTATAAATTTTTTGAACATATTCTAGAACTTCCCTGTAAAGCTTGATTCTGAATCCTGGTGGAATATAAGCACGTAACGCGAAAAATATCCAGAAAATTCTCAAATCGGGTGAGCGCCGCTAAATATCGTGAATTTTTAGAAGTATAAAATGGATGCTGCAAATCGAGTTTCTTATTTACGTTTATGTCATAAAAAACTTTTTACTATAACAATGTTAATCGTTTGCTTAGTATGATATAAGATTTTTTCAAAAATTAGTAATGGATTAGTCCTTGGCCTACTTTATTAAATTTCCTAATTTTTTTCTTTCGCTTTTGATTTAAAAGCTTTGCTCTCGCCTAGAGCGCTGCAACTTTCTTTCTTAAATGCTGCAGGATTGTTTGTCATTTTATTGAGTTTAGGAACAATTAAAAAAAATCCAAATCTGATTATTATTTTTATTAAATTTATTTACTTTGTATTCTGCTTGTTTATAATGACTTTAAAACATAAATTTCCTGAACATCAAAGTGTATATCCGTTATTGAATTAAATGCACCTTGATATCTGTTTTTTTTTCCTTTAAATCGATTTTTGATTATTTGGTAAATTTTTCCAATTTGGTAGATTTTGGCAGATTTTTCAATTTTGTACACATTAAAAATTTTAACACATAAAACTCTTAAAAATTAAATAAAATTAGAAGTTATGGCGTTTGGTTCGCCTCGTTAAAATAATGAACATCTTCCCAAGTATCATATTTTTGAACGTTTTCAAATTCAGTTCTTTTGTTCGACTATCAGAATTTTTCGCATAATTACCCCAAAGTTCTGCAGCGGCAGAAAAAAGTTTTCTGATTTAACATTGATAAAAAAAATTACGAACAGAGCATAGAACAATTAGAGCATTAGAGCATTAGAGCATAGAACAAGTAATAATATAATTCTGGCTAAGAAATTAGCCAAAAATAATACTGATCTTTACTAAGTTTGGCTAGCTAAGGCCGATTTATAAATTTAATATGGAAAACCCTTTTTTTTGTTATGTCCCTTTAAAAGTTTGTAGAGGAATTTCGGGTATTGTGGTATAGGTATTTTCATTCTATAGGTATTTGGCTAGCTAAGGCCGATTTATAAATTTAATATGGAAAACCCTTTTTTTTTTTTGTTATGTCCCTTTAAAAGTTTGTAGATGAATTGCGGGTATTTTTATCCTGCGAATTGTGAAAAAAGTATCTTTTTAGTCATATGTTATTTGTTTTGATGCTTGAAGTATTGGTAACAAAATAGTATAAAATAAGAATCCTGTGATAACCCATAAAAAGATATTAGGGAAAATTTGAGAAAACCGAAAAACCTCCTTTCTAGAAATTGGTAGGGTATTGTGGTACACAACGTATAGCTTACACCCAAAAAAATATTTAGGATAAAATTACGAATAAAATCTTTGTGAAATACAAACAGAGGCTATTCGTAGAATGTACAAATGTTTTGTACATAGTACAAACGTTTGTAGTGTTGGCCGTAAAAAATTTTTGAATTCGTAACTTTGGACATTCTACAAACGCTAGTTTGTAAAAATGTATAATGTATAAATTTGTGAACTGAACGAACATTGTTTGATAATGTACAAAGCGGTGGCAGCAGCGTTCGTATATTTGTTTGAATCTTTGTAGATGAAACGAATGAGTTTGTAAAATATAAAAATATTTATTTGTACAACGTACAAACGGTCATTTGTATTATTCACAAAGTCGTTCGTAGGCTGAAAAGAACAAACAGCTTTTTAGAATATAATAATTGTTTTGTACATAGTACGAAGCTTTTTTTTTGGGTGTATAACGTATACGAATTGAATTTAAAAAAATATTAAAAAAAAAATGTTTTACTAAAGCGCAAGTTAGAGAAATAAGTAAGAAAAATGTTAAATTCCGCTACCACATATTATATCATAACACCACATTAGCTACCAAGATGTATACCACAAAAGCCAATTTGATATGATAAGGTATAAAAACTCTTAAATTGAGTAGTATTGAAAACTAACTAAATGTGTCGCTAATTAACCAAACCTTAACGCTTACCCTAAATGCAAAAATACACATTAAAAGATAACTCTTTGTTTTTCTTAAAAAAACTTCACTGACTTGAGATCAAAAAAAAAAGTCGACCAAACGCATTCACATGTTTTGTTCAACTAATCGAAAACGTGTTTGGTTTTGTTGATTTTCTTGAAGTCTATTCTCTTTTTATGAGTTTACACGAATTTAAGCAAGATTGCGTCAAAATAAGTTTCGTGGAACCGGAGATATGAGCCTATACCACATTATCCTCCAATACCATAATACCCGAAGTTCCCCAATAATTTTATTATGTTATTCTAGTCAAATGAATTAAAAGACTCTGATTTTATTTCATATTTATAATTTTTATTTTATATATAAGAATTTAAGTTTTTTAAATGAGATTAATATGTAAAAATTTTCGGGGTTATAATAAAATGTTTTTTTTTTTATTTATGATTGCTTAACAGACATTTTTACAGTATTCCGAAAAGAGTGTTCAAGCTTTATTTTGCTTTTGTAGTTTTTTGTTTAATTTGGTAGATTGTTTAGATGAAATTGGTAGCTAAAATTTTATTTGAGTTGCAACCCTGACAAATGATATCATTCCTTAATATTCAGCATAGGAATAATTTCATAATTTCTTTGATTAAATTCGTAGTATTTACTATAAAATTCATTCGTAGGTTGACCGTACTCATTATTTGTAGAAGGTACTTAGTTTTAGTTGAGTTTAAAAAACTTACAGCTGAAATCGTTCAGACTGGTTTGTCGAACAATTACCGAATATAAGGAAATGTGTGATTGCACGGTGGCCGTACACCCAAAAAAAAAGCTTCGTACTATGTGCAAAACAATTATTATATTTGACAAAGCTGTTTGTTCTTTTCAGCCTACGAACGACTTTGTGAATAATACAAATGACCGTTTGTACAGTGTACAAAGAAAAATTTGTATATTTTACAAACGCACTCGTGTCATCTACAAAAGATACGAATAAATATACAAACGCTTCTGCCACCGCTTTGTGCATATTGCGTATATTTGTTCGTATCTTTGTAGATGAAACGAATGCGTTTGTAAAATATACAAATTTTTCTTTGTACAATGTACAAACGGTCATTTGTATTTTTCACAAAGCCGTTCGTAGGCTGTAAAAAACAAACAGCTTTGAAGAATATAATTATTGTTTTGAACATACACCCAAAAAATATTTAGGATAAAATTACGAATAAAATCTTTGTAGAAATACAAACAGAGGCTACATAGTACAAACGTTTGTAGTGTTGGCCGCATGAAAAAAATTTTGAATTCGTAACTTTGTACATTCTACAAACGCTAGTTTGTAAAAATCTATAATGTATAAATTTGTGAACTGAACGAACATTGTTTGATAATATACAAAGCGGTGGCAGCAGCGTTCGTATTTTTTTCGTATCTTTGTAGATGAAATTAATGCGTTTGTGAAATATACAAATATTTCTTTGTAGAATGTACAAACGGTCATTTGTATTATTCACAAAGTCGTTCGTAGGCTGAAAGGAACAAACATTTTTATAGAATATAATAATTGTTTTGTACATAGTACGAAGCTTTTTTTTGGGTGTAGTACGAAACCTTGTTTTGGGTGTAGCTTCTGGAAGAGTACGTGGCCCATAAGTTAAAAAAACGCGGTTCAAACCCCAGCTGAACAGAAGGTTTTTTTTCGTAACTAGGTATTAGGATCATTTGTAAATGTATTCGTACAATATACATTTGTTTTTGTACGAATACGAATAAAATACTCGAAACGTATACCAAACTACACCCAAAAAATATTTAGGATAAAATTACGAATAAAATCTTTGTAGAAATACAAACAGAGGATATTCGTAGAATGTACAAAAGTTTTGTACATAGTACAAACGTTTGTAGTGTTGGCCGCATGAAAAAATTTTTGAGTTCGTAACTTTGTACATTCTACAAACGCTAGTTTGTAAAAATCTATAATGTATAAATTTGTGAACTGAACGAACATTGTTTGATAATATACAAAGTGGTGGCAGCAGCGTTCGTATATTTGTTCGTATCTTTGTAGATGAAACGAATGCGTTTGTAAAATATACAAATATTTCTTTGTACAATGTACAAACGGTCATTTGTATTATTCACAAAGTCGTTCGTTGGCTGAAAAGAACAAAGGGCTTTGTAGAATACAATAATTGTTTTGTACATAGTACGAAGCTTTTTTTTGGGTGTAGCTACTTTCATTCTACGAATTCTATTCGTGGCTGAAAATTACGAGTAAAATTCGTAAAAAAAATTTTTAATTTAAGAATACGTATTGAAAAGTGTTTGCGAAGCAAGGGTTAAATGAAATGATATCGTAACTTGTTAGGCCGTGTTCATATTACGCGTTTTTGTCGCGATTGAGACACCGCATCCAATTTTTGTACGCAAACGCGGCTGAGAATAATGAATATAAAATAAATAACTGTATTTATATAATTACAAAATTCATTCTTTTTCAGCCGCTTCTACGAAAAATATCGTGAGAGCGGTGTCGCAATCGCGACAAAAACGCGTAATATGAACACGGCCTTCCAGCAACAGGTGCAACATACTATTTAAAAATTAATGGTTTAGCTCTTTTTTATAAATCAGTTATCGTCATATGAAATCACAAAAGCCGTAGGTTACAAAAAATTCAAAATCGACTTTTTTATTGATTATGATGCCTTATCAAAATACATGATTCGCAAAATTTTACACTTCTACAACTAAAAACGACATTTTTATTAACAAAGTTCTCAAAGCACTAATTTTAAGCGCAACTTACAATTTTGAAAGTTTTCTACTTCTCTCTTAAAATTTTTTAATTTAAACATACGGTTTTTTTGATTTAATATGAAGACATACTAAAAACTTTCACTGCCTGACCCCCCTTCTCCCCCCTGTGGACGTCCATGGATGAATTAAAGCCATTTTTTATAATTTGGAAAAAACTAGATTGGAAACCAAGCTGGTGTTGACTTATTATGTAGCACAGAAAAGTTTAAATTTTAGTTCAAGATATCTAACCACGTAAACACCTTGCCAGTACAATCGACAACTTCGCAAGTATGAGCAGTAGTTAATGAAGAACCAGCCTTCTTTTTTGCGGCAATTATTGAGATTCATCTTCTAATAATACCGAGCGATTCAAAAATATTATATTGTCGTTTTCAGTTACACTTTAAATTAAAAAATGGAACTGCTAAAAAAATAATATTTAAAAATTAACAGGTTACTACTGTTTGTAAAATTTTCGAAAAAATTTAGTGTTACGAAATTTAGTGTCGCTTCAACGACAATATTTGTATCAAAGACGAAGCCGAAGATTTTTTTGAAGAAATTGTATAACTTTAAGATAAGATTCGTTGTGAAAACTTTATATAAAATCCAGAAAATATTTTGGGATATATATAAAAAAAAATATATCGAGCTTATTCCATATAATGAACTAATTTTTTATAGTTAAACTGTTTTCAAAATATTTGTTCACACTTCACGTAACGGTTGCAAGTACAGAATGGATCTTTTAGTAAGTTAAAAATAATGAAAAATTATCTTCGTTCAACAATGTCAGCACAACTTTTAAATGCACTTGCGTTGTAAATTATTGAAAAAGAATTTTTCACAGAATGCATCTTAAAAGTAGCATTTTTAAAAACAATTAGTTTTAAGTATAGTACATAACATGATTGTTATAATTTAACAATAATTTTTTATTTATCAATTTTGAAGTTATTTTAATTGTTGTTAAAATCTTTTGGTATGATACGTTGTTAATAAAAAAAAGTATTACAATAATAAATGTTTTTTATCCATTTGTGAAAGGGTTCCACAAATTCGGATGGCACTCGGGCCCAGCATACGAAAAGTACGTCCCTGGTTGTAACAATGCATAACTCAAATAACAGCGATAAATTTGTTTTGAAACATTTTAATATAGCTTGCTATTAAAGAATACGGCTACATAAAATAAGGGACACGTATATCAGAAATTTGTTTTGTATTTTTTAAGAAAATTCTGACACTCTGTATTCTGAGGAATTACCAACAATTATATATTAAATATTTTTTAAATATTCATATCTCAGCTTCTATAAGACGCAACGAGGTTCCGTTTTTTAAGAAAACAAAAATTATATAATACTAGCTGAAACCCGGCGCGTTGCTGCCACTCTCCCTTGTCAAACGCCTATAAAATGTTATCAGTTAAACAGCATGTCTAAATTGAGGTCGAATACTGAATTCCGAGACTGCGAACTATATCTACAAAGCTATTCGATATAACAAATTTGGGTTGTATGGGAAGTTCCACGGCCTCTTGATCACCGCTCATAGAATATAATCAATTAAACTGCATGTGTACATGGAGGTCTATTACCGAATTCCAAAACTGTGCGACATATAACTCCAAAACTAGTCGATAGCACAAATTAGGGTTGTATGGAAGGTGCCACTCCCCTTTAACCTAAGCCCATAAAATTTTACCAATGAAACTGCATGTGTAAATTGCGGTTTTTTTTTTAAATTCACTTTATTTTTTATTCATTTCATATTTCATAAAATAAGTATCTGCGAAGCCGTGGCTTGTCTGCAGATGATTATGCTTCTATACAGTGTTAAATAATAAGATGAGCGAAGTTAAAAAAAACAAACATTATATATAGATTTTAAAGTTAAAATTTGGAAATGCAAATAGTATTATAATATTTTAACTACTCGAATTTAAAAAACAAGTTTTTACTTGTTTTTTCCTATTCTTAACATTAACAATATTGGATATATCAAAAGGTTTATTATTGTAGGAACAGTATATTTGAGTTTGCGTCTACCGTAGTTATTGTAATTTCTGGGGATTTGTAGCATTCCTTGGGCACGTCTTCTGGTGTTGACTTGGTGTTGTATTGCTTGTTTAAATCGGTTTTCATCAAAGTACTCAACTATGGTGGTCATCTTAAATATATCCTCTACTTTAAGAGTTTTAAAGCTTGCTTCGTTTCCTCGTTGACTACTATTTTTTATGTGCTTTAGAGCTGCATTTTGAAGCATTTGTATATTTTGTATGTGTGTTTTAGCTGCACTACCCCAAGCAAGTATTCCATACCGTATCCTCGACTCCATCAAAGCAAAATATACTTGTTTTAAGACTTCTTCAGAAGTGTAGTACTTCAAATGAGCAATGGCAAATACAGCTTTCTTGAGGCTCATTCTTAATTTATCAATGTGTCTATCCCAGAGAAAGTGGCAGTCTATTACTAAACCAAGATACTTATAGTTGTCAACTAGCTCAATGCATTCTTTCGAAGTGTTAGGGCACGCATTATTCTCCAAGTAAATACGTTGTTCTGTTTGCTTGAAGTGTGGGCTTCGAATATGCATCATTTTAGTTTTGGAAGCATTTATAACTAAGCCATTATCATGACACTATCTCACAGCAGCATTAAATTCATCTTGCATAACCCGTACTGCCGTATTCAGAGACCTTTCCCGTACAACAATCGCCGTATCATCAGCAAAAGCGAATGGTATGCTTAGTTTGAAAACTCACAGTAGCTCGTTGGTATATAATATAAACAGAACTGATCCCAATCCTTCGTAGTGCTTCTATAAGGTTTGAGTGATTAAGTGTATCAAAAGCCTTACTGAAATCCATGTAAAGCACTAACACATGATGCCCTTTATCCAAGCTCTCATTGACACAATTAGCAAATTCACCAAGTAACTTTCCAGTGCTCTTGTTTTTCTGAAACCCATACTGGCTTGTCTGTATCAGTGAGTGTTTTTCAATAAAACTCTGTAACCTGTTAGTAATAACGCCTTCCAAGCACTTTTCTACTACTGGGAGAATTGATATTGGCCTATAGTTGCTCAGTTGACTTTTTACACCACCTTTATAAATTGGTCTTACAACTGCTATATTCAGGGTTGAAGGAATAGTTGATTGCGAAATGCTCAAATTTATTAATTTACTGAGTATTGGAACAAAAATGTCGGAATATCTTTTTATATCAATTGCTCTGATGGCATCAACTCCAGGTGCCTTGTCTTCACCAAGAGTATTTACAATAGCTTGCATCTCAGTGACGTTTGTTGCGAAAGCAAAGATTGAGTTTTCCACTGTTACATTCACATTGTTTGACGTTACTGCATTGCATTTGTGAATTATGTTCTCAGTTTGTGAAGAAAAATACTCTGCAAGTTCATTAGCAAGTGAAGCCATCTCTATGTTGAAGTTTTTTTCCATTGTATCGTCGATGTTTGCTTTCTTTCTTCCTAGAATTTCATTAATCAGTCCCCATGTTTTGCGCGAATCAGTTTTAAATTGCATAAATTTATTTTTGTAATAATTCGATTTTTGTATTGCTATGCTTTTATTGATTTTGTTGCGTAAACTTTTATACTCTTTTTCATAATCTATATTTCTGCTATTATTTTTCCACCTTCTGTAGAGTAATCTCTTTGTTTACATTCAGCTATGAGATTTTGCGTTATCCAAGGGCTGTTCTGTCTTTTTTTGCTTATTTTTCGTACCAATGTTGCTTTTTTATATATATTTTGAAATTTACAAAACAGTTTATTGTACATCCTCTCTGCGTCTTCTTCATCTAACACAGCTTTCCAATCTTCTTCACAAATAAGCTGGTTCACTTTTGCATTACACACATGAGTTGAGATAGAATTTTGCTTATGCGTTGGTTTATCCAACTCCTCGTAATACAAAATAAGATAATGGTCTGTGATATCGCTTTCGATTACAGCTGAATTAATTTGGTTGTCCACTCTGCTAACAAGGACGTGATCTATCAATGACTTAGTACCTTTTTTAGGATCTACTCTTGTGTGTTCAGTAATTACATTCATTAATCCCTTCGACGCTAACATATCATTACAATCTTTTACATTACTCGAGTTACCGTCCTTTAAATTAATATTTATATCTCCCATTACAATAATATTTTCGTTTTTTCTTATTTGCCCTATTTGGTTTCCAAATTCTTCACAAAAATCCGCTTTGCTAAAACCTGGTGGTCTATAAATTCCAATAACGGAAGTTGTTTTGTTACCTTCTAAATATTGAATTTGAATATTTTCATACGATACTGTTGGTGCATATATTACTTTGTGACACAAATAACTTCGAGCAAATATCATAATGCCACCACCTCTTCTATTGTTTCGATTAAGAACTTCTTGTTCAAAACCCTCCAGTTGGTAAAAACTCTTTTCTTCATCATATATATTTGTTTCTACCAAAATTATTATTTTTAATTCGTTTATAAAATGGTTTATATTGAAATATAAAGTATTCCAATGCAAGCGCAATGATCTTATATTAAAACATAAAAAGCAACTATTATTGGGGGTTGGAATTAGTTTTAAAGGTTTTCTAAGAGATGGCGTAACTATCAATAGATCGCATCGGGCACACCTGTGACTATATTCATTTCAAAGCACATTGTGTAAGCTTAATTTTTCAGTATGTGTCATTCTACTGAAGTGTAAACAACATATATTTTTTTCTCTGTGAACATGTCGACTTTCGTTCCAACAAAACGCAATTTGCGGGAAGGTTTACTTTTGTGCTTCCATTTGAAGAAAAAAGCGGTTGAAGCACAACGCACGCTTACTGAGGCTTACGGGGCTATGCTCCATCGATTTCTACTTGTGAGTACTGGTTCCGTCGGTTTAAAAGTGGTGATTTTGATACGGAAGACAAAGAGCGTCCGGGCCAGCCGAAAAAGTTTGAAGATGAGGAATTGGAGGCTTTGCTCGATGAAGATCCGTGTCAAACCCTTCAAGAATTGTCAGAATCATTGGGAGTCGACTTATCAACGGTCGGCAAACGCTTGAAGGCCATGGGAATGATTCAAAAGCAAGGAAATTGGGTGCCGTACCAGTTGAAGCCGAGAGACGTTGAACGGCGATTTTGCATGTGCGAATAACTGCTTCAACGGCATAAAAGGAAGAGTTTTTTGCATCGTATTGTCACTGGCGATGAAAAGTGGATCCATTACGATAATCCTAAGCGAAAAAAATCGTGGGGACCACCCGGCTATGCATCAACATCGAGGGCCAAGCCGAATATTCATGGCGCCAAGCTTATGCTGTGTATTTGGTGGGATCAGAAGGGTGTCGTGTACTATGAGCTGCTAAAACCTAACGAAACCATCACTGGGGAACGCTACCAACAACAATTGATGCAATTGAGCCGAGCATTAAAGGTTAAACGGACGGAATATGCCAAAAGACACGACAAAGTGGTTTTTCAACATGACAACGCACGGCCACATGTTGCAAGAACCGTCAAGGAAACGTTGGAGGCGCTGAATTGGGATGTGCTACCCCACCCGCCTTATAGCCCAGACATAGCCCCTTCCGACTACACCTATTCAGATCGATGACGCATGGCTTGGCTGAGCAGCGCTTCACTTCTTACGAGGATACCAAAAAATGGGTCGATTCGTGGATTGCCTCAAAAGACGAATCGTTCTTCCGGCGCGGAATCCATATGCTGCCAGAAAGATGGGAAAATATTGTAGCTAACGATGGACAATACTTTGAATAATATACATTATACCGTTGTTTCTTAATAAATGCTCAAAAACCGAAAAAAACCTTTAAAATTAATTCCAACCCCCAATATAATTTTTCAAGTTTTTTACATCAATATCACTAAAACCATGCAAAACCCTACAATTTAGTTTGACTACAAGTTCGTTTTTTCGTTTGTGCTCTCCATTTTAATTGCTGATTTTAATTTATTTTTGCTCTGCGTACAACAACCACAATTATTGTGCGCTCTTTATATTGTTAACGTCTTGTTCAGTGTTAATAATTATAGACTGCATGTTCTCGCTTCTACGTGCCAATATTCTTCCCGCACATATTTCCAGTTTTCTTGTTTTGCTTTTTCTTTAGACAACCACAATATATGCTTATTATGTCTTGTAAGCTGATTGTTTACATAAATTGTGGCATCAATCTCATCTGTTATCGAATTTTTATTAATGTCGTTAGAGTTTTTTCTGACGGCAAAAAGTTTAATTGGCCGTGCGGCGCGCGCTTGTTGGATAAATTGAGTTTTGCACCTATTTGACGTAAACTTGACAATTATATTAGATTTTTCGGGATGTCTTATATTTGCTCTGTAAACATCCGTTATATCGTTGTCATTAATTTCATTGTTAATTGTTTTTCCTATTCCTTTCACTATCTCTACCAAATTTTCATGTGGAGTTGGTGGAATGTTTTTTATGTCTATATTATTAATAAGCATTTGTTGTTCCATTTTGTTAATTTGTGTTTGCATATTTTCAATGATGATGTCTTTTTTATTATTTGATTCTTTTAGTTCATTAATTTCTGTAGTGAAGATTTCAATGAGATTATTGCTTTTAATCATGTTTGCATTCAAATCTTCGTACTTACTGCCAAGGAATTCACAGCTCTCTGATATTTTCATTAGTTGATCTCTCATTTACCGAATCTCAGTTAACACAGCTTGGTTGTCGGTGCCGTTGTTGCTTGGTGCCGCATTGTTGGTATCGGGACGGCTTATCGGTCTTAATCGCTTTGCAGCTTGCAAATCTGCTGTTTGCGATTGATTTACTTCTGCCTTGCCACTACTTTGTCCATCGGTTATATTTCTACAGAACTGACATCTCCAACATTCTTTCTTTACACCCATGGTTCTCCATGTTCTTTCTGTAACAGTTGTGCATTGAAAATGCAGTCCACGTTTGCAATACGAACAACCAACGAAATCGCCTTCAACTGGGAGAGACTCCCCGCAAGAAGCACAGACAGACATTTCGGTATATGATTACCCGTCAATTATAATGCAAGTTAATTCTTTGCAATGTGATATTATGTAATAATAAACTAATCACACTCCAATAAAATAAATCAATTGATCAGTTTCTTGTTTTAAGCAAAAACTCTTAGCAAAATAATGTTTAAATTGAATGGTTTTGCAAATTAGAGAAGGAAACAACTTAACTTTGAAAACACGTCTTCACACTTCGACTCAATCTACAGAAGTGAACACTGAATTCCGAGGCTGAGTTACCTATAACTCCAAAGCTATTCGATATCGGAAATTTGGGTTAAGTTAGTGGGTCCCCCCGACAAACTCCAAAAAATTTTATCAGTAAATCGCATGCGTAAATTTTGGTCGAATACTGAATTCCGACGCTGTGCGACCTTGAACTCCAAAGCTATTCGACATCACAAATTTTCGTTGTATGGGAGGTGCCACTCCCCCTTGATCAACGCTCATAAAATGCAATCAATGAAACTGCATGTGTACATTGAGGTCCAATACTGAATTCAAAAACTGTGCGACCTATAACCCCAAAGCTATTTGATATCTCTAATTTGGGTTAAAAAGGAGGTTTCACGTCCCTTTGTCATACGCCCATAAAATGTAATTAATGAAACTGCATGTATAAATTGAGGTCGAGTACTGAATTCTGACGCTTTGCGACCTATAACTTCAGTGGTATTCGATATCGCAAATGTATGTTAAATGGGCGGTGCCACGCCCCTCTTACCAATGAACATAACATTAAATCAATGAAACTGCATGAGTACATTGTGATCGAATACTGAATTCCGGCGTTGTGCGACCTATAACTCCAAAGCTATTTGATAGCACAAAGTTGGGTTGCATGGGAAGTGCCACTCCTCTTTGCCTTACGATAACAAAATGTAAGTATTAAAAGTGCATGTATAAATTTAGGAAGTTTTAGATAACTTCAAAGCAATACGATATCGCAAATTTGGGTTGTAAGGGAGATATCACGCCCCCCTGTCCAAAGCCCATAAAATAAAATCATTGAAACTGCAGGTGTAAATTGAGGTCAAAAACTGAATTCCAAAGCTATGTGGCCTATAACTTCAAAACTATTCAACATCGCAAATTTTGGTTGCATGGGAGGTGCCACTCCCTCTTGTCCAACTCCCATAAAATTTCATCACTGAAACGGTACGTCTAAATTGTGTTCGAATACCGAATTTCTAAGCTGTGCGGCCCATAACTTTAAAGCTAGTCGATAGCACAAATTTTTAATATATTTGTGGGAGGTAAAAAGGGGTGTGGCATTTCTTCTTAAACTATTTCGTACTCAAAGCAAAGCCATTTACAAAATTTGAGCTCAATCGGACCAATAGTTTCGAATTATTTTGATATTTTCTTAAAAGTAGGCGTAGATGAAGTGTAACACTCACGTTTTAATTGAAGTTAATGACGGTTATCATACGAACTTATTTGCCAAATTTTAACTTAATACGACCAAAACCGTCTAAAATATAGTATTTTTATTGATTTGTGGGCGCAGTTACGAACAAACCCGTAGAAGGAAGTATCCAATTTGGTCCAGTCGTTTTCAAGTTTTAAGCATCCGAACCAATTACGATTCATTTAAATATATGCAGATATTGATTTGTGGGCGGTAAAAGTTGGCGTGAAAACATTTATGTATAGTGACCGCCTCTTGGAGCACCTACACAGTAAGTTTCACTGTAAAAACGTGTTGAACTCCGGAATTGCCACGATTTCGAAAAAGTGGGCGTATTGATATTACGACCACGCCCATTTTTTGTACAGTTACCGACAGTAACCAGAACAAAATTACTAAATCGTAGTTTTTTCCGATTGAAACCGTCAGATATACATATATCCTTTTTTTTGGTTTGTGATCGATAGCGAAAATTTGGCTTGTATGGGAGGTACCACGCCCCCTTTTCCAGTCGCTACCAAACCCATAGATGGGCACTTTGCAGTACCAGTAAAATTGCAGTAAAAATAAATTTTTACTGATAATGAAATTCAATTTGCATTACCAGTAAAATTTTACTGATTACTGAAAAAAATTGCAGTAAAAATAAATTTTTACTGATTACTGAAAAAATTGCAGTAAAAATTTATTTTTGCAATTTTGTTCAGTAATCAGTAAAAATTTATTTTTACTGCATTACTAAAAAAAATTGCAGTAAAAATAAATTTTTACTGATTACTGAAAATATTGCAGTAAAAATTTATTTTTGCAATTTTATTCAGTAAGCAGTAAAAATTTATTTTTACTGCAATTTTTTTCAGTAATCAGTAAAAATTTATTTTTACTGCAATTTTTTTCAGTAATCAGTAAAAATTTATTTTTACTGCAATTTTTTTCAGTAATCAGTAAAAATTTATTTTTACTGCAAATTTTTTCAGTAATCAGTAAAAATTTACTGGTAATGCAAATTAAATTTCATTATCAGTAAAAATTTATTTTTACTGCAATTTTTTCCAGTAATCAGTAAAAATTTACTGGTAATACAAATTGAATTTCATTATCAGTAAAAATTTATTTGTACTGCAT
>OY986435.1:145263867-145531367 GCA_963920525.1 Dichetophora obliterata | reverse complement strand
ATTTATTTATTTATTTATTTATTTATTTATTTATTTATTTATTTATTTATTTATTTATTTATTTATTTATTTATTTATTTATTTATTTATTTATTTATTTATTTATTTATTTATTTATTTATTTATTTATTTATTTATTTATTTATTTATTTATTTATTTATTTATTTATTTATTTATTTATTTATTTATTTATTTATTTATTTATTTATTTATTTATTTATTTCTTTATTTATTTATTTATTTATTTATTTATTTATTTATTTATTTATTTATTTATTTATTTATTTATTTATTTATTTATTTATTTATTTATTTATTTATTTATTTATTTATTTATTTATTTATTTATTTATTTATTTATTTATTTATTTATTTATTTATTTATTTATTTATTTATTTATTTATTTATTTATTTATTTATTTATTTATTTATTTATTTATTTATTTATTTATTTATTTATTTATTTATTTATTTATTTATTTATTTATTTATTTATTTATTTATTTATTTATTTATTTATTTATTTATTTATTTATTTATTTATTTATTTATTTATTTATTTATTTATTTATTTATTTATTTATTTATTTATTTATTTATTTATTTATTTATTTATTTATTTATTTATTTATTTATTTATTTATTTATTTATTTATTTATTTATTTATTTATTTATTTATTTATTTATTTATTTATTTATTTATTTATTTATTTATTTATTTATTTATTTATTTATTTATTTATTTATTTATTTATTTATTTATTTATTTATTTATTTATTTATTTATTTATTTATTTATTTATTTATTTATTTATTTATTTATTTATTTATTTATTTATTTATTTATTTATTTATTTATTTATTTATTTATTTATTTATTTATTTATTTATTTATTTATTTATTTATTTATTTATTTATTTATTTATTTATTTATTTATTTATTTATTTATTTATTTATTTATTTATTTATTTATTTATTTATTTATTTATTTATTTATTTATTTATTTATTTATTTATTTATTTATTTATTTATTTATTTATTTATTTATTTATTTATTTATTTATTTATTTATTTATTTATTTATTTATTTATTTATTTATTTATTTATTTATTTATTTATTTATTTATTTATTTATTTATTTATTTATTTATTTATTTATTTATTTATTTATTTATTTATTTATTTATTTATTTATTTATTTATTTATTAATTTATTTCTGACGTTTTGCTGTAGCACGTCAGAGTTTTGAGAAAATCGATCCAGTTTTGAAAAGGGAATTAAATTTGGATTATCTATTTATCTATATATATAAAATAGGATGTGTGTATGTGTGTAACGTATGGACTCCAAAACGGCTGGGCCGATTTTGATGAAATTTTCAGGTAATGTTCATCTTGGTACGGTGGGTAACATAGGCTATATTTGGACCCGATACGTGGCGCTGGGGTGGACTTACATCGAAAATTTGAATTTATGGACCAATTTAACTGAAATTCAGAATGTATGTTTGTTTGATCATAAGAAAATAATTTGTGTATAAATGGACACGGTAGGTGGCGCTGGGGTGGACTTATTTCGAAAATTCGATGGCGGGAAAAATATATAAATACTTTTAATTTTATTTTATAACTAGGGGAGTAGCGAAGCACACCGGGTTCAGCTAGTTTTTAATAAAATAACAATTTTTCCTCCACTATATTGCGCTATAATTTTCATGTTAAGTTAAAAAATAAACAAAAAGTTGTTGATTTGAAATCCAATAACTAAAGTAGAATGTGCTTAGCTAGCCGGTAACCGCTTGATTCAGCGGTATTTTTAATGAATTTCGTACATTTTTGGTTATTTTTTAAATTTACATTAAAATTAAAGCACCATCTAACGAAAAAAAAATTGTTTTTTTAATAATAAAGATTCAAATTTAATTCTCTTTTCAAAACGGGCTGAAGCATTAAAATCGGTTCACCCATTCTGTTTTTATAGAACTTTTTATTATAGTATTACATTACAAGTGAACCTCCACAGTCCTTCGAAGCTTAAAAATCGATTTTCTCAAATTCTGACGTACTACAGCAAAACGCTGAGACACGTATTTTTTTTATCTTAAGCCTTTTTTCATATTAAGTTAACATTTCTCATGTGTACTCAAAAAAATTTTATTTTGTCGTACTGTGTAATAACATTAAGCTTATGTCTGCTTAACGAGTCGCAATTAGCGAACAATTCACAACTATAAAGTATGTTTTTGTAAAAGAACCCTTATTCTTTGAAGAGTAAAATGTTGTGTAACCCAAAGTGTACGGAGCTTGCCGTAAGTTTTACCAACGGTGCGGTTTATGTGATTATTCCAAAACAGGTGTCTATTGAAAATAATACCAAGGTTCTTCGCGGTTTCCACAAAAACAATGTTCTATCCATTTAGAGTCTGTATAAGAATTTGGTCAATTTTCTTTTTATAAATGGCAATACATTTAGATTTAAAAACAATCCATTTTTAAGCGCCCAATCTTTAATTTTATGAGGTCTTCATTGTTGTTTTTGACAAAGTTATTCATAGAGTCTAAGTCGCAACTTGCAAATAGTTCAACTTTGTCAGCGCACATGTGCAATTTACAAAAGTTCAACACTTTGAGCGGGTCTTTAACATAAATAGAAAACAATAATGGTCCTAACCTTGCGGAACACCTCGTATACCTGCTTTAAATTTAGACGTAACATTATTTACAAATACCGCTTGAGACCGATCTCTTAAATATGACGACACAAAATTTGACGCGGGCAATGAAAAATTATACGTTGTTTCTTACTTAGAAAACAAGATATCGTGGTCACCTGTGTCGAAAGTTTTCGAGTGGTCAAGAATGATCAAAAAAGTTACTTTGTCGGCATGAAAACTCACTCTTATGTCTTCGGTCACATCTATCAGTGGTGCTATACAACTTTGTTTTGTACTGTAGCCAAATTGGTGGTCGGTTAAGAGCCCGTTATCGCAGAAATGCTTATTTCATTGCTTGCACATCAAGTCTTCGAAAACTTTAGAACTAAATGGTAAAATTATAATTGGCGTATTTATTTATTAACAGTTTCCACGATTGGAATTATTTTAGCTTTTTTCCAGCAAGATGGGTAGATTGATTTTGTTAATATCGAATTGAAAATAAAAGTTAATATTGATAAGAGATTTGGTAGCAAAGCTTTTATAAAAATTGGATTTATTTCGTCAAAATGAACAGCATTTGATTTAATGGACAAAAACTTTTTAATACATGGAATTGGTCAACACAACTGAAACAAAAGCTAATACGAGTACCACAGTTATTACCACAGATGGAATTTTCATAAAAATTGGTTAGTATCACATGCTGTTAAGCTCGTCATCATTTTTTGCAATTGATGAAATTGTTTTCTTACTGAGACCAATGTCGCGAATCAAACTCAAAGTCTGCTTGTCGTCTACAGCATTGCTGAATTTGTTTTCATAACATTTGGTTTTAGCAATTTGAATAGCCCAAGTTACTTTGTTTATTTTTTGCTTAAATTGATTATGGAGTTCAGAAGTTTTGAACCGCTTCAAGCGATTTTAAGCAGAGTTACGTTGTTCAATTAGTAGTTTTATCGTACCGATAAACTAAGGACGATCACTTGGTTTAACTTTTCTAGTTTTTATTGGAACAAATTAATCGTAGAAGTAACTTAAACATCTGTTCAGTATCGCAACTTGCTCGTCGACAGAAGAGTTGTAATATATTGTATTAAAATTAATTAAATTAAGTTCAGATTCTAGTTGTTTATAATTAATATTTTTAAGTTTCCTAAAGCTAAAACTAGTCGGTTTATTGCACAATTGATTGTCATATGTTAAGAAAATTAAGTCATGTTTTTAAAATGTTGCACAGGAAAGTTGATAATCAAATAAAAGTTTTGATATGTCAATAAATAAAAAAAAGTCAAGTTAAGTATTTGTAGCACTAGAAAAATGTTAGCCTAAGGAAAACACCTCATTAATAAAATTAACTTCAGACAAAAGGCTGCTAAGTCACCAGCTCTTAAAATATTCGTAAGAGACAAGGACAAACACTGAACATATTATATAAATGAGGACATGTCTTTATAACGATTGGGCCTATAGCTGGGGCCAAAAGGTAATTTTTCAGTGCCAGACATAACATTACTAAACAAATATTCAATAGAACTGCCTATTTGAGATTTACAATTTAATTTGGCTTCTCACATAAATAGCAGCACCTCTGGCATGACTCAGACGATCAGCTTGGAATATTTTACAACCGTTAACTTTAAACAATTCATCCAGCATATCTGGAACGAACTATGTTTCTGAGACTCATATAACATAAACATCAGCTTTGTCAAAAATATACATAAATTCATCAATTTTCTCCACAAAATTTTGTGCGTTAATGTGACAAACATTTAAACCGTTTTTTGTTTACATAACAGGCGAATTAAAGCAGTGTTGTTTACTATTTACGCTACTTAAAGAATTCATGTTCAATATACTACCCGTGCAATTTTTATAAAGTTCTTTGTTATAGTTAAAATACAAATTAAATAGAAAAGTGAGATATACGTACAAGTTAATAAAAAAATATTTAAAACAATGAACAGATAAGGGCGAAAATTAAACATTTTAAAAAACATATACTTATGGTAAAGCCCGTATGATACTTCATTGTTTTGTCTATTTTTTATTCACTGATAATGAAACTAGAGCAATTGAAATAGTGATAAAGCTAAAATGCAAAAAGTGTGAGTACATGTATACGCATATAATACGAATTGCAGAAAAAATGTATGACTGACAGCATTTTTAATGCATTGTTCTTGACGTTTCTCTCAATTCGTCACTCGTTAAGTTTTGATCAAATATTTTGTGTCAAAAACAGGGATGGGAAATGACTTTTTCGAAATTGTACCAAACCGAAATAAAAATTTTACTTTTTGACATCGAATTGTACAATTTTTTCTTCGTGAACTATGAAACTTATTGAATATATATAATGATTCATTTAAAATAGAAAAATATAATAAAAATGGACAAAGAATTCAACATAGTTAAATAAATAAAGTACTGTACATTCAGTTTTTAAAATTAAATCACAAAATATGCGTCTTCCTCTACCTCAACAGAAATATTTTCAAAATGTATAGCTTTTTTAATTTTTCTGTTATAGCTACATTGCCCAGTGGCTTTTAACAAATCATTTTTTTTAATTAAAGAAGAAACTGAATCAACATGCAGATGATTTCTTTGCATTTTTAATTAATTTTGAATCGAAAATATTTTTTTAACTTTTGCTGAAGAATGTAAAATTGATAAAATCCCCTGTAAAATTCTGTAAATGTTGAAAAAAAGTTGTTCATTGAATTCATTTTTAATAGATTCCACTTTCTTCTTAACTTCATATGCAGACAAAGCTTTGCATTTTTAAAAAATCAAGTCGATATTATGAAGATCAAGTTTATTAAAATGTACTAAAAATGGCTTCGTCGTACTTATGTACTTTTTTAATAAAATTGTACTGAAATAGTACAACTGTACTGAAAAATCCAAACCTTGTCAAAAATAAGCTTGAGCTCTTTCTTTCGCTGCCAATAAGAATAGAGAGATAAGATAGTATCGTTTCGGAGATGTAAAACATTGATACGATGTATGTTTTCATCCTTTTCCTACTATATATATCTGACAAGCCCATGCGCTACTTGTTTTCAGATTTTGAAATTGGACAAAAAAATTAAGTGTCGTACAGGCTTAAGCCTTGAAAATATGGTCACTAATCATTAAAATTTGAATTGACCAAATTTTTGATTCTCATCAGTAGGTGCGTAGTATTATGTTCACTACGAAATCCGAGCTGTTGTTAAGGCAAAATGTTATAAGTTTTAATATACTCAGTCAGTTTCTTTTTACAATTTTTTCAAGAATTTTACTTACGGAAGATATAAGATTGATTGGACGATATAAAGAGGGACAGTCTGAAGGTTTGTTTGGTTTTTTTATAGAGAATACCTTCGACTCTTTCCTTACCTGAGGGAAGTAGTATTGTTGTAGAAAGGCATTGACAATTAATGAGAGGTATTTAATTTCCTTTTTTTGGAAGTGCTTTTAGGCATTTGTTACTTAGCCGTCAATACCTGCAGATCTTTTTACTTTTTAAGTTTCTGATTAGATAAGAGATGTCTAAATTAGAAATCAAAATTTGATTATTAGCTGTATAGTCAGTTGTGCGAATCAACTCAAGGGCATTATTTACTTCGGAAACTGTAACGGGCTTTCATGATTTAAAGCACTTTTCTTGACTTGTGTCGTAGCGAGAATTATTATGATTTATAATTGAAGAGCTTATTGCAATAACTTGATAAGCCACATGATCTAAAAAATCAATTTTTTAGGCTGAATATATTAATAAATGCATTGTCAACATCCACTGAAGAGATTTTGGATATTTCTTATTAATTTTCCAACCTATTTGTAAAAGTTTCCGAGTTCAATTCCATTTCTTCACACAAAAATAAAATTTTTCAAAACTTTAGAGTCGATTATTTTAGAATATTTTTTATGTGGCTTATCATGTTTTTGCAATTAGCCCTTCAATTGGTATTTTTTTAGACTTCTTCCTTATAATATTTGTCCTGTTTTAAGAAGGAGAATGCAGTTACTGTTAATAAACTTTATATTTATTGCTATCAGTATTTTAAATATTGTTAATGTTTGTTACGTTGTGATTAATGAATAGATCTTATTGGATAAAAGACTGCTGCAATTTAATTTGCAGTTCATTAAGGGCTAATTTTTCAGTGCGAGCTTAAGCTCTAGTCAAATTAAACCGAGGTTAACCCATCAAAATTAGACTTTTAAACTCGGTTTAGGCAAAAAAAACACAGTATATGATCATTTAAGTGAATTAATATCAACGAATGCTAAAATATCCAGTTAAAACGAGTTTAAACGTCCAATTTTGGTATTTTAACCTCAGTTCCATTCGACTAGAGTTTATATCGCACTGAAAAATTGGCCCTAAGAGCCCCAGTTTAAATTCAATCTGAGACAGAACGTTTTTCAAGTGAATTAATATTTCTGTTCGTCTGTCACCTCGCTGCAGACAATGCACATTACCCTGAATATTTTAGAAATTTTTTCTATAACTCTCCAATTCTTCAAAAAAAATTTTTTTCTCTACAAAATCAGTGCTCATACTCATGAGTATCTGATTTAATTGTTCTTAAAAATTTTTCTCGTGAATTCAGAGTTGCCATCTCGAGCAACTGCTGAATATTTTAGAAATTTTTTCTATAACTCTCCAATTTTTCAAAAAAACTTTTTTCTCTACAAAATCAGTGCTCATACTCTTGAGTATCTGATTTAATTGTTCTTAAAAATTTTTTCTCGTGAATTCAGAGTTGCCATCTCGAGCAACTGCTGAATATTTTAGAAATTTTTTCTAAAATCTCCAATTTTTCAAAAAAAATTTTTTTTTCTACAAAATCAGTGCTCATACTCTTGAGTATCTGATTTAATTGTTCTTAAAAATTTTTCTCGTGAATTCAGAGTTGCCATCTCGAGCAACTGCTGAATATTTTAGAAATTTTTTCTAAAATCTCCAATTTTTCAAAAAATTTTTTCTCTACAAAATCAGTGCTCATACTCTTGAGTATCTGATTTAATTTTACTTAAAAATTTTTTCTCTTGAATTCAGAGTTGCAATCTGGGCAACTACTATTAATTAATACGAAATTAATTTAAACATCCCGGTCCAGAGTTGTCAACCCCGTGCAAGTTCTGAAGTAACACTTATCACACTACTTCTCAATAGTAAAGTGATAAGTCATCTCACTATACGTTGCCACGTTGGATTCCAAGTCAACTCGTGTGCTCAGGTCATCGGTCAAAATGAGCATCAAACAAAAATTCATTTTTACTTCTGACAACTTGGTCGAGTTTTGCTCGAAGTTTGAAGACATCAACGTCGACGATCATACAGACTCAAGTGTACACGTACAGCTTCTCGACCTGGATCAAAGGTGGGCCAGACTCAATGACGCCTATGCAGAAGTGATGATCGCAGAGGACTCAGTAGCAGATGACGCGTTTAAGTGTTCAACAAGGACAAAATACAGCACGTGTGTGGATACATACCACAGATGTAAGGCACACATGATGGACCTAGGGAAGTTGTTCGAAAATGAGATGGTCAAACCAACTCATAGCACTACTCTCAACCATTCCCAAGCTCAAGACAACGCAATCGCCTGTATCAAAGTACCACCGTGTGATACAGAAATATTCTACGGAAGCTACGAAGACTGGCCATCCTTCCGAGATATGTTCACGGCAGTCTACACTAATCACCCTAAACTCACACCCGCTCAAAAGCTGTATCACCTACGCAATAAAACCCGTGGCCCGGCGGGAAATATTGTCAAAAGGTATCAGCTTTGTGATGAAAATTTTTCGTTGGCGTGGGAGGCTCTACGCTCACGCTACGAAAATAAAAGGATACTGGTGGACAACCAGCTCAAAATTCTATTTGGCATCCCAGCTGCAACAACAGAAAACAGTGGAGCGATCCAGAGGATTCAGTCGACAATAAACGACTGCCTCGCCATGCTATCGGCGCAAGACGTCTGTATCGATCATTGGGACCCAATTCTGATCTATCTATGCTCATCTAAGTTGCCGGAGGAGACGTTAGCCCTCTGGGAGCAATCACTCACATCAAGGCGAGAATTCCCTACATGGCTACAGATGGACGAGTTCCTAACAGCTCGATACGAAGTAGTCGAGAAATTAAACAGCATAAAAGGAGCTAAACCCAAATGGTCTCCACCCGCTGCTCAAAATCGAAACCAACCAAATACTTCCAATAACCGGAACACCAACGCTCACTACCCGCAAAACCACTCTCAACAAAACTCGAACCATAGGTTCAATGTGCAAAATTTTCACTCGGAAAATAATGCACAAGTGAAATATTCTCTCTGCCCAAAATGTCGGCAGCAACACGCTCTTCGACTGTGTCCACAGTTCAAAACTCTTTCTGCTCAAGAGAGGAACAAATTTGTTACCCAAAACAAAATTTGTTCTAATTGTTTAGCGTATTCACACACAAAAAGAGAATGTCAAAGTTCATACTTGTGTTTACATTGTAAAAAACAGCATCACACTATGCTGCATGTAAACCATCAAGCAAACTCTGACAATCCCCAAACACCGTCCACTTTTCCATCTCGCCCAACTTCTTCGATGCATATCGAAACGACGGCGCAAAACTCTTTATCCGCTAATGAAATCTCTTCTGACTCTCATCACGAAAAAATTGCTCAAGTCAGCACTCACTTTTCTGCCAATGAGGAGAAAATTATATTACCCACAGCTCTTATCCACGTATTGCATTTGGGAGAAAGTTTTACTCTAAGAGCTCTGATTGATCAGGGCTCTCAAAAAACGTTTATTTCTGAACGAATTAAAAACCTTCTCGCACTTCCAACCCAAAAAATTCTCACCAATATCTCTGGCATAGGTGGTCAGATGGTTGGCAGCTCCAGCCAAATTTGCATGCTTAAAATTGTAACGAAAGATCTCAGCTTTCAACTAGACGTGCAAGCAATTGTCTTACCCAAACTTACCAGCTTATTGCCATCTAGCACCTTCTCGAAACCTAATTTTAGAGAGCTGGAAGGCTTAAAACTCGCCGATCCTAATTTCTATTTGCCAGGTCAAATCGACATGCTAATTGGAAGTGATGTTATTCCAAGTCTTTTACTCGAGGGTTTGCGGTCAAACGTTTTCGGTGGAATTCTAGCCCAAAACACGGTCTTTGGATGGATATTAAGTGGCCCTCTCACTGTCCAAAGTTGCTCATTTTCGACTCAAGTTTCATGCGTCACTGAACCCTCTATAAGCGACCTTGTTCGCCAATTTTGGGAGCTAGAAGAGGTACCAACAAGCCGAGCTGTCTCAGCTGAAGATGCGTTTTGTGAAAGCTTGTATAAACGCACTACTTTCCGTCAAGCTGATGGTCGGTATGTGGTCAAGCTACCTTTCAAGAAAACCTTTGATTCTCAGCTGGCATTAGGTGCTTCTCGTTATGTTGCCCTGCAGCAATACAAACGCATCGAGCTCAATCTCAATAAAAACACACAATTAAAACCTCAATACAACCAAGTGTTGCTGGAATATTTAACCCTTAACCACATGCAAGAAGTTTGCTCTAATGAAATTGTATGTGATGGAAAATATTTTTCATTCTATCTCCCGCATCATGCGGTAATTAAACCAGCCAGTACCACCACGAAAGTGAGAGTAGTTTTTAATGCCTCAAAGGCTTCACAAAGCGGGCACTCTCTCAATGACGTACTTTGTACTGGTCCTACTCTTCAAGCTGACATCATGACCATTATCCTCAATTGGCGATTATATCGCTTTGTCTTTAATGGCGACATTGAAAAAATGTATCGTCAAATAATGGTGCATGAAGACGATCAAGACTTTCAACGGATACTCTTCCGTCCCGACCTTTCTCAATCTATAAAAGATTATTGTCTCAAAACGATAACCTTTGGTGTTAATTGCGCCCCGTACTTGGCCATTCGAACTTTGCATCAACTAGCTGAAGATTGCAAAGACGAATTTCCATTAGCTTACCCCATACTCAAACGTGAAACCTACGTAGACGACATCTTGTCCGGCGGTCACGACTTGCATTCGGCTCTGAATGCCCAAACCCAAATAATAAGTGCGTTAAAGTCGGCTGGCTTACCACTTAGAAAAATCATCGCAAATCATGCTGATCTCTTACAGCATCTTCCTACTCAAGATCTGCTTGATGACAATTTTTTAAAATTCTACGACACAAGCTCAACAAAAACTCTCGGGATAAAATGGAATGCGATAAGTGACTCCTTTTGCTACTCCATTAAACCCGTTACTCTAACGGGATCTGCTACAAAGCGACAAATTCTGTCGGCTGTAGCATCCCTTTTTGACCCCGCTGGATGGTTAGCCCCAATCATCGTTCAAGCGAAAATGCTTATTCAGCAACTCTGGATTGAAGGCGTAGACTGGGACGAATGCGTTAAGCCCATGTCATTAGTCAAATGGAATGAGTTTGTCGAAAATTTGCCTTCCATTGAGCAAATAAGAATTCCAAGATGGATTGGGTTTGTTCCTCAACACAAAATTCAAATCCATGGCTTCTGTGACTCCTCCGAGAAGGCGTACTGTGCGACTCTGTATTTGCGCACTTGCGATTCTAAAAACGTAATCAGTTCTCATTTGTTGGTCGCAAAAAGCAAAGTCGCTCCACTTCAGACTATAAGCTTACCTCGTCTCGAATTATGTGCGGCAGTACTTTTGTCCAAACTAGTTAAACATATACTTTCAGAACTCAAATTTCCATCCCTTGAACTTTTCCTGTGGTCTGACTCATCAATTGTGCTAGCCTGGCTTGAAAAACCCCCATACACATGGAAAACGTATGTAGCAAACCGAGTCTCAGAGATTTTAAATAACGTCAAGAATGCAACATGGAGGCACGTCTCTTCAGGAGAAAACCCAGCAGATCTCGGCACACGAGGATGTTCTCCGCCTCAACTCATTGACAATTCTCTTTGGTGGCAAGGCCCTGGTTGGTTACTCCAAGAAGCCAACAAATGGCCTAGTTACAAGCCACCGGCCCTTGTGGTGCCTGAAACTAAAAAGGTGGAAGTTCTCCATACTTTTACTCCCGACGATGATCTACTCAATAGATTTTCCTCTTACCCGAGAGCTATGCGCGTCATCGCATATATTGTCAGGTTCATTCATCGCTGTTCACCCACATACCGAGCAAATCGCATAAAAAACTCGGGAGAATTATCTCAAAATGAAATAAATTTCGTTAAAATACGATTGATAGTACAATCTCAATTAATATATTACCCTGAAGAATGTAAAAATCTCAAGACTTCTTTACCTATCTCCAATAAAAGCTCTCTGCTGACACTCAATCCATATCTGGACCCAAATTCTGTACTGCGAGTAAATGGTCGGTTAGCAAATGCCGCACTCACTTTTAATGAAAGGCACCCCATTATTTTACCAGAAAAATCTCGCCTCTGTAGTCTTATCCTCGATTTCACTCACAAAACGCTTCTCCATGCAGAGCAGCAACTCATGCTGAGAGCGGTTCGACAGGAATACTATATTCCAAAACTAAAAAACAAAATCAAACACTGTATCTTTCAATGCAAAGTGTGCACGATCTTCAAAAAAAAGGTGCAATCTCAAATAATGGCTGCTCTTCCTCCTGAGAGAGTCAATTTTTCACTTCCCTTCACGAATACTGGAGTTGATTTCGCTGGCCCTTTTGAGCTAAAGAGCTCAATGCTTCGTAAAGCTCCTTACCTCAAAGGATACGTAAGTGTTTTTGTTTGCTTCTCCACCAAAGCTATTCACTTAGAAGCTGTCTCTGATCTCTCGTCGGAAGCCTTTTGTGCTGCTTTCGAACGCTTCATTGGTCGGCGTGGTCTCCCACACAAGGTGTTCTCCGACAACGGCCGTAATTTCGTTGGGGCCGATCGAACCCTGCGCAAAGAATATGACCAATTCGTGCAAAAATCTGCTGAAGAAGTATCTAAACAATTCAGCGTCCACGGTTTTGAATGGTCTTTTATCCCCCCAACTGCTCCTCATATGGGTGGACTGTGGGAGGCCGCGGTCAAGAGTTTTAAAATTCACTTCAAAAAAGTAGCACAGCTATAAAGGTTTACCTTTGAAGAGTTCTCAACTCTTCTCATTAGAATTGAGGCAGTTCTAAATTCACGACCCCTATCTCCACTAAGTGAAGACCCTTCTGAACTCTTACCATTAACGCCCGGCCATTTTCTTCGAGGAGCGCCATTGGTAGCTATACCCGAGCCCCCTAAGGAAAATCTCTCGCTAATTAATCGATGGGAAAAAGTTAAAATTCTCCATCATCAGTTTAGCCGTCGATGGAAAGAAGAATACCTTTGTGAATTGCATAAAAGGCATAAATGGAAACACCCCAAACGTGACCTCAGCATCGACGATTTTGTTGTTATTAAGGACGAACTGCTCCCGCCAACTGAATGGCGCCTAGGTCGCATCATCAAAACGTATCGCGGTACCGATACTCGAGTTAGAGTAGCGGATATAAAAACTCAGAACGGAATCATAACTCGACCCATAGTAAAATTATGTATCCTTCCTTCGGTTTAATTATGATCTCATTCCCTTTTTCTCTAACTTATTCATCCTCCAACCAAACACTCTCACATTCCATAGTCAATTACGCATATACTCCTATTCACTCATATATCTCACGACATATTCTGATTTGGTTTTGCCTCTCTTATAATACGAGTTTCCAATTATTAATGATATTTTCCCTCTTCCAGCTTCCAGAAGTGCCAGCTGTGTCGCGAGCACCACTCGCTGCGAAGGTGTAAACGGTTCCTGGCGATGACTGTGCCTCAGCGAAGACACGCCGTGCGCAAACATGCGTATTGCTTTAACTGCCTGGCACGGTCGCATGACATTTGGGAGTGCACTTCCCGCATCGAATGCCATGTGTGTGGTCTTCAGCATCACACCCTGCTGCATCCGGACAAACATCCACGGATAATCTACGATTTGACACCGACACCAGCCAGGCGAGTCGCCTGCCAAAAGGTAGCAGCAAAGCGCGCACCGCCGTCCAAATGCGTGCGAACAACGAGCCACGATGGTAAATGGTATCCGCGCGCAAGTCCACGGGATTGTTTGGCAAAGGCCATCAAGGCACTAGAGAGGTTGCAGGAGCTACTTTAAATATTGCACCAGTGCAAGGCGCGCGCGATGTTCGCGTCATTAACGTTTTTCCCACTTTAATATATTCCAATTTCATAATTTCATTTTAAATATTTTCTTTTCTGAAACGATAATTGTACTTGAATTATTTACCAGAAAACACACTGAATTTAAAGTAGTTTTACATCATTGTTTGTACGTATACATTGAACACAGCCTTCCGCTGTAGCTCCATCCGAGCTCCATTTTCGGAACGCTGGTTTCCGCCCTTTTTTGCGCTCTCTTGTGTTCTAACCAGCCAATTGTAAGGTTGTAATTTTCCATATAAAATTTTGAAAATCCTAATTTTGAATAAAAATTATTAACTCTATTAAAAACCTATAAATCGCTTTAATAATTGAAATATACTCTGGATATATAAAAACCATCACACGGGAGTTTGTTATCTCAGCCAATAAAGGGATTCTACCACAAATTTCAACAAGGAATTATTTTCGGAAAGTGTAAGTTCAGCGGTAAACAGATATCAATACACCTAGAAGACCTCCAAAAGGAGGTAACTTTTGGATTTTTTTAAGTTAGAATGTGTTCAAATAAGAAAATAAAAATTTCCGTCCGTCCGCCTGTCCGTCTGTCTGTTTGTCGACATGATAACAGTCGTGATTTTGAAGCTATAGTAATGAAATTTGGTATTTAAGCTTGTATTTAAAATACAAAGATCAAGATCGCAAATGAATCAAATCGGATGAAAACAACGCCTATCTCTCATACAAAATTATTTTTTAAAAAACAGTAAAATCTCTTGTAATTCTACGAAACTTAATATATGTACTTGAAATATCCTCGGGCAATTGACCAATCGGCAATTAAGCATAGTTGATGACTTCATGTCTATGAATCAAAATCTTATCCATAGTTGAGAGCATATTATACCACGGATACATATGCACAAAATATTTTGCTGTGTCTAGCGCAAAAGCACGGAATTTTTCAATATTTACTTCGTAACCGCATGAAATTACTATTAAAACCATATGCATTTTTTTAATGACATCTACATGAAGGTTAATAATTAATGCTGTTATTTCTGCATTTCCAAACAAAAACGTCGAGCGGTATTTCCATCATTAGAATTACCAAATCCTGGTTTTGGTTGATCAATTACCAAACCAATTTTTTCCTTGAACTCTCTCTGAATTCTGGATTTATTTTCTAACACATTTTCGATTTTTCGATTTCCGATTGCTCTCTTATTAGCCATTTTTCACTGGTAGTTTAGCTGCCAAATGAAGCAAGCATTCGAAAAATCTTATCCAACCGTGTAGAATCGATAAGCCAAATTGAAGATTTTCGACTTCGACTTCTTTTTTAATCATTGCATCAATATAATTGAACTCTTTAATAGTTGAAGCACTTAGATAGCACCTTTGTGTGGATGAAGTTTCAGTAAGTGCATTGCACACCTTGCCGTCTGTCATGGTTAGCATAAGCTTTTGGCTTAATTCTATCAATTTGTCTCTACATTGTACAGCAGATTTTTGAAGGTCTCTTATATCTGCTTCTACTCATTCTTTTTTTCTTGATACCTCTGCAGTTTTTTTAATAAATTACATGCAAATTGGTCGACAAAATCTTGTTGCAGATGGGCGTAAGATGTTGCAGATGGCCAAAGTAATTGTATAGGAGCAATAAAGGAAATGAATATTGATGAATCATTCGCAACAGGGTCCTGGAAGGCTTGCTTGTATGTGCTGTTGCCCGAACTTCCGTCAAAACCCAACTTTTTAAAGGAACTACAGATAGATTAGATAACTCCTTATTCTGCAAATCATATATCATGGGTTTTTGCAATATTATCAAGCGTTGGACGGTATGATTCAGCAATGCTTGCAAATGTAATTCGCACGGAGTTTCCGACATTTTAATAAATTCTCGCTCAGGATAGCAGTATTTTTTGCCTGACTGTACAGCGATATAGCAAGGAAACTTTTTGGGATTAGCACTTTTGATAACATTGAATTGATGACGTGATAATTTAGCTTCTACAGGCATAGCAAAAGCGTCTTCATTTCTGATCCATGTTTCCTTCTTATATTTTTCAAAACTTTGCCTATATTTACTTGCTCTTTGAGGTGATGAAGTTGTCACTTCATGCAACAATTTTGAAGCTTCTATATGCCTTCAGCTTGCGAACTAATATTTTGGCATACGCCAAAACTGATAAGAAAGTAGACTCTCTTAATTGTTTACATTTTGCTATTTTGGTTTTTCTCATCTTCAAATGAAATTAAATTTCCTTTCGCCCTTGTTTTTGAGGATTAGAGGTAGTGAAAGATATTGAAGAAGCTAACCAATCGCGATTATAACTCAAAAACGTTGCCTCAATTCTATGTGCTCTTGTACAACGTAACTTGAATGCATGAATAAACAGATTTATTATTTCTGCGAAGCCTTCCTCATATTTCTCCGCAGGACAAATTCGTCGCTTCATTTCATCTCTCAAATACTGAAACTTATCATTAAACTTAGAATGCCCAGAGGTTTTCATTATATCATACAACCTTTGGCGAGTTATACAAAATGTATTAGAAGCAGTTCATTAAAACTAGACAGCACATTTAATCTTCATATTAAAGTTTAAGTGCACTTGAACACCTGAATGCCTGAATAAGCATACGATTGTCATATAATAATACCAACAAATTAAACACAGAATTAACGGAGAAATTGCAACTATTTCGCATTGTCGATAAGTGGTACACGCTGCATTAAACATTATTTATTAAGAGTTTTAAGTGTCCTAAAAATTTCAATGCCAAATTCGTATTGCACAAATATTAAGAAGTCATATTAATTAGTAAAATACAGATCAGTATTAATAAACGCAGAATTTTGTAAAAGTGTATTATATTTTTGAAGAAATAACATTCAAAAAGTGATTTGTCACAACAAATTTTCATAAAAGTACTGCTGTAGTAATCCTAATAATAGGGAACACTATTTCAGAAAACACATATAGGGAAAATTGCTTTTGTGACGTATCATGTTTTGAATGTTAGCTTTAACGTTTAAGCTTTTACCATGAAAATATTACAGATATACAGACTGTAGGATATAGCTACAAAATTAAAGAAAAAATAAGAAAAAAATTTAAAACAAAACAAAAACACAAAAAAAAATATAACAAATAAATAAGCAGCGCAATAACAACAAACACACTCTCTTGCACTTGATAATAGCGATTGCAGTTCGTTTGCAGAAAGTTTAATATTTTCTAAAACGCACAAGATAGCACAACAAAATTTAATACACTTTAAAACAACAGTCCATATTAAAAGCAAATCATTATGAGATGACAACAGAACACAAAAAAAAATAAACTTTAACTCCACATGCATATCAAAGTATCGGAAATTTTTGACACATTTTTTAATTGACACAAAAAAATTAATTTCAACACTTTATCTTATAAATTTTTGGGGCGTTAGAACAATAATAATCTGAAGTTGAAGGTTCCATTAAAAATTATTTAAAAAAAAAAATTTATAAATAAATTTTATATAAAAATGCTGAAAAAATGCGATTCTCCACTGCGCGCGAACGAAAGCAAAAAAGAGTTAAGTTTAACAGCTTGTAACTTTTGAACTAGTACTCTTAAAGTATTATTTTTTTTTGCTTGTGATGCAGAATTTTATTAACATGAAAGCGGTATCCAAAAAAAGTTCGCATCTTCGATTTTATTTATTTTAATTTTAAGCCAAAAAACCGACCAAATAACAAAACAAACATTTGCTTAGTTATTAAAAATTGAAATAGCAATTTTCTACTTAATTCAAGCAAATATTGGCTTTGTTATTATAAATTAAAATAGCAAATTTTGATTAAATTTTGCTGAAATTCAGCATAATTTTGAAGTGGCTGAGAATCAAGCGCAAGTTTTGCTTAACCAGAATACAAATTTAGCAAACTGTTTTCTCAGTGGGGATATGAGAAAAGATTTACTTCACCAATTCAATGTTTTATATTGTTTTCAAAAATCCTATAAATATTCAATTTTTTTCTCAAAGAATAAGCCAAAAGTTATTTTTGTTGTAATTTTTTTTAAATTTTCTTTTTCCCCACTTTTTCATAGTACATATCATTTATCTGCAAAAATCATAGAATTATTTTTTGGATAATATCATATTTTTTCAAAATGTTATTACATTTTTTACAATGTTCTACAGCTTAAAAAATAAGTATATGCATAAATCAATGTTTGAAGTCATTTAATTATCTATTAAGCCTTTTTATTGATTTAAAGTATACTCCGGCAGACGAAGGAGCCACAGACCGCCTTATTGTCATATATGAATTTTTATGATATTCGAAAAAAAAAATTTTAAACATATTTTCACTATTTTTAGTATATATGCTGAAAGTACCATGTGAACTGAATTATCAAATTTAACTTAGTCTTTACGTATAACGAAACGGTGGCTGAACGAAATGCGAGACACGGTAAGCAATACATTTTTCCATATCAAAAATATTGTCGCTCGTTTCTTTCACGACGTTCAGCCCTCGTTTCGTTATACGTAAAGATGCAGCTAGTTTAATAAGACAATAACCGCCCGAAATGTAGCATTTTTGATGATTTGTGGGCGGTAATAGAGGTGTGGGAAAATTTCTTCCCTAAAACTATCACGCACTCGAACCAAATCGACTGCCAAAATTTCAGCTCAATTTAGCTTAAACCTAGCGTGCTTTGCTTCACTCCACTGTTAGCCATTCTTGTAGTATGGTTTGTCTAAGGCTGAGGTCAAGCCCAGCCGTCCCAGGATTCTGTGAAGGATCCACTTAATCTCCAGCAATTAAGAACGCAATTTAAATTTTATGTTTTCAATCTTTATTGAACAGTTCTAATTCCTTATGCTAGTTCTTATGACGTAGTCGGTTCTTATAACGGTAGTCGGTTGTTACGATGCTAATCGGTTGACAGTAATCTCTTCTTATGACGGTAATCAGTTCTTAAGATGTTAATCGGATGACGGTAATAGCTTATGACGGTAATCGCTTCTTACGATGCTAATCGGCTGACAGTAGTCGCTTATGACGGTAATCGGTTCTTACGACGGGAATCACTTGACGGTAGTCGGACGGCAATCGCTTATGACGGTAATCACTTCTAGTGTCGGCAATCGGCTGTAACGATGCTAATCGGTTGACAATGGCTGTCGGTACAGCGAGCAGAGTTATGCAGTCAGAAGCTCAAAGGTTTTGCAAGGGCGTTACGTAAAACTTGATTTCTGGTGCAAGGGCTACCGAGGCATCGCAGCGAGCAGAATCTGAAGAATTTACGGAGCAGACGACCGCAAGGTTCGATTGTGTCGCTTGACTACTGTTGCTAGGGCTAGTATCACGGCGAGCAGTATTCAAGCATATGGCATGCAAAAGAATGAGTTGAAGTGACGAGTTGCTGAGGCGTTGCCGACTGAAACAGCCAAACAGCGAAGCTTGCAAGGACAGACGAAAAGCAGGCAACTGCAAAGTTCGACTGCAAGGCTTGTATACTGTTGCGAGGGCGTGTAGCGCAGCAAGCAGATGTTATGCAGTCAGAGGCTCAAAGGTTTTGCAAAGTCCAATGCTTGAATACTGCTCGCCATGCTACTAGCGCCCAAGCAGGGACCTGATTCCAACGACGAATGTGGAAACAATTTAAGCAAACCACCAACGAGAGTTTGTTGAGAGTAAACATATAAACCGTCTTCACCCCACGCTTATCCCTCGAAAAGTGGGTGTAACTAAAGTGGAACATGCCCGTTTTTAGTAAATTTGTCAAATGTAACCCTGCAAACTAAATTACCCAATTGTAGTCTTATACTACATTAGCTTTGGGCCAAATGAGAAACGAAGTCATCTCAATTCCCATACAAATTCTCAGTTGCAATTCAACTCATTTAAAACAAATTAATGAGATTAATAAAACTAATAAATTTAATTAATAAATTAATAAAGAATGGATAAAAAGCAAAGGAAAACGTCACACAACAAATCATTTTATGCACATGTATCATCATCAATATCAACCAGTAAAAACAAATCAAAGAAGCAGTTGTCAAACAAAATGAGATACTTTCGCAAAAAAAACCAATGTAAGCACTTTTTAATGACTGATTCCAAATGATTCTAATTTAAACGTAGTATTATACGACAAAAACCGTTTGAAATATAGCATTTTCATATTTTTGGGCGGTTAAAGGGGGCGTGAAAACTCATTTTTAGTACAGTTTCCGAAAGTAACTATACAAATAAAATTACCAAATTTTAGTCTTGTACGACCAAAACCATCTGAAATTTAGCATTCTTAGCATAAAGTAAACGTGAAAAGTAGGAGTAGCAAAATATCAATAGCCTATCACGATTTAGTTGAACTAAAAACTCGTTTGGTACTTGTATCGTCTAAATCGGTTCAGCAGTTCTCGCGTGATTGTCAAACATCCCGTGATTGGCTGCAAAACATAATTTATTCCTATAACTGAATTCTGGCTCCCTGTATGTACTGTATCCCTGTACTGTATGACAGCAAGAATCTCCCTGAAAGCAACTACACAACTCGGCTACTGTGTTATATTGGAGAAGCTCTCGCGACAAAGAGAGGAAACCTTTGTTTGCTGTTGTGTAGTGCCGCTTGTGAAATGTAAGCATAAAATGAAATACGTGAATATTGTAATAATTAAAAAATAGACTTATCGAAAAACTAAGTAAGCTATGACACCGGAACTTATCATAGGAATTGAATAAACAAAGAATTATTAAAATAATCAAATTGTAGTTAAGAGTTAGTATAAAGAATTATCAAAAAAGAATTGGTTCAGCGGTTACCGAGCTTGTCTGGCTTAATATTTCGTGAGTCTCCTTTTATATAACAGTATAGATATAAATATACTATATCCCGATAATATTTTCCCTCAGAAATCTATTTTCGTTTCATATAAAAACAAAATTTTCATTTGTTTTATTTAACGAATAAAATGTTTTTGAAAGATTTATAATTTTCTAAAACCATGTTTTAAAATAATTATTTTTGGGTTATGCATTGTTCCAATAATTTTAGTTTAAATATTTTATTAATGAATTTCCTAACACCACTTCTACCAGAACTTACTTAGCAATACCTATTAACTAATGCGCACACTCTTTTTAATAAGTTTTACATTCATTCTCAACTTTACCGCTGCCGTGCAAAATGAAATTTGCAAAAAAAACAAATAATTTTCGCTCTACCTTACTGTAAATTCATGTCAGTTTTTGTTCCGGCTTAAAAATATTGGTTTTTTTAACTATCCGTCTGCATTTGTACATACTCATCTATTCACCTGTATTCCACATTATCAGTCTGTCCGTATGTTTGCTTCTGACAGTCCGTGCACTATACATTTATTTAATTTTGCAATATATATCACAGCACAAAAAATCACCTAAAGTCTTATAAGATTACTGCAAAAAGCAGTTTACTGTGTAAGGTAGATGTCATCAGTGGTTTAGCGGCCATGCCCGAACAAATGTGATTAAAAATTGTGTACAGGTGTGGAAGGCCTCGCAGCTACATTGTATTTTGGAAATACTTGGTTACGTCATGTGTCCATTTACCACTGTATTGTTTTCAGTGAGCCCTTTAGAGCGCTCAGTAATACATACTCAATATGGGAGAGTATAAATAAAAGCAATACATTATGGTATAAAAGTTACCCGACACCGCAATAGAAACAATGAGAAAGTCTATAGCAGAGGAAAAGAGAGATATAGCTTTATTCTGCTTGTGTGTCTAACAATTTAATGAAGCAATGATTTTTTATGTTTGGTTTTTTCGGCTACTTTATAAATTTAAATTTTGATAATTTTTAAGAGTGGTTTTAAAAAATAAAGGATGCAAGATTTTAAGTTAAACAAATAGCTTTATACTAGTGAAAGAATTACTAAAATCGGTGCAGTAGTTTTTAAGTTTAGCGTCGTCGCAGATACGTGAGAAACCTTTTATATAATAGTATAGATATCAGTTCATAGTTTTATCTGTAAAATTATAAAAGATTATTTGTCAGTATAAAATTTTAATAGCTATAAGCCAATAGGTTGCGCTAAATTTTTAGGCATTTGCTGAAATTAAGAAGAGAAAAAGCAACATAACAACGATTATATGCAAACTTTAACTTTAAGTGAATAAAAAATAAATAATGAATAACAAGTGAATAATGAATACAAAATTAATAATGATTAAAAAATGAATAGTAAATAACAAATGAATAATGAATAAAAAATGAATAATGAATAAAAAATGAACAATGAAAAAAAAACAATAGCTGAAAATGTGAAATTCTTTGTGAATTGCATTCTTTCTGAATAACATTCAAATGAATAAAAAAATTGATTCATTATTTTGAATAACGAAAATTAGTAATTGAAATGAACAAATTATCATTTTTGTAAAAATGAATGTGAATTTAAAATTTTATTAATAAATCAATTTTGCATTGATTAAATGCATTCTTATTTCGTTATTCATTGATTCATTTTTTGTGAATAAAATCAAATTGCATGCATTCTTTTACATCTCTGAATGAGTTCATGTATTATTCTTACCAACATTAAGAGAATTTTTTAAATTGTCTTGTAAGAATGGTAACAAACTATTTTTAATAGTTTTAATGTCAAATAAAAAAATAAATAAAAAATTGGCCATTTCAACCCTTGGAAGGACTTTGATCACGCTTCTTTATTTATCTATTGCGTTGTGCGTGTTATTAAATATTTGAACACAATTGATTGAGAACTGGACCTACGAGTATTATGCAGACACCGAGCGGCTTATGTACGTTGTCAAGAAACTTTTCATGGCAAGTACCACGAATAAATACATTTTTACTACATTTTCATACACTTGATCTTCATAATATCGATATGATCTTTTTTGCTTTTTTAAAAAAGTCAAAGCTTTTTCTTCATGTGAATTTTGGGAAAAAGTGAAAGCTATTAAAAATTATTTCAATGAACCACTTTTTTCCAACATTATAAGAATTTCACAGGGAGTTTTATCAGTTTCACGTTATTAAGCAAATGTTGAAAAAATATTTTCGATTCAAAATTTAATCAAAACTAGGTGCAGAAATCGTCTGCTTGTTGATTCAGTTTCTTCTTCCATTTCAAGGTTTATTTCGTAAATATTTTTAAAATCAAATAAAATTGAATCATTTCAATTTTTTTTTGCGTTTTTACGAAGATTTTAAACTATACTATTCTTATATTACTATTTTTATTTTTGCACGTTTCAAGTAGACCTGTGATTCTTGCTGATAGTAGATTTAAACATTTTCATTAAACAATTGCAAAATAGTTTACTTCTAAATAGAAATTGTAAGAAATCGCGTCTTTTTTGTCGAAAACCGGGAGAAAAGATTATTATAAATGAACAATTCAACTACCTGCTAGAGCACTTGGTGTGTAAAATAACATATTAAAATGTCAGTCCAATCAGCTCGATATAAATTTTTTTAAATATCGGCCCGATCAAAAAAATGTTTCGAGAAAAACGCTTTTAAAGTTTTAAAGTTTCAAACAATGGCTAAAAAGCTCAGGAGATTTGACAGTCGATCTTACATTATTTAAGGATCATAAGCAAAATGGCGTACTCAGATTTTTTCCATCACTTCTATATTACGTGTAAAACCACTTTGAAAACGTAAATATTACATACATTTTGATATAACAAGGTTTTAATGTCGTAACTGCTCAAAAAATTTAAAAATGGTTTCTAGATAATTAGACTACGCTTAGCAAGTACTTTGTTTTTTTCTATCACGTCGAAAGTTTCCGTTATGATCAGTTTCAAATTAAAAATAAATAAAAGAAACATTGCTCCAGGAGCAAAAAATGCATATCAGCTTTAGTTTAGTTTTTGCGTCGTAGAGGTAGAATGCGCACCATCAGTTGGATGCGTAACGTGCTGTTGCCAGTTGCTAAGATGGATGGCTCGAAAAGAAAGATCAATGCCTTTCGAAGTCCCAATGATGTGGATTCAGCCCCGATTGCGCTCAAGTTTAATTATTAATTTTTTTGCTACTGTAGTGCGCACCAAGTTAAGCAACCAAACGTACACAAACTATTTGGTTGCACTGTATTTATGTTTGTTATTATTCACCACGCACAATGACCCGTGGTTATATATTAGATTTACATGACGCACTTTCGCACTAAGCTAATGTTCTATTTATTTCACTCGCGCACTTTTAATGTTTATATATTTTGTTATATTTATTTTGCATTACGCACTTACGCATTAAGTTTATATTTATTATTCACTCACGCACTTTTTATGTTAAAATTATGCACTTTTTCAAAATACCGTTGTTTGGCTTTATAAGCACCGAAAATTGAAAAATAAAGATCATTAATTCTACAAGCTTTAAATCAGCTGCATCTACTTATTTCAAGCCTAAGCGCATTTTTTATGCCGGCTGAATAAAAATAATATTTCAAGCCTAAGTGCATTCTTATGCCGGCTAAATAAAATAATTTACTTAGAGCCAGTGGCGTTTTTAAGCGCCGGCAAAAACTCGAGGCAGGTCCTTTCATTTAACAACATAAAAATTAAAACAAAAACATTACATGGCGATCCTGCCAACTCACGGCAATAAGAGTTTGCCGACGGCAAAACAGAATGTGCCTGAGCACGTACCTGATTATTACGATCGACGCGTAACCATATGTACCGTGGATATGCAGATTTAAGCATCCAGGACTATGGAAAACATCGATGAACTGGAGTTCCAACTAAAGAGCCACTACGAGGGCAACAAAAACTAAAAAAAAAATATTTTTCTCACATTAATTGTTTAACTTTGAAAACAACAAAAATGAAAATTTATCAATTTAAATTTATTAACTTAATTGCTACATTTACATTTAATTATTACTTTAATTGTTACATTTATATTTATTATAAACAAATTTTTCCTAATGAAAACAGTAAGAAAATAAGAGAAATCAATAAGCCGACGGCAAAACACTGTGTAATACTATGAGGATAATAATAACACTTTCTTAAATTTTTTTTCAAGCTATTTTTTTTTAATATTAATGTAAATCAACAAATAAACAAATGAAGTAAATCCATTTTTTTTCCATAATGAATTTTTTTAACACGCACTTTTTTTGTAAAAACTTAGTTTATATTTTTTCAATTTGGTGGTTGATTTCTAACAATAACAACTTGTTGCACTTCTTTGCACTCACACACAAACACTATTTTAGCAAAACAAAATTTTTTGCCAACAACAACAACAACATTTGCTTCTTTCTATATATTTTTTTTTGTTGCTTTGTTGCTCGAAACACTACACTTAAAATTGAATTAAATGCATATATTTAGCGAATATATGCTATACGAAAATTACGCGCACGATAAATATAATTATAATATTAAAATAATGCGTTCACTTAATTACCCTTGCGTATTCTTTGGCCGCGATCGATAAAAACAAATTTAATTTTTTTTTTTCTTACACACTACGCGAAAATATTTACGACCGCCATTATGTTCTTCATTCATAAAACTGAAACGTCAGTTTTACTTTTTCTTTATACTCATATTCGCAATTAATCATTGCAGACACATGTTTAAATGTTGGCATGCATGATTTATTGGCACTATGAATCTAAATCATTCAGGGATGAATCTAAACCATTCTTGAACAGGGTGGTTCAAGTGAAATAAAAAATTAAAAATTTTAATGTTTTGATGTCATGACATAAATTTATGGACATAATTAAAGAAAACATAATATTTCTTGAAAAGTTAAAGAAAAATTTAAGAAAAAGTAAAAATCGAACTTATACTGAAGAATATAAAAAAGCTAAATTGCAAAAAATTGAAAATTTGAAAAACGAAATAGTCATATATGAAACTTTAGAAGATTGCAAACATTTTATATTGGAATTTAATAAAATTTATTATGAATTACATGAATTCATAAAAAATTTAATAACACGAAAAGAAGATAAAATAAATTTGGATTTATCATCGGTTTGGGAGGAAGAAACTAATTTGCCAAAAATGTCAAACTTTGACATAAATGTAGTAGGTAAAAACCTACCAGTTTTTAAAGGAATTTATGAAGAATTAGATGATTTTATAGTGAAAGCAGAATTGCTTCATGATTTAATAAAAGATGAAGATAAGGCCATTTTTATTAAGTATGTATACAATTTTAAATTAACAACCCAAGTTAGAAGTATACTTGGACGTTTGAACAGACCTTCGACGTTGATTGAATTAAAATCATTATTGGTGAAATCTTATCCCAATCCAAAAACAGTACAGCAAATGCTAAATGAATTTAGTTCAATATCACAGAATAATCTAACAATTTCCGAATATAGAGAAAAACTAACAGAATTATCAGAGCAATTAAGCAATTTAGAGCTACAAAGCTTAGAGAAACCCAGTCAAGAGACAAAAGATGCAATATATAAGGTCAACGAAAGTATGGCACTTAATATTTTTTCAAAAGGTGTCAGGACAGAATATAAAACTATTTTACAGGCGAATCCGCCAAAAAATTTTAATGAAGCAACTGAAAGATGCTTGAATATTGAGCAAAATCTTTTAACAGATAGAAACAATATTTTACATATACAGAACAGAAATAATTCAAGATTTAATCAAAATAATAGATTTAATCAAAATTTCAGAAATTACAATAATCAACATTTTTCCAACAGAGATAATAACAATTATAGAAATAATACATTTCAAAACAGAAATCAAAATTTTTCAAATAATAATTACAGAAACAATAATAATTTTCAAAACAACAATCAAAATAACAATTACAGAAATAATAACAATTACAGAAGCAACAATTTTCAAAATAACAATAATTTTCACCGTGAAAACGGAAATAATAATCATAATTTTATAAACAATAACAACAGAAATAATAATTTCAATAGAAATACAAATTTTAGAAACAGCAACAATGCGCAGGGAAACGGATATGGCCGGGTAGCAGGAATTGTTACCCACAGAGGCCAAAACTGATCCTACAACTTACTAAAAATTTAACCAATTTTATTATATTAAAGTGCAAAAATACTAATGAGAATCTGAAATTCCTAATAGACACGGGAGCAGATATTTCTATCTGCAAGAAAAGAAGCGTGAATAAAATAGAAACAAGAAATATTTCAACAATAACTGGTATAACAAATGAAAGTATAGAGTGCATAGGCACATCATATTTAAATTTTTTAATTGAAACGGAGGAAATAACACACAATTTCCACATAGTAGGAAATGAATTTCCAATATTAACAGATGGCATAATAGGGCGTGACATGTTGAGAAAGTACATGTCTAAAATAGATTTTGAAACGTACACGGTAACATTTTTAATAAATGAAAAAGAACTAACATTACCAATAATTTTGAATTATAAAAATTTTACAGTACCTGCTCGATCAGAAGCAGTGGTCCCCATAAATATTAGGGTTAATGAAGATAGTTTAATCCTTAACAAAGAAATAAATAATGGAGTTTTCATTGCAAATAGCATAATACCTGCAAATGGCGTAGCACACGTGAAAGTTTTAAACACGACAGAAGAAGAAATAAATTTAGAGGATATAAACATAGAAACAAAACCATTAAAAAACTACAACATATTTACAAGCAAAGAAACTAATAAATTTAATGCACATAGATTACAAGAACTTCTAAAAACATTAGACATTGGATGCAACGAACCGGAGGCAGAAAAATCAATAATTGACATTCTAAAACAATTCCCAGATATATTCCACCTCCCCGGAGAACCATTGACAGTGAACAATTTTTACACGCAAGAAATTCATACTACTGATTCATCAGCGGTATACATAAAGAACTACAGACTCCCACATACACAAATGACAGAGATCAACGAACAAGTAGACAAGCTTTTAAAAGACAACATTATTGAACACTCGGTTAGCCCTTACAATTCGCCACTGTTAGTTGTTCCAAAAAAATCAAATAATGATGAGAAAAAATGGAGATTAGTGGTCGATTTCAGGAAACTAAACGAAAAAATAGTTAACGACTAGTTTCCCCTTACAAAAATAGAAGACGTACTAGACAAATTAGGAAGAGCTAAATACTTTTCGACGTTGGACATGACTAGCTCCTTCCACCAAATACGATTACACGAAGACTCACGACCACTAACTGCCTTTTCAACAAATAACGGACATTACTTAAACGTCTACCTTTTGGATTAAAAATATCGTCCAACAGCTTTCAGCGCATGCTAACAATAGCATTGAGTGGTTTAGATGCTGAAGCATTTTTATACGTAGACGATATTATTGTGTTTGGATGCAGTTTAGGGCATCACAATGAAAATTTAGCTAGAGTTTTTGAAAGGATGAGGAAATTTAATTTAAAACTAAATGCACACAAGTGCTCATTTTTGAAACCAGAGGTTGTATATCTAGGACACCTCATAACTGCAAAGGGCATTAAAACTGACCCAGCAAAAAATAAAATCATTAAAAATTACCCTGTGCCAAAAGACACAGATGAAGTCAGAAGATTTGTTGCTTTCTGCAATTATTATAGGAGGTTCATACCCAAATTTGCAGAAATAGCTAAAGTTTTGAACTCACTACTAAAAAAAGATGTTAAATTTAATTGGACTGAAGATTGTCAAAATGCTTTCGAAACGTTAAAAACAAAATTACAAAACCCACCGATATTACAATACCCAAATTTTGAAAAACAATTTGTACTGACAACAGACGCCTCAAATTATGCGTTAGGTGCTGTTTTGTCACAAGGTGATATTGGTTTAGATCTACCAATATCATACGCGAGCAAGTCTCACAACAAACACGATTTAAACAAACCGATAATAGAAAAAGAGTTATTGGCCATACATTGGGCCATAAATTTTTTCAGACCATACCTCTACGGTCGCAAATTTTTAGTAGTAACAGATCACAGACCTTTGGTGTCTCTGTTTTCCCATAGAAACCCGTCATCAAAGATGACACGTATTAGATTAGACTAATGCGATTACAATTTTGAAATTATATACAAGAAAGGCAGCATGAATACTAATGCTGACGCATTATCTCGTATAGTACTAAACAGCGATTCATTGCAGGCTATGATTCCGACAGGAACGGATGATAGCAAAATACTGGCTATAACAAGAAGTATGGTTACAAATAAACATACACAAAACACTAATTCAGACAAAACAAGTGACATTACTAACAAAAAGTCTGATCAACTTTTTGCTTGGGAGTGCACATCCAAATCGGATATAAACAAAATGATAAAATTAAGGTTCGTAATAGATAGAAATTACCAGGGTACCCAAATAAATATAAATAATAGAGAAGTTATTGCAAGATGCAGCGATAATCCATCGATCACACAGCTGACTTTGGAGAAACTGTCGTCAAAAATGCAAGGTTAAATATAAACGAGCTCGCGTTAAGTAAAAATGATAAAATATTTGAAACCATAAGAATGGATAAATTTAAAGAGATATTTAATAATTTACAAAGAAAAAATAATGCAAATTTAAAAATTTTAATATACAATGAACCTACAAGAATAATTGATAAAGATATACAAAATAAATTAATTGAAGAATATCATAATTCGGCTCATGGAGGACACATGGGCATTAGAAAAACCAATTTAAAAATGAAACAAAAATACATTTGGAAAAACATGAACAAAATGATAAAGAAATATATATTAAATTGCGAACAATGTAAAATCAACAAACAAACCAGACATACAAAAGAGGAATTAACTTTGACAGACACACCAGGAACTAGTTTTGAAACAATATCAATAGATACTGTAGGGCCTTTGCGATTATCAAATAATTTACGTTATATATTAACTATGGAATATGAGTTAACGAAATATGTCATTGCATGTCCAATGGAGACCAAAGACGCAAAGATTGTAGCCAAATCCTTAATAGAAAATGTTATTTTAATCTATGGTCATTTTAAAGTTCTTAAATCAGATAGGGGTACTGAATTTACCAATGAATTGATGTCGGAAATCTGCAAACAGCTTAACATTAAACAAATATTTAGCACGCCTTATCATCATGAGACTTTAGGATCAATAGAAAGAAACCACAGAGTATTGAACGAATTTTTATTAAATTTTTGCAAAGATGATGAATGGGACCATTGGATCCCATACTTCACATTTGCTTACAATACAACACCTCATGTTGACACTAATTACACTCCTTTTGAACTTATATTTGGCAAATTAGCAAACCTACCAAATGATAATCTAGATAATTCAAAATGTTACAACACAGATAATTATGCGCAAGAATTGAGAGTAAGATTAAAATACTCATTAGAAAAAACGAAAGAATTGATAAATATAGCAAAGATTAAACGAATTCAAAATAATGTCACATCTGCACCATTAAATATAAAAATTGGTGAAAAAGTAATGATAAAGAAAATAAATAGAAAGAAAAACCAACCACCATATCATGGTCCATATATTATAGTTGATAAAAATGGAGTAAATTCTAAAGTTGATGTAGATGGTAAAATCAAAGAATACCATAATAATTTACTAAAAAGATGGATTTAATTCAAATTTTTCAATTAAAGTAAAAATTTATTAATTAAAACAATTGCATTGTATAAATTTCATAAACAAATTGAATTTGTATAATTTTTAATAACATATTTCATATATCTATTTTGAAACCATTTTTGTAATAAAATAATCTGTTATAGCTAATAAGAATATTTGAAATGCATGAAACAAATAATATATTTTAAGATTAAATAATTTCTTAGATTATAATAAGAAAGTTTGAATTGTATAATTTTAAAAATTATTTTTCTTTTTTCAAATAATTTTTATCTTAAGGATGGGGGTGTAGTGCGCACCAAGTTAAGCAACCAAACGTACACAAATTATTTGGTTGCACTGTATTTATGTTTGTTATTATTCACCACGCACAATGACCCGTGGTTATATATTAGATTTACATGACGCACTTTCGCACTAAGCTAATGTTCTATTTATTTCACTCGCGCACTTTTAATGTTTATATATTTTGTTATATTTATTTTGCATTACGCACTTACGCATTAAGTTTATATTTATTATTCACTCACGCACTTTTTATGTTAAAATTATGCACTTTTTCAAAATACCGTTGTTTGGCTTTATAAGCACCGAAAATTGAAAAATAAAGATCATTAATTCTACAAGCTTTAAATCAGCTGCATCTATTTATTTCAAGCCTAAGCGCATTTTTTATGCCGGCTGAATAAAAATAATATTTCAAGCCTAAGTGCATTCTTATGCCGGCTAAATAAAATAATTTACTTAGAGCCAGTGGCGTTTTTAAGCGCCGGCAAAAACTCGAGGCAGGTCCTTTCATTTAACAACATAAAAATTAAAACAAAAACATTACACTACATTTGCGTCGGCAAAATATTTGGATTTTTCAAAAACAACAAAGAAATTCAACAACAAAGAAATTCAAAAAGCAATAAGACCTCTTTCACACACCAGCATTCAACCAGTACCGTTGCAACCACTGAACTTAAACAATAATGAAGATATTTTTATTGAACATCAGATATATGACTAGTTATCTACATGTCCCGATCGAATGCTAAAAAAAGAATGTCATCTTAGCCGTTTTATGTCGCGAGCTTGATAGCCCAGCATGAGTATAAACTTCTGGTATCTCGGCTCAGAGAAAAAGTAGTTCTTCAGTCGGATGTTAAAGTCATAAGCCAAAGGCGCAGCTGAAATTAAAACTCTTATCCGCTACTTCATAAAAATAAACGTACTGCAATAGTATCGAATCGCTTATGATTAGTCTAAACACTGACTTTGAACCAAAATAATGGAGTTTTTTTATAAATTTGTAACAATGGCAATATTTTACCATCGGTGCCCGTAGCATATGCAACTAAATAAAAAAAACTATGACTGCACAAAGATCATTTTAACCCTCCCTGTCCACTATATTTTTGCATACGTGGTGTGCCCAAGCTATTTTTTACTACTTTAGAGTCATATTTTAACCCTAAAGTAATTTTGGGGTTTAGTTTTAGGTTTAAATGAAAGACTAAGGAAAGTTTTGTTCAAAAATTTTGGTATAGTTTTTCGCAATAAATTTTGGAACAGTCAAAAACGAGCCTTTTTTTACATGTTAATAAAAAATTCTCTGGCCCTTACTAATATTAGAGAAAAAATTTTCCGGAGAATTTTACTTGATTTAAAGGTCTTTTATAAAAACCTACCCAAATTTAACTCTGTTCCAAAAACCATAATTATTACGCCACCGGACAAAATAACTTTTTGGGTAAAATTTTTTAAAAAGTTCAAGTATTTATAAAAAAAAAAATTGACCTTATAAGGATTTGAAATAATCTGGGTTTATTTTCTAAGTTATCAAGTTTAAAAATCTTCTTTGTTTTGTTTTATTAGGCTTTGTGACCTAGCGTTATGTACCTAGAGTTACTTTGCACAAACATCTATTGTAGTTCAATTGTGTAGTTCAGTAAAAAAGTTTCCAGATTAGGTAGTTAGGTAATTTTAAAAATTAGTAATTAAAACACTAATAAAAAATATTTCCCTTTCCTCGCCTCAACCATTTTTTCATTATCTTTAGCCAATGTCTTCCATTTTACTAAAGAAAAAGCTTACGAAACATTTACTAAACCTTTACGAAAAAGGAAAACTACATTTGTAAAGCAATGCAGATGATTTCATCATCATCGTAAATGAATTTATGTATAAATTACTTAAATTAATAAAATTAAAATGTTTCTCTTGGATAATATCATAAGATAATACGTAATAAATAAGTTATAACTTTTTGGTCACGGTAGACTTTTCATCGGAAATGCCCATATACATATTACTAAAAATTCAAAAAGCACATTATTTTTATTTGTTTCAAATTTCTTTATGATAAAGAAATTAGTAACAAAATCAACAAAAATATGCAAATTTTTTACTTGCAACTTGATGATTTCGTCCACTTGACAAATTTGACAATACACTGCAGATTACCGACTTCACTGATAGGAACAGATGCGGCTTGGCAGCTTTTCATTACAAGGCTTAAAGTTTTTTGAGGCGGTGTTGCCAGTCTCGCTCAAAGTGCATGTCTAAGATACAGCAACACCGCAAAAATTTGGAGGACGATATCGTAATGGTGGACACACGGAGGGTTTAAATATATCTACAATTTGAACACAATTTCGAATCCGCGGTGGTATTAAAGTGGGGTCTACAGCTTGGATTTACAAAGTTCAGTTGCTTTCTTTGCGAGTGGGACACTAGAGCACGTAAATTACATTATGTTTCAAACCTGTGTCCTTAACGTCAAGAATATGTAGTCAGAAAAATAAATGTTAGCCACAAACCGTTGGTAGAAGTAAAAAGTGCATTAACACCCATCTCCATTTAATGTTGGATTAACTACATTGTATAAAAGCAATCAATAATGATGGCCCAGCTTTTGCACACTTCCACAAAATTTTTTCCTTACTAACATAAGTGACGCTTAGCTAAGAGACGCGATATGCGTGGGGGTATAGAAATAAATCTTTGCGAGCTAAATATATAATTTTTTTATTTAAATTTATGAAAATTTTAAATTTTCCACTGATCATAGCAGATAATTTTGACGTTAAAGAAAAAAAACCAAGTACGCTACCATGCTTAGCGAAGCCTTATTATATGGAAACCGTGTTTAAATTTTTTGGGCAGTTAAATAAAAATGTATGTTAAAATTACATATGCGACGTGGTTTACACGAAACCGTAATGGATGGTAATAGACGTGATGGATAAAATCTGAGTACGCCATCTTGTTTCTTGAATTATGTATGATTGACTGTCAAACTTCTTAAGATTTTTAAAAGGTTCAATTTCGAAAGTTGTACCGTGGATAATTCATGGAGAAAAAAAAATAGTACAATTTTATGCCAAAAAGTACAATTCCATTTCGATTTGGTACTATTTCGAAAAAGTAATTTCTTTTTCTGGATTGCGAAAACCTTCCGTGCTTGTAATCCATAGTACCTACACTTCTGCAATCTTAATACGTCACTGGATTTAACTCTTATTCGAAATGGATTGTTAAGATTTCTTAGTAAAAAAAAAAATTACAAATTGGCCATTTCAACCCTTGAAAAAGGTTTTGCCGAGCTTATATTGATTAATTGTGCTGCGCGTGTTATTTAATATATGTGCACCAATGCCATATATAAGTGGGTTTCAGGGAGTTCTAAGTCTTTGCAATCAAAAATATTTTTATATATTGAATAAAAGCTCAGATATTACAAATTTTTTAATTTTTACAGAACATGAAGATAAATTGTGTATGCTTAGTTCGGTTAGCAAATATTAAGTTAAATATAATATAATCTTATATATAAAACACAAACGCAAATTTTGTCCGGCGTAAGGCTTTTTAATAAAGTCTTAAAGTCCAATATTAATAAATTTAGCATGGTTTGGTAGGTTTAGATCTGTAGATGTGCAAACTGGACTTTTTATTTCTTAAAAATTTATATTTTTAAAGTTATAGCGAGTTAAAGTTTGCATATAATTTTTGTTATGTTGCTTTTTCTCTTCTTATGCCAGCAGACGCTTACGCTGCTAAAAATTATTGGGAGCGGATGCGCGTGTTGGCAATATGTTAAATTATACATTTAAGTAGAAAGTAATTAAATTATTTGATGAATAAAAAGTGATTCTGCAAATGAAGGTATATTGTGAGATTAAATTTCGATACGTCCAACGTATAAGTTGGTAACTCAATAATTAAAAATTTTAAGTCAGACTATATTGAAGATTTTGTTTTGCAAAGATACGGAGAAGTAAAACTAAAATCAAGGACTTAAAGATAGATAGAATTGAAAATTACAGTTTTCAGTCTTATTTTTATAGCGAAGACAACACGTAAAAAACTTGATATCTTGAATTACCAACTTATCCGTTCAAAGGATTGATGTAAACATTTTATACTTTTCTGTTAATAATATTATTAATTTATGATTTTAAGTTTTTCAAATATAAATTCAATTTTTTTCTCAAATTAAATGCTTTTTCCGTAGTCGGTACCCCAAGAATTTTATTTAATGTGGAATTTGAAGCGGTTTTCTATTTGATTGGATACTAATTATCGCATTTTTTATAATATTTCTATAAATTTTTATATTTTATAGTATTTTAATAGGAGGAGTTGACTGCGTAGTCAAAACTATAAACGAGTTTTTATCAAAACCATGTTTTCGAAATCTGTGATCACTGTAACCTTAGACTTTTTTTCAATTTTTTTATACATTGTCCTGGATGGTGGATGAACGACAGATTTTTTTTTTTTTAGTTTAAAGTATGAGTGAAATTTGGTAAAATAAGCAATTTTGAATTTAAACATCCGCCATTTTCCTGAAAATCAAAATTTTTCAAATCCTCTGGTTCATCCAGAGCATTATTTAATTAACTAATAATCCCCGTTTTTGTTTTATTTCAGATGATCCAGTGCCGAGCAGCAGTTATCACCTCAAAACACTTATTTTTTTAACTCCTCTCAAATTTTCTGTATCAACTTATTCACCAAATATTTTGTAATAAAAATCTTCAAATGTATATCTTTCATGTGAAAAAAGTTGTTTTTAATTATTTTAATATGTAGCCAAAAAAAATCCTAAACCAGACCATTTCTAGTACTTTCCAACAGGTTGTGCTACTTTATAATTAAGTCGTAAATCAATTCAGCACAAGAAAACACATAAATAAGCCCTCAAAATTTCTACATATTAAAAATTTTATCAAAAATTCCTTCGACTTTCATGCTTACAAATTAACACAGGATTGTCTGTTACTTAATTCTCGTTATGTGAGCTCCGTTCAAGTCATAAATTTATGCTATAACAAGTGATGAACCTTTTTATCCCAGTTTGATCAAAACATTATTAGTTAGTTTAACTAATATAACAAAACTTAAAATGGTTATTACATAAAAATCCTATTTTTCTTTGAATTTCATAATATTTTTTATAAATTTATAACCTTCGTAGCTTTTAATGAAAAAATATATATAAAAACAATAAAATTTCTTTGACTATGAATCTTCTTCGCTTCATCGAGTTAGTCACCTTTTCAGCAGAGACTTGTGGTTTCTCACTAGTCCAGATATGGCACTTCTTCTTATTCACTTTACAACCGCGACAAAAATGAGGCTTAACGTTCAAGAAAATGTTGGCCGTAAAATCATTTTCCACGACCAAATTGGCGTATACATTGCACATTTCATGGTTAGCATAATTCCTCAATCTCAAGAAATACAATAAAATTTTTACACAAACATTTAAAAGCACACACAACACAATTGACCAAAAGAAGCTCCGTCAAAACCCTTGAAGTGCTAAAATGACTAATTCGTGTTTTTTTTTTTCAACTGAAAAAATCAATTTTTTTCATTTAAGTAATAATAAGAACTAGTAAGCCCGCGTGACATTAAAACGCCAAAATCAAACATACTTAGATTTTATTTTAAGCTATTGGATATATTTTCAATTGATCAAAATTGAAATGAAATTAATTTTGGCCTTTTTGCAATATACGCGGATTTCTTATTAAATTTTCGTGTACATTTTTACAAACTAAAAAATTTTCCGACCAACAGCTTAGGAATCTTTTTTCAACTGTAAGGCTTAGTATGCTGTAGAAGCGAAAAGAAATCTTCCGTAAGAAATGCATTGCGTTTTTAACAGCGAAAAGGTGGAAAAATTTTTTTTCGTTAGTTAGTACGCTGTTGAACCGAAAAATTTGTTTAATGTCACAACCATGATTGGAGAGTTAAAATGTCAAAATTTCGTCAAGCCTTACGCCGGACAAAATTTGCATTTGCGTTTGCGTAATATATATATAAGATATTTACTACAAAAATTGTATAAGCCAATTCGTTGCATATGTAGGTGTTTTCTATATAATATGCCACACATTGAAGTATGGAGGGGTTTTGGACATATTTGACTAAATGTGGTATTGGGAGGGAACATTTATGACAAAACGTGACAAAGTTATTGGAGAGGGGGGTTGGTCGATTGTGCGTTCATTTTATAATTTAATATTTCATTCAATAGTAAACCCGTGGTGCGTTAAAACGCCAAAATCAAACAAAACTATATTTTACTTTAAGCTATTAAATAGATTTTCAACTAATCAAAATTTTAATTATATTCATTTTGGCCTTTTTGCAATATACGCGGTATTTAATTATACTATAAAATTATTAATTATAAAACGCGGTATAAATAGCATATTTAATTTCATGCCCAAATTTATTATAAATATACAGGAGTAAGAATATTTCTTGATTTCCAGTTGAAAAATGCCTGAACAAAAATGTTTCCAAACTCGTATCCAATTTTTTATTAAATTTTTGTGCAAATTTTTAAAAATTATAAAATTTATAAATCTTTTTTCAACTATAAGAAATCATTCCAGTATCACTTTGATTTTGAATATATCAATTCATAGTTTTAGCTCTGAAATTATAAAAGGTTATTTGTCAGTATAACAGTTTCATAGCTATTAGCCGATAGGTATTTTTAGGCATATGCTGAAATTAAGAAGAGAAAAGACAATATAACTACAACAATTATATGCAAACTTTAACTCGCTATAACTTAAAGAATATAAATTTTTAAGAAATAAAAATCCCAGTTTGCGTATCTAGAGGTCTAAATTTACAAAACCATACTGAATTTATTAAGATTGGACTTGTATTGAAAAAGCCTTACGTCGGACAAAATTTGTGTTTGCGTAATAAATATAAAAGATAAGATAGTTTGATTAAAAATTGATTAAGAATTTTTTGATTGATGTTTGCTTGAAATTTTGCAGTACAATGAATCATGCTTAAGTTTTTCTAATTTTCCATACAAATTGAGAAAATAGATTTATATAATTAATGGCGAATTTTGATGATTTTACGAGGTTAAAATTTGGAGCAACACAGCAACAAGAATTTTATAAAAAGTCAATCACACAACAGAATAGATAGCTTGTTTCGGAAATAGCTACATTTCCTCTTCAGTTGTCTTGAATGATTCAGCTGTCACCAACCCACTGTTTCATGCTCTATATGATTTCAGAAACTTTATCAGAGTTGTGTTTGTTTTAAAATTGCTCTTCTCTCTACTCTACGATCCCCCTTCTTGGTAAATCGCTGTTTTAACTGATATCTAATCACAAGGTGTCGTGACGTGTAGCTTAGAGCTTTAGAGCTTTACCTTCCATCTCTTGATTGATCGCTTTTATGGCTAATACTACCAGATGGCGTGGTCAATGTTTTAGCTTTGCTTGAAACTAAGATTATATTAATTACGAGCATTCCCCGGAAGACGTTGTCCTGAACTAAACAAAAATTTAAACTCAATCGGCCCAGTAGTAAATTTTAATGATTTCTAAAAAAGTGGTGTGGATAAAGAGTGACTATGCCCATTTTTTGTACACTTGCCAAAAGTGGCCATACAAACTAGGGAGCGTGAAAATAAATTTTTAGTACAGTTGCCGACAGTAACTATAAAAACTAAATTACCAAATTTAGATCTTATACGACCAATACCGTCTGAAATAAAGCATGGTTATTGATTTGGGGGCGGTAAAATTAAAATGAGGGCGTGGACACTTATTTTAAGAAACCATACAAACTAGATACAAACTAGAAACCATACAAACCGTACGAAAACCTCGTTGTGTGTCAACTCAATCTACACCATAGTAGGGCAGCATCAGCAATGATGATGCGTTGCATGGAGGAGGATGGAATTGACATAGCAATGCTTCAGGAACCTTGGATTTTTCACAATAGAATTAAAGGTCTCTCAGAGCGAAAGGCCACGCTGTACCAACCAGTAACAGATGGCAGGCGACGGACTTGTATCTTGGTGAGACATGGTATACTAGCGGTACATATGCCACACCTATGTTCCCCGGATCTCACCGTTGTGAGAATTGGGGATGGTGCAGGTGCTTGTATGGTAGCTTCAGCGTATCTTCCCTACGACTCTCCAGACCAACCACCTTCAAAAGAGGTGGAGAATCTGGTAAAGTACTGTGAGGGAAGGAACATTGGAGTGATGATAGGATGTGATGCTAACGCGCACAATATTGCGTGGGGTAGCACCAACAACAACGACAGAGGAGAGCAATTGCTTGAGTTTGTGGAGAGGTACAATCTGTTGGTAGCAAATAGAGGAGCACAACCGACTTTCGTTGATGCGAGGCGAGCGGAAGTCATTGATGTAACTCTCATCTGCAGGAAGATTCTGAACAGAATAAAAAATTGGAGGATCGTGGATAGGCTAACCATGTCGGACCACAGATCCATACAGTTTGAATTCAAGTACAGAATCCGACGACAGCGAAATAGCAGGAAGGTCAGGATTCCCAAGAATACAGATCCTGTGAAATATAAGGCGAAGTTGAAGGAAACACTGACCCAAAAAGCGATAAAAGTACCAGGGAATACGGTGGAAGTAGAAAGTCATGTCAAACACCTTAGCTCGGTCATGGCCGAAGCCTACGAGGTGGCATGCCCAATTCTTTCAGTAGACGATGGTGATCCAACGCCATGGTGGTGCACGGAACTCGAATCTCTGAAGAAGAAGGTTAGGAAGGCCTTCAATCTGCACATGAGAGGGGGAACCCCAGAAACATGGGCAAATTACAAAGCACGGAAAAGGGAACTGAAGTACCTCATACGACAACGGAAAAGGCAGTCGTGGAGAGACTTCTGTTCTGGGATGGAAACTATATCAGAAGCATGTAGGCTTCAGAAAATGGTTTCAAAAGACCCATTCTCCAAAGTGGCACTGATCCGAAAGAAGGATGGAACCATGGCAGAGAACCTAGAGGAGTCCATGGAAGTTCTGATGGAGGTGCATTTTCCTGGAAGTTTTAAGTCTGATGACCCGTGGACACCCTTGAAGAAAGGAATGCACAGGGTTGACAGGCTGGATGATCACTATGGACGGGGTGAGGAGTGCTATACGCTCATTTGCTCCGTACAAAACATCAGGGATGGACGATATATTCCCTGCTATGATGCAATGGGGGAAGATCTCATTGCACCTAGGCTGTGGGGTATATTCGTTACTTGCCTAGCGACTGGGTATGTTCCAAGAGTCTGGAGAGAGGCGAAAGTTGTCTTTCTTCCGAAGCCCGGAAAAAAAGATTATACGGAGGCGAAGTCGTTCAGACCGATCAGCCTAACATATTTTCTCTTGAAAACGATGGAAAGAGTGATGATTGACTGTCTTGAGAGCACCTCACGGATGCAAAATCCTCTGAGTAGATGCCAACATGCATAAGAGCAGGTAGGTCTACGGAGAGTGCTCTTCACGAATTGGTAAGAGTGACTGAAAAGGAGGTATTTTCAGGAGGCATTGCGATGGCCACATTTATGGACATCGAGGGTGCTTTCGACAAAATATGCTTTGGAAGGCTGCGGCAAGCCCTGACAGAACGCAATGTAAGCCCAATGATAGCAAATTGGGTGGACAATATGCTCAAACACAGGGCTGTCAATATGCAGAATGGTAGAGTAAAGACTAGAGGTAGAGTAAGTAGAGGATGTCCCCAGGGCGGGGTGTTATCGCCAACCCTGTGGAACATAACTGTGGACTCACTACTGGTTAGACTGGATGAATCGGGCATACACACGATAGGGCATGCAGATGACATTGCGTTGGTGGTCCGCGGCAAGTTCATTGACACCATCTCTGACATCATGAAGGGAGCACTCCGAATGGTGGAGGAGTGGTGTCGAGAACAAGGCCTTACCGTAAACGCAGGCAAGTCAGACAATATTCTCTTTACTAGAAAGAGGGTAGGCCTGAGGACAGAACCACTCAGACTTTTTGGAGCTGAAATCAACATGTCCACGAAAGTTAAATATCTAGGGGTAACCCTTGATAGCAAACTGAACTGGAACGAGCATGTAGAAGATAGGATTCAAAGAGCCAAGAGGGTTTTGTTCCAGTGCAGACGCGTTTGTGGTCTCAAATGGGGGCTAAACCCAGAGGCTATGAAATGGGTTTACGCTATGATGGTTAGACCTGTCATCACGTATGCTTCGGTGATTTGGTGGACAAAAGTCAGCCAGAAAACCATTAAGAAGAGACTGGACAGAGTCCAACGGCTGGCGTGTGTTGGAATAACAGGTGCAATACGCACCACTCCAACAAGCGCAATGGAGGTTCTGTTAGGTATGCTGCCGTTGGATTTAGAAATAAAGAAAACAGCGGCGCTATCAGCCCTCAAGATGTTGCGAAATGCTACGTGGCATGGGGCTACGGCCCTGCATGGTCATATTCGCATCCTTGATTTTGTACAGAGAGATGTCAGGTAGGCGCTTATGCCTATGGACGGAAGGCAGAGAGTAAAAATGTTATAAAACTCTTATAACGGATGGAAAAACAGCAAAATGTTACAAAAATCTTATAACGGATGGAGCCGTTTGTGAAGAAATCGCTAGTAGCGATATCAGTATATTCACAGACGGCTCTCTGATGAATGGCCGGGCCGGGGCAAGCGTATACTCAAAAGAGTTAAGCCTATCCTGTGTACTGAGGTTGGGGAGGTTTGTGTCGGTATACCAGGCAGAAATGCTTGGCGTAGTGCATGCGCTGGACCACCTGATAGATGGCCGGATCAGTGGCAAGAAAATTGTCATCGCTCTCGACAATCAGTCTGTGATTAGGTGTATGCAACGGACAGACATCACTTCCAGGTTGGCCATAGAATGTCTTACAAAACTCAATACGTGCGCCCAGACGAATGAGCTCACACTTATGTGGGTGAGAGGACACTCTGGCATAGAACAGAATGAAGAAGCTGATTCTTTAGCAAGAGCAGGATCAGCAGAAGAATTCTCTGGACCAGAACCACGTATCGCCATAGGCGACAATATGGTGGCAGGCCTTATTAAACAATGGACGGACTCGGAACACAGTAAAAGGTGGGAAGAAGCTGTTAATTGCAGGCAATCAAAGGCGGCCGTGAAGTGGTCTCGTAGTGAGGCAGCAAAAGTTATCCGATACAATCGAAGGACTTTAAGCTGGCTTACTGCACTGGTCACAGGACACGGTCCCTTCATGTACCATCTCGGGAAGATGACTCTGTCCGAGGACGATGCGTGTAGGTTATGCCTATAGGAGCCGGAAACAGCAGCACACATTCTGTGCCAGGGTCTGGCGCTGGCAAGCATAAGATTGACCACTCTGGGACGCCCATTTATTGGCGAAGCCGAGATTGGTCAACTAACCTATAAGGATATGCTTGAGGTGACAAAGGATGCTTACACAAGGAGCATGCTCACATACGAGTACTCCGAGCAGTAGTACCCTTTGTCCAATGGGGGAAGAAAAGGGACCCACTGTGGTCTGCTTCGGCAAATCCCCAACTTATTATATATATACAAACTAGATTCCCAAATTTTAGTTTTATACGAACCAAACCTACGGAAATATAGCATTTTTATTGATTTCGAGGTAGTAAAAGGGGGCGTGGAAACACATTTTTAGTTATGATGCCTATAGGCATCACACACACGCACAAACAGACAGTGTTTTGCTTTTTATATATCGCGCACTAAATACAAAACACTCATAACTCAAAATTTTCCAATATCGACTTTTTGTCATAAATCAATTCACAATACACATCTCTACTACTGCACAAATTTCTTTACCCAGCGTCTACATGGGACAATGTAAGTGCGAAAAACTCAATACATTTAAACATTTTTACTAACACACTCACATTGGAATCACTGTCCGCGGTTCACTATCAGCGCTTCTGTCCACGAAAATTCAGAGACAATGGATTTTGGCACTTGCGGACAATAAATGTCAAATAGAGGGATTAGAATTTTGATTTTTTTGTGCTTTTGGGGACATTTTTCGGATTTTTCAGGATATCTGCTATTTTAATAAGCAACACTAAAAACTGGTTTTTTATTGCAAACAAAAATGGAAGTGAAGCTAAATACAACGCAAATATTAAAGTAAATTAAATACACATAATTTGTAGTGGTATCATTAATAAATTTATAATATTTTATTATTCTAAGAGAATCTACGCATTTGACGACATTTTTCACTCAACTTGCACTTGTAGTCACTTGCAACTTGCAGATAATGTCGAGTTTTTTTTCGAATTTTTTTGAAACATAGTGTATGCTTTACTTTCGAACTTGCACTGTCCCGTGTAGATGCAGGGTTAGCTGGAAAAAGACGTTATGTCTGTTTTAATGATTATTGCATTGCTTCTGCACTCTCAACTAAAGAGGTTTTTTTTTGAGTTGTGTTGAGGAGCTCTAAATGAAATGATATCATGTGTTGCACATAAAGTGCTATATTTTAAGTTGTGACACTTTTGTTCAAAAAAGTAAGAAAATTTATCGTGTATTATTTAAAATTGTACTCCTGTAGTAGAAAAAGTAAGTAAAATATACTGTATTATTTTGATTTGTGTATTTTTTGTTGAAATAATTTTGATTAACATTAGTTGTATCCAAAATTTACATGTCAAATAGGCGCAAAGCCTATTAAAAATTAAAGCCACATGATTACTTTACTTTTACTGAAAGAATTGTGTTAAAATTGTTGGTAACCAGAAGCCTGATATTCATATTCTTGAAAAACACAAAAAATATGCTCAGGACGTTAGAAATACTAGTAAATCCTGGAATTAAGGTCTAAATTAGCTCTTTTAAAAATTTAAGTTTATGCCGTATGGGAGAAATAAGTTCACACGTGACGATTTGTTTGTTAGCATATTTTAAAAAATTTTCGTAAGATTTTTATTAAAAATTTATTTAAACTGTTAATACATTTTTCGTGTCAGAAACTACTGAAAGTAGCACCACAGATGATTTTTCTCAAGAAAAAGCTAATATTTATATTCTACGAAAAACGAATAATAATTAATGTATCTTGCTAATTTTCTTATTTGACTGCTTTGTAATCAGCAAACGATTGCGTATTTTTAAAAAGTAAAACAATTTTTATAAGTAAATGAGGCGCAACTTGAATTTTCAACGAAATATTTCAGTTAAAGATCATAACATCGAAATATTTTTATTTGCACAATATCAGGATTGAAAATTACAAAAAATTTAGCAAATTTTTCTTCTAATAAAAATTAGGCTATACTTTCAACTAAATATAATAAATGAATTTCGTGCTTTTTAGTAGATTTCTTAATAAAATGCTTGTTAATTAGGAGATATTAATAATTAAAGCATTTTTTATAAGTAAAAGAGGCGCAACTTGAATTTTGAACGAAAAATTTCAGTTAAACGGTCAAAGCTCCGAAATGTTTTATTTGCACAATGCTGATATAAAATGTTAAAAATTTAGCAAAACTTTCTTCTATTAAGAACGAAGCTATACTTTCAATTAAAAATAAGTAACAAATTTATGTTTCTTGGTAATTTTCTTACTTAAATGATTGTTAATTAGGAGATTTTAAAAATTTAAGTAGGTTTTATCAGTTAAAGAGGCACAATTTAAGATAATATCACTAATCATACGAAAAAATTTCAGTAAAAGGGTCATAACTTAAAATTATCCCTTATTTCTACAATTATATTACAATACAAAAAAAAATTCAGAAAAACTTTCTTTTAAATGGAGCTTCTGCATTGTAGAACCAAATTTGCTTATAATATTACGATATTTTTAGCTTGAACAGTTTTTTTGCTTCTCCTGAAAATTAATGTTTTTATACCCCCACGTTTAAAAAACGTAATAGGGATATATTAACTTTGTCACTCCATTTGTAATGCCGATAAGAAGGCGTGGCCGGTATAGAAAAGTATATATATTCTTGATCAGCATCACCTCCTGAGTCGATCTAGCGATGTCCGTCTGTCAGTCTGAGGTCACGATAACAGCAGTAATTTTTTTAGCTATCGTAACGAAATTCAATATGTAACCTTCTTATTCAGAAATGAAGGTCAACTTCGTAAATGAGCCATATCAGATAAAAACCACGCCTACTCCCATACAAAGTGACTTAACCAAAACGATAAGTCTTCCTTTAAAATCCAAAAAAATTAATATAATGACTTAAAATTTTGCACAGCGTCTTTAATATTTATTATAAACATTGCTTATGAAATTTGTAAAATTGGATGAAAACCACGCTTACCTCCCATACAAAGTGACTTACCCTAAACGGTAAAATCTCTTTAAATCCCACAAAAACTAATTTAATGACTTCAAATTTTGCACAGTTTCTTTAATATTTAATATAAACTTTGAGTAAGACATTTGTAAAAATCGGATGAAAACCACGCCTACCTCCCATACACAGTGACTTAACCAAAATGATAAAATCTCTTTAAAATCCATAAAAATGAATATAATGACTTCAAATTCTGCACAGCGTCCTTAATTTTTCTTATAAACTTTGAGTATGACATTTTTAAAAATGGGATGAAAACCACTCCTACCTCCCATACAAAATTCAACAAAATCGTTAAATCTCTTTCAATTTAACAAAAATTAATCAATTTTTGCACAAAACCGTTAACAATTAATTTAAACTTTAGGTATGAAATTTAGAAAAATCGTCGTACTTGGGGGTATTTTAACTTCAGCCCAGTCGAAGAAAATTCCTTACTAGTTTTACTTGTGACTATTTTGTATTTAGTGTGCGATATAAAATGTGTGTGTCTGTGCACACAAGATATTCAATTTACTTATATTTTGGTTGGGTAAAATTTTACATTTATATAATTAATTGCGACCTTTAACAATTTACAATCTTAAAATTTAGAGCTTAAGGTCAAGTCATTTATGAAAAAAGGCCACAACAAAAACAAGAAGTTAATTTTCTCCGTATTAGGATACTACAAGTGCTATCATAATTCCGAATAAAAATCAAGTACATATTAATAAATAAATTTTAATATTTTATTAACAATTTTGAGTATTCGTTAACGAAGTTTTAAAACACAAAATGTCTAAAACCATGCATGTACGAAGAGTGTTTTCGCGTAGTATTAGAGTAAGATTAGTTGTTCATGGTTTATAATTATATTTCAAATCAGAAGCATTTTGTGTATTTTTGCAGACAGATACCGACAAAACATCACAAGTAATTTCATAAGTGTAATTTGAAATTTTTGTTTCATGACGATAATACATAAAAAAGTATTATAACATTTACTTTCATTTATCATTGAACAAACTTAGATTAATATTTCAGTAATCATAATTTTTATCAGAATAACTGCATTCATATTCATGTGCTAATCATAATCCTAATCGCTCAGCTCTGCTTATCAGCAAAAAATGTTTACAATTTTACCTAAAATTTACCCGGCTACGATAATTATAACGCTTCAACTCTAGAAGTTGGAAAGAAGACCTAGAAAAATATTACTTGATAATAAGTATTTATAATAAGTAATAAAATTTTCGAAAAACAATTTCTGCACGACTGATACGTTTACATTCAAATCAGGTCCCCACCATTTATGTCGGTGTACATTGAATAATCAAACAAACAATACACCTTTAAAAGGCAGCGTTCTGTATAAAGAACATTGTATACTTGGAAACATGCTGGTACACATCTTTATGTCTTTGACTTGAATGAAATTTTAATATTGCATAACGCAACGCAATATGTTCAAAATGCAATACGAATGTTGAATGATAGAAGGAAGTATTTTAAACTGAATTAGTTCCAGGCGAAGTAATAGATGTATTATAAAGTAAAATGGGTACTTAATTTATTTTCAAAATCTATTTTTACATAAAGAAAACTGAGACTTTGCTTAAAGACAACATAAATGACCTTGTTTTTAATTTAAAATTTTATGTAAATAAACTTTCTTTGTAGCATTAAATAAATTTTGATTTAAACAGTGGTAAGAGTAGTGATATAAAAATATGAGAATATATATGTAATTATAGGGTAGCTGAAGGCTTAAATTGGAATCTTAACAACAGCGGGTTTAAATTGTATAGATTTAACAAAACAGTCGACCCTGAATGAGTTTTTATTTCAATATATTCAGCAAGATTTGCTTATATAAGTCACTATTCCAAGTTTGCTTGTTAGCCATTGTGACGAGTTTAACTTGGATGGTATTACTTTGAACTTCATATTAACGACTTCTTAAGTTAGACAAGTGTTTGTTGGGTAATAAATATTTATTGCATGTTGTAACAAATGCTAAAAGCAGGCGCTACTAATGCATAAATACCACTTGTAAGATGGATGATTGGCTGACTGGCATATTGAATAAAGGAATAAATGAATCCCTTATTTATCGTTTTATACAATAAATATTTTTGTACGATTTCGTATGCTACAACAATTAGACTGAGGCAACCACCACCACGTAATATATGAAATTTGATAACACGTGTCAGACAGACAGTTAATTATATTCATTAGACTGAAAAAAATTAAATTAAAACAACAAATTAAAGACAATAAGCTTTTCATTTCTATGAAAGCGGCAGTTAAGCATTAACTTTTAAAAATATTTTAATATTATTAATAATAAATCTTTGACGTTAGGTACAAAGGACTTAAGTCATAAATGTGAATTCGGGCTTTTGATTGGGTTCTAATCAGCTATTTTTCCTCTTCAGATTGCTGTCAATAACTAATTGATTTTTTTACAAAATACTTCACCCAGATTTGCAATTAATAAAACAATCTTAAATTTCAATTTATTAAAAACTATATTTTTTTACTAAAGTCCTTTGTATTTAGCGCAAAGATATATGTATCAATGCTTTATGTTAGTTATAAGAAAACAGTTTAATATTATTTTTGGATCTCACAGAGCACCGATTTAAGGTTATAATTAACTGTTATACATCTTTCTTAATTGATAAGTATGCATACAAACTACACAATTTTCAAAACTCTTGTGTATGCTTACGAGCGGTTTTATTATTTTTTAACTTGATTAAATCATTTGCTTATAATCTCTTAAGATTTATTACAAAGCTTGCAAAATATTTCTTATTTTAAAATTTAACTTCCGTTTTTCTCAATCTTTTCTGTTCTCTCAATCTCAATATTGCTTGAAAAACTCTTATGGTTTCATTAAAGTCAAAAACCGCTAAAGAAGAACTTAATAAATAATTTTTTGAATTGTTTTAAATATTTAATTTAAATTAAATACACACATAACAGTAGCAACATCAACACATTCTTAGGAGAGCAAACGTATGTAATGTCATCATACTTCCGACGGCTTAATAAAATCACAGCAAAAATAGACTACTCAATATAAGGATAAAAAATGTTCATAGAAGACGAAATGATGTATTAAACAATACTTCTCACTCCAGGGATTCTAAATTATATTTTTTTTATTTATTTATGAAACTTTTCGGCTAAAAACTTAAGTTTTCGGCATTCATAAATGAAACCTTTTTAAATCTTTCGCAGATCTTAAATTTCTCTCTAAAATAACAAGGTTTTTTTTTTTTATAGGAATAGAACCGTAAATTGTACTTTTTTTCAAAGTTATTAAAAAAAAGAAACAGTTTCGATATTATCGTAATTGTAGACGTTGAATTCCTTGTTATAGACTAATAGAGAAAAATTGTGGTTTTTTCGTATATACTTTTCACAGTTATCTTAAAAACATTTCATCTACTAATTAATAATTTTATGTTTTATGTATATATATACCTCGTTATATTATTATCGGCCTTTGTAGTCTTGTGAAGAATGCGCTGGACTATCAACTCCCTGGTTCGAATCCGGGTTCGAACATGGCTCTTTCACTTTCTTTGTTCTTATTAGAATAGATGTTCTTATAGAATTATTGAAAGAAAAAATTCCACAGCTCAATTGTGGAAAATGTTGAATGAAAGGACAGGAATAACTGAGGGGTGGAAATGCTTGCCGAGGTTAAGGCCTTTTCCACACTTGGTCAACGCAACTCCAACTCAAGTTGCTAGCCTGTGTATTTATACCGGAACCTTCAGATTAAGCAACTTGCACGAAACAAGTTCTCGACACGTTCTCAACCTGTTCAACGCAACGCGGCATTCCGCAATTATCATCGGCGACTTGTTGCATCAGTTTGTTTTGTGAATTGTTTGTAGTGCAGTACGCTATATATTAATCAAGGTGAATAAGTTAATTAATTAGTTCCTTTTTTCATTAATAGAATTTAAAGAAGAAGGAATAGTTTGCAGGATGAATGCGCAAGTGTTAAATATTAAATTAGTTCAAGAAGTCGAAAAGCATGAGGTATTACTTAATTACAATTATTATGTGTTGCATGACTTTTGAAGGAAGTCTGAAAGCATTCGGTTCATAGTTGCATTGCTTTTCAACTTTTTCGCTGTTGCTTTGATGTTTCGTTGGAATTGCGTTGACCAAGTGTGGAAAAGGCCTAAGGCATAATACTAGCCTCGGTTATAAGCAATTAAAATTTTCTTTCACGTTTGTTCCGCCAAATCGATAATTCACGTATGGTTTCAATCAATTCTTCCTCTAATAATCTATCCCTTTTCCTTCAGGTAAAAGCCCAAACGTTGTTTGTATAAGGCCCTTGATTCTTTGATCTTTAAAAAAAATATTATTAATTTCAATAGCTTTTGCCTAAAACCACATTTGAGTTCAAATAAAACTTTTTACAATGAAATTCGAGTAATGAGCAATAAATACAATCAAATCAATACAATTTTTTTTTTTAGTTTATAAAAATTGGATGTTTGAATCTGAAAAATAGCTCCTAACTAAATCTTGGATATTTCATCTCTATATAGCAGTCTATAATTAGTATTATTTTGCTAATTGGAGTTATTTATGAATTCTATTTAAATTTTATATAAAGCATCGTGGTGAACTTTTTAAAAAAAATAAAACTAGTTGGTTTTTTCACTAAAAATCGCTCGTCTATAACAAAATCCCAATTTTTTTACCCCCTCCAATCTAAGCGGCACTAATTTGAGAATCGTAAATCTTACCTTATAACATTTATCGCACCTCCAATGTTAATAACTTATATTAGCAGGCAAGTACTTGAGATTTTTATTAGCTGGTTTCCTTAAATATTTGATTAAAACTATAAACATATTCATTGATTCACTAAAAGAACAAATGACCTGCACAAGATTTGATATATGTATTTCAGTTTTATTTTATCAGGAACACTAGTGCCACATAAAATAAAAAAGTGACACTTTTTATAAGCAATTCATTAGTTTTATCTTAGCCATAAAAACAGCTGAAAGAGCAAATAGTTTTTGCAATTTTAATAACGGTATTCATTCTCACTGCTTATTTGAAAAATCGTTACGAACGTGTTTTTTTGTAGATCGAATGCTAATTTGCCGAATAGCAAAATCACATAGAAATAAAATCATAACAATGTGAACGCGATTTTTTTATATTCGTTATCATTATTTTTTTGAGTTTTTTTGTTGTTTTATTTATTGTTGTTGCTGTTGTTATTGGTTTATGGCTCACACTCCGTATATTTTTTAATATCGACTTTATGCAGCGATGATGACGATGACAATGACGACGCACGGCACTAAAACTCCGCCGTAAAGTCGATTCGAGTAAAAGTGCCAACAGCAACAACAAATATAACAACAACGCCAGCGACAAAAGCAATTGAGCAAAACAAGAACAACTCCAGCGGGCTCTGATTGTTCGTGATTTCGTCTTGAATGCGCGCTCGTTGGCATATGAAATTCGAAGTTCGAAATTCGACAAAAAACGAACCATCAAAGAAAACACAAATCCATAAAAAGCTTTAAATTCTATAGCGCGGAAAAGGGTATGAGCTACACATAAACATGCATACTCATGGAGACAAGCACATGTGAAACAAGTGGAAGAACTAGATTTACAAGAAAGTACATTGGCGTATGCCAGCGAAGCAAGTGGAATCACTTTTGGTGCCTTGCTGTGAACTATCTACAAATGAATACATAAACGCTAGTTTTTTGTGTAAGTGGATTGATGTTGATACGTTTGTTTTAGTGGGCAGTGTACATGTTGAAGAAATCGTCAGAATCGAACTAAGTTGGTGTGAGTATGTTAGCTGTTGTAAGTCTTTTCCTCGCTGTTTTTTCGTTTTGAGTTCGAAGTTTTCGAAGTTATGACTTCAAATTGCTTTAAAGCTATTCAAAATTACAAAGTTTTGGCTTAACAGAAAGTTACGCATACGCCAGAGTCTCAGAAAATCTTTGCAGACTGTTTTAAAATAACATACAAGATATTATTATTTATGCCTTAATTGATCGATTATAATTACAACCAGTCCAAATTTGTTCACAGTCAAATATCGCAGCTCTGAATATTACGAATTGATTTCAAGAGCACAGCTCTTTTGTTTTACTTCAAGGAGATCAAAATTCTTATAATGCTTTTTTTATTTAGCGAATCTTTTATACAACAAGCAATTTTTGCTGCTGTAAGTTTATTTTTAGTAAATTTTTGATCTAATTGCAACTTTTTTTAAATCATTCTTCGTTACATAGGAAAAAATTTGGCGTAGGAAATATTCATGTTAAATGCCGTGATTAAATCATCAACAAAACTTATAAATAAATATAACTGGGAACAGTCCCAACAGTTGCACAAAGATAAATAATGATCTCTTATCGAGAATTTCAAAAGTAATTAAATCAATCAATCTCATTGTAGAAGTTCAGATTTGTTTCAGCCACTTTAAACTTATTTTAAACAGTTAATTATATAAAATTATTCTATGACTTTGTTTCTAATATTTACTTGCATTTTCGATTTCTCCATTTCATAATAAACTACTTGATTTAAGTGACTGAAACAAAAGTTGAACTTCTACAATTAAAACTTTATATCTCAGTGTTATTTTTTCGTTAAATGTTACATATATATCTTTTTCAAAGCATAATCAAATAATGGCCTTAATGACTTTTTTATCAAGGATAAAAATTGAAATAATCTGACCTTAGAAAAATTCGTGAAATAAATTAGATAAAATGATTTACATGCATCAAGCAAAAGCATTATAAATTTTTTTTTTATAAGGAATATTTTTTAGTTTTAAAAACTTTCTACTTGACAAGCAAGACAATTTATATTTTATTAAATAATTGAGTAGAATCAAGAAAATACATGCTGGAACTTAGAAGTTTTTGATTATATTTGCTATACTTATATAAAAAATGTAATACATACATTAGTAATTTTATGCAAGTGTGAGAACCGATAGCCTGTATTTATTGTTTAATTGTATAAATGTGCATTTCTGGAAACCTCTTATTTGTATAACTAATAACATATAATAATTATTTTGCCCCTTAGCACAATCGAATTTAAAATATCAATTTGAGTGTTGTCATCATCATTTGACATATTTTAAAAACCGGTTTCTCGAATTTCTCGTGACCTTAAGATTTATTGTGCCCTTTCATGGAACTAAAGAACCTCCGTTAGTTCAATCTCTGACATAAAAGCTAGTATACGTTGTATATATCTTTATTTCAATGAATTATCTGGTATAATGTGGTAGCCCAGATATTTTTGTCAAGATTGAACAAGTGCGGGACACTCTCTCAGAATGTACATCGCATATTCTTCGTATTTCATGCAACTCATACATGTGTTATCACTTAGAGTTCCTAGTTTTGTGAGGTGATAGTTTAACCTAAATTGGCCTGTTAGCAATCCTGTGATGGTTCTTAGATCATTCTTTGTTAACTTCATGCATTCCTTAAATCTCTTTAGGTGGTATGTTCCTAAGATAAATATCGAGTCCTTATGTTCCTCTTTTGTTTGTTTTGTTTATGTTTTTCATCATCTTTTCTTATCGAAGCGAAGAGGATCGCTTTACCTATTCCACACTTCTGGACCAATCAAAGGAGTGTATTCTCCTTTCTGTACCAGTTCGTCTACAATTTCGTTTACTTTTCTATACCTTTGTGTACCGGAACCCACAGGACTTAGACCCGGTTTTGTTTCCCAAGCACATTTAGTTTATCAAGACACTCCATCACCCGTTGTGAGGTTACCTGTTGAGATTTCGTTACCTTTGTAGCCTTGACTATCGGATGCTATGTTTTGCTATATGAGCTATGTTTTGGTTTCGGTGTCAATAGCGTATATTTCCGCTTGGAATATACTGCTGTTCTTGCTCATGGGCTCGAAAAATTAAATCCCTGATCCGTAGACTCCTGCTCCGGTCCCTTCTGCGGTAAGAAAGCCCTCAGTATACCATGTAATCATGTACTGGTTTATCTTATAAGTTTCGTATAGGCCTTCCCACTTCTATTTCACCCATCACTTAGTTCAGTTTGGATATTCAGGTAGAATATCAAACTTCTTTCGAAATACACGATCCCTTTGCTCGATATTTTCATTAGTCATCCTTAGACGATCCCTCTTGGCCAAAGATTGAATGTAAACGTAAAGAGGTGCTAGTTCTAGAAGAACCTCCATGGATGATGTTGGACAAGTTCGCATGGCTCCGGTGATGCACACGAAGGCCAATCTCTGTAGCTTGTTTAAAGTAGTGATGACTGTATAAAGCTTAGTTTTTCTTGCCCAGATGACTGAGCCATACGCAAATATGGGGCGTATGAACATTGTATATATATATCGAAGTTGATATTTCGCTTAAAACTGTTTTCCAAAGTATTTTTTGGTCTAGAAATACTCATAAGAACTTGACTTCCCTTTGGAATTCTATCTCTGTTCCATCTAGCCTTATAAAATTAAAATTAAAATGATAGTGGTTTTTGACCAATTTATGTTCAGCCCCATCTTTTTGCACCATTTTTTTTTTTTTTGTTACTCTTAGGCCCATTTGAATTCTATCGAACAGGGTCTCTTTAAATTTTCCCCTGCAGATAATTACTCAGCATAGCCAATGAACATTAATCCAGTCTTAGCCAATTTTTCCAGTGGCTTATTTACTACAATACTCCCCATAACAGAAGATAATACTCCCTCTTGAAGACAACCTCTTGTTGTAGTTGCTGTTATAGTGCTGGTACTAGTATCTATTTTCCTAGTTCTGAGGGTATTACCCATCCATTTCATAAGAGTTTTGTTAACCCTCTGTGGATAAGAGCTTTACTTATGGCTTTAATAGAAGTATTGTCAAAAGCACCTTCTATATCAAGTTAAGCATATAATGCTGTTTCTTTCTTATCTAAGGTTTTTTTAAGTATATTTGTCAGTTGATATATTGCAGTCTCTGTTGATTTACCTGTTCAATATGTATACTGACAGGGGTGTAAATAGGATGTTGTTAGGATCCTTATATAGTTATTAGTTACTTTTTCTAAAGTTTTTAGTAAGAAGATGTTAGAAAAATTGGCCTGAAGGATTTTGGGAGAAGAGGGTCTCTCTTCCCTGCCCTCGGGATGAAGACCACTTTTGCCAGCCTCCATGCAGTTTGTATATAATCAAATGCAGTACTGTCTCTTGCTATTTTCCTAAGACCATTTCCCGGTTATCTTTGCCCGGTTGAATATTTTACGAACATTTGTTATAAGTTTAGAAAAGTTTTACTTCAAAAAACTTTACTTATTGGACATCTGTCTTCATATGCATCTATAATAGTTTTACTAAAGCTTTCTACCATTATTTCTAGTTCAGTTTATTTCTTATATCATTCCCCATTCCAGAATGAGTTGCATTTAATCTCAGGTTTTCAAGATAATCATCCCAATTGGTTTTCTTTGGATTTCTTGAGGTTTTGTGTACTAAAGGAGTCCCCTCAATATCAAATCTAATAGTTTTATGATCAGACATTGAGGGTACCTTTGAGACTATCCAGTTCCTAATTAGATCCCTAGCAAGAGTATTTCCTAGAGCTCTGCCCAGCACATCTTAAAACGCCACGGTTACAAATAAATATTGATGTTGTTCCCACATTAAAAGTTTATAATTTATGTGGGAGAGGATTTGACGGACTGACAAAGTACGGTGACCTGGGCTATGTACCGACATACGACAAGACAAAGACAATAAAAGACTTGACAAGCAGAGGGAGACGACACTTTCCAGTCAGACGTTGACAATAAAAAAAGAACAATAGAACAGAGTAACGAGAACGGTGACTGCAACACGACGTTAATAGAAAGTGCGCGCTATTATTAATTTGATTAATAAATGAAATGTGATTGAATCGTATTTGCTAAATAAACTTACTCAAAATGAACTTAAATTAATAACTATATCTAAATAAACTTACATTAAATAAACAAAATAAAACCCTAGACTTTTTATTAACTCTACATTTATAAGTATAATATACTCTTATTTATTACCAACACCCCTTTGTTAGTGTTTCTCAACACCTGCATAAAATTATATATGCAATAGAAGAGATACACTCTTAAAAGCATTGAAAAAATTTAAATGGTATTCAATTTTTAAACTAATACATACCAATTCATTATATAATGTTTTAGCATTACAAAGTATTACAAAAAATAAAAATTTAATAAAATTTATATTAACCATAATTTATAACAATAAATATTGTAAGGTTTGTTTGAAGAGCACACATATCAAAGCAAATAAATACACTGAGAAGAATAGTGAATATTTAAAACAGCATAATTTAAACATTAACGAGGATAAATAAAATATTTTCTCCACAGCATGCCATTTTTGTGTATTTGAATTTAAGTTTCGTTTATTTTTCTGATATCATCTTACACTTTCAAATTAAGTTTATAAGAAATTTTAAACGAATTATAATTTTTAAAATATTTGTCTTATTTTTACAAGTATTGTCGACATTTGTACGAGAATAGATTTGTGAAGCATATTTATTACTGAAATAGTTATTTTGGGAAATACTTTCTTATTAGTGATAATTTGAGTTAATTTAAGCTCAGACAAATTTAGCAGAAGGACCAATTGTAACTGAGTTTTAATCAGAGGAGCCTGCGTGAGTGCTTTGCTTCTGCTTCATGAGCTTCCTAAGGGCATAAATGACACAGTTCGTGCCTATATTATTCAAATTTTAATTATTTTAAAAATGTTTATAAAACGAGTACACATTTTAAATACTATATGCTTTAAATTAATTTTAAATATTTACATATTTGTTATATGTAAATGCGTTATTGGTTCAAAAAACCATGTCTTTTGATAAATTTAATACGTTTTTACACAAATCTAATACTTTTTTCTCTTAGTGTATATAATTTCGGGGAGCCGGAGGCGAACCTTTACATGGTAACGTGTCTAACTGTCTTGCCATGACGAGGCCAGTCGATCATGTAAAATCGCCCCCACGCGGTGTTTCCTGGTTCAACGTCAAAGCTGTTCAACTGACTTATGTCTTAGAAAGATACAAAACCGATATAACTGATATCCAAGATATGCGATGGAAAGGACTGGGTTGCATTCGGCATGCACCCTGTGATATCTACTATAGCGGCCATGCGGAGAAGCACGAGTTTGGATGCGGATTTGTAGTTGGCAAGAGACTACGGCCCCACGTCCTGCAATAAGACCAAGGAAATTTTCTACGATCGCCTTGAAAATGCTTACGAGCGCTGCCCCCGTCACGACGTAAAAATCGTGGTTGGTGACTTCAATGCTAAGGTGGGCAAGGAAAATATATTTGGTCCAACAGTTCAGCCTTCACGACCAAACCTCCAATAACGGAATGAGGCTGATTTACTTAGCCGCAGCACAAAACATGGTCGCAAGTAGCACTAGATTCAAGCATCTCAATATTCATAAGGTCACCTGGTTGTCCCCTAATCAAAAAACGAGAAATCAAATTGATCACTTTTAGATCGACGGAAGGCGCTCTTCCAGTGAATTGGATGTATGCACGATGCGTGGTGCAGACATCGACTCAGAACATTATCTTACTATGATGAAGTTCTAAAAGCTATAGCACGACTTAAAATAACAAAGCCACGGGAGCTAATGGTTTACTGGCTGAACTATTTAAGAACGAAGGCGAAGTTCTATTTAAATACATTCATGAGCTTCTATGTAGAATATGGTCGGAAGAATGCATTCCGAACGATTGGTATATCAGTGTGCTCTGACCAATCGACAAGAAAGGCGATCCCACTATTTGTGTCAATTACGGTGGGATAAGTCTTCTTAATATCGTCCTGTCGAGCATTTTATGCGAAAAATTGAAGCCCATTAAAACAACTGATTGGACCTTATCAGTGTTTCTTCAGACCTGGAAAGTCTACCATCGACCAGATCTTCCCAGAAGACCCATGAAAAGCAAATCGACACCCACCCCCTTTTTGACGACTACAAAGCCGCCTTCGACAGCCCAATAAGGAATCACCTATACTCCACCATGTCTGAATTTGGTATTCCTGCAAAACGAACACGACTTTGCAGGATGACACTGAGCAACACCAGCAGCACAGTTAAAATCAGGAAGAAACTCTCCCTACCATTTGTTACCAAGCGAGGTTTCAGACTAGGTGATTCCTCGTCGTGCGACTTTTTCAACCTGATGATGAAGAGATCATCCAAGTTGCTGATATGAGACGTAACGGAACAATATTCTACAAGAGTGTTATGCTGCTTGCGCATGCTGATGATATATATATCATTGGCCATAATACACGCGAAGTTAGTGCTGCATTCTCCAGATAAGAAAAAGAGTCAAGTCGAATGGGTCTGACAGTGAATGCAGATAAGACGAAATACTTGGTGTCAACAAACAGTCCCAATAAACAAACTTTACAGTTGATAATACCTCCTTCGAGGTTGTAAAGGACTTCGTCTATCTGAGATCCAGCATTAACTCAACCAACGACATCAGCATTGAGATCAAACGAAGAATAACTCTTGCCAACAGGTGTTACTTTGGGCTTGGTAGGAAATTGAGAAGCAGAGCCTTCTCTTGACGAACGTATCAATCTGCGTCAATGGCGAGTACAGAATATGGTGGAATGATGAACTTTACGAGCTGTACGCTGACAGCGACATAGTCAAGCGCATTTAAATCGAGCGGCTTCGCTGGCTAGGTCATGTTCAGCGCATGAAAGACGATACTCCAGTGAAGAAAATATTCGATTCGGTACCCAGGGGCCATCAACGCAGAAGAGGATGACCGCATCTTCGTTGAAAAGACCAATCAAAGAACAACCTGAGTTGGCATTTCCAACTGGCGCCAGCATACGAGAGACAGAATTGGCTGGCGCAGATTCTTAGATGAAGCCAAGACCGACTTACGGTTGTAGCGCCAACTAAGTAAGTAAGTACGTAATTTCTAATAGAAATCTACAGAATTGTGTTTTGAAAAAAAAAATTTGTTTATTAAATTTCGTATTTTCTAAAAAAACCATTACAATGTTTAAACTATAGTTCTTCATTTTTGTTGATAACTATTGTACAAAATTCACGAGTAGTTATTTTTTTGATGTGGCAAAATACGAAACAATTGCAATGTGAGATATAAATATATTTTTGAGTAGAAACCTGTTTAAGCTTCTTTTACTAACTTTTTCATTCGAAATATTCTTTTCTTAGGAAATATTTTCTTCAATAGAATCACAAATCACAAATTCCAAACCAAGAAGAAACTGATGTATTGATGGCTGAATTGTTTTTATAGAATTAAAAAATTCTTTAGTTTTTAACATAAGTTGTTTTTAATTAGTTTTAAAAGCTTACAGCCATGATCGAACTTGAAAACACGCATGAACTGTATGCCAAATAACATTGAAAGACCACGAACTCGTTCCGGCATATAAATAAAAAATGCAGTAAATAGCTTCTTGAGAACGTGAACATAAGCTGTTCGGCTAATTAGTACTCAACTCATTAGAGTAGAAGCATTTTATATCTAGTATAATCTTATAAAATAATATAAGAGAAAATTTTAACAAAAACTAGTCCCAAAAAGTAATCTAAAATTTCGAATAACCCTACTTAAAATACCCAGCTTTTCGAATATCACGAACTTTCTGATTTAATGATATTTAAAACCGAAAAATTAACAAGAACCCGTTTTCTCGATTAAACCGAACCAGGATTAATCGCCCTTATTCTTGAACCCGCGCAAGAATTCTGATTCAGCGACCCATTTTTACCTGATGTTCGCGCCAGCACCGAATTCGTCAAAATAAAGAAAATAGGTGGCAACCCTATCTACCATATTGAATTTTAAAATTCTGACTTCAGATTCGAAATCAGCGACCCCCTATTAAATAAAAAAAGAGCTTAAATCTCTTAAAAATACATATTATTAGGTTGCAACTAGGGAAGTCAATCCCGAGTTCCCGGATTTCCTTTAAATCCCGGGATTTTCTTTCCGGGGTCCCGGGATTGTCAAATAAAAAAATTTATGCTACAAATATTCGTGTTAATGCAACCATATTTTAAGTTGATAAGATATAGATTTAGAAAAACCTTTTTTTGGGGCTGAAAAATATAGTAGGGACGATGAGTGTGAATCACTAGAGCAAAGATTTTGCAGAACCTGCAACATCGGGAAGTCAGCTAAGTATTTAGAAATTGTCAGATATTATGACTTAGGAAATTAATTTGTTTTGTGGTGGAGGCAATTGTGGTCAAAACTCGTACAACTAATTTGTTTTGTGGTGGAGGCAATCGTGGTCAAAACTCGTACAACTATTTCTCCAACTAGCATAGAATCAGAACGGTGCACCTCATCAGCGGGTGCTATTTTAATAATATTCGAACAATTAGAAGCATTGATGAGCTTAATGTATTACGTTAAAAATAATTAAAAATACAAAATTTTATTTTGAAAAGTATTTTCTAACCGTAATTTTCCTTAACGCAATTGGTGTGATTTCGATTACATTGTCGAGTAAAATTTTAGCTGAGAGAGTAAAATGAAATTTGAGAATTGTGTCAAAAGAACGGAAACAACTTCTAGCTAGTTGCAATCACAAAAACAGCTGATTACCTTTCAGACGTAAACAGTGCCAATTTAAATTTGTCAATTGTTTGTCAATTTTGACATTTGCTTGTTCTTCTTGATGCTTATTCTTCTTGATGCTTGTTCTTGTAATGCTGGAAGAAATTTTTCCAGCACACTTAGAGCAACTTTTAAGTTCGAGAGAGTGATTTAGTGCTTGTTCTTCTTCTCTCTATTGAGCTAAAAAAAGTACGAAATCACGTTTCAGCTAATCGCAAATTACTACAATCGAGTACAAAAACACAACTAATAAAACAGACCAGAAAAAAGAAATTAACATTAATATAATAATACCTTCAACAGTTCTGTATTTGATTTAATTATTTTTTGTTCTTTAAGTTAAGGTATTTAATATACTTTGAATATACGTGTAAATTTTTCAATTAAATTTTCTTTTGTTTGTTAATTGTGTTCTTTATAGTTTCTAGAATAAACATATATGTTTTTAAATCGATATTAAGAAAAAAGAGAAGTTATAAAGGTTTTCGGTAGCCTATGTCTAAACTCCCTACAACGAAAAAAAAGCATTAAACGCAATTTCATCGGAACTACTTTTTTAAAACGGTTCGATAGATAAATCGAAATCCATTGCTTCAATTTCAATTAATCTTATTGCATTTTGTTAGTTCTTTTCCATTGAACATCCCCCTAAATTCAAGTACCGATTTTTTTTTTTAGACAAAAGGTGTGCGAAAATCTAACTCTTTTTTAACTTTTTACTTCAACTTTCACCATAATTAAATAAAACCAGGAGGTCGTGCGTAGGAGGATGCCGAATGAATGATCTATACTTTAAAATGGCACTTGATTTCTTCGTTTCAGATACATGGGAAAGGCCATATCCATCGAACCATTTTGGATGTCTTTTTTCAATGTCATTTTCAGCGCCCTCTATTAAAAAGCCTGGAAATTGTTTAAAAAAAAATTCTTTATAAAGTATTTTTTATGTTTAAACAACCTGTATAACTTTAAAAAAAAAATAATAACTTTTTGTATCGAAAAAAAATGTTTGAATAAAGCTGCTTTTTTCTTGTTACACGTATTTTATACCTTAATAAAATATTGCTACACATTAATATTATTTAAGTTTTTTTTTTATTAAAAATATATTTTATTTTGTTGTTTTAATTTACTTACTTCTAAAAGTTTTCAATCCCAAACTTATTCCAGGATCCCGGAATTGAGATTTTCAATCCCGATAATCCCGGTATCAAAAAAAAAGCTTCCGGGATTGGACGCCCTATTACGAACTAAAAAGCTTTTGCCGATCGTTTCAAGCTTTTCAACTTTCTGCCCGATTAAGTAAGTCTCAACAAGCCAAGCCAACGAGCAAGCATGGATATGACTTGCATGTGTTTGGTATTTTTGCAAGCAGACTAAGCTTGCTTTTTCAAGTTTGTTCATCAACATATTCTTTATCTTCTGAGTTTCTTTTAATCCCCAAAGGATTAAATAAGGTGTCCACCAGCTTTTGTTGAGTTTACCAGCTTCATGCTCCGCTGTTTACCGAAAATTTGTTTGGCCTTCTGAGTAATCTACCTCTCGCATCGAGAGAAATCCACTTCATTTCTTTTTTCGCAATGCAGCTGTCGTCTTTTCGGAGAGTGTTTCTTATCCAATTCAATTTTTGCGTATTTACCAAGAAATCTAGGAGCACCATATTTGTTGTATGGAACAGTTTCGTATTCGTTTTTGGGGATTTTGTTGCAGTTTTTGGGATTCAAAAAACAATTTGAAAGCATCAGTTTACATGGTCCTACGCTATAGCCTTTCTTTCCTATATTCTAATCAAAGGAACTTTAAAACACATATTTTTACGAAGAAAAGTTTTAATTTGTGGTGGTATGAAAGTTTGTGGAGAGGAATGCTAAGTAATTTGATTTGACTAAGGTCAAGGCATATCACTTGCTTCAGATTTAATATCACATGTTTCTACAGCTTCTGCCACATTAATAACATCCTACACAAAAGTTTCACTTCATTACTCCCTTCTTCCATTCTGTGGTATCACAACGGACCATTAATGTGGTCTAAGTGTGCTGGTCTAAAGACCAGTTGCTACCCTAACCTAACTTAACCTAGAGCGATTCGCTGTAGTAGATTGCGACGATGTCGACATTTTAATAAACGTCTATAAAGACTTCGAAAAAAAAGACAAAACAGCGATAAGCAAATGTTAAATGGAGTTATTGAAGAGGCGGAACAAAGAATTGAATTCGTTAAAAGAGGTTGTTGACTTCATGAAAAATATGTATATCCATACTAAATATATGCAAATGCATACCAGGGTCGTCATGTTCCAATGAAAGAAATTTTTCCGTACTTTTGCTTCGTTAAGACATATCTGAGGGCAACAATGTTACAAAACAGTTTGAATCACATAACAATTTTACATTTTTATTCAGATAAATGTGAAAAATTATTTTATATGTTTTACTTAATCAATGCATAACAAAATGCTCTAAAAGGAGCGCAGTTTTTGCTTTACGGTGACATTGCACGTTAAAAAAAATCTAAAAATTCTTCATCTCAAACATTTATCGTGAAAAGATTATAAAGCACAGAGGCTTGAATTTTTTTTTACGTAAGTAATGCAAAAAAACAGAGTACCAAAAAAGTTTTTTTTTCTGTTTTTAATGCATCTTCTTTTGGTAAATGGCGTAAAAAAATGGTCGTTTTCGGCTGGGGTCAATATATTTTTATTCCAATTCATCGGAAACAAAAAAATCAAAGTGCACACTAATAACTACAACATATCCTATTTATCCTTTCTCTTATTTATATGCACTTTGTTTTTTTTATTTCAGATAAATTGGGACCAAAATATCTTGACCCAGGCTGAAAACGACTCCTTTAGTCGGCACCAGCTAGAGAGAAGAAGATGCATTAAAAACAAAAAATTTTTAATGTTGTTTTTTTGTATTTTTTATGTAAAAAAAATTTTGAAGTCTCTTTGTATTATAGTCTTTTCACAATAAATTTTTTAAATTGAGTCCACTGTTTTTTCAAACGTGCAATGTCACCTTAATTAAATAATTTTATTATAAATCAGATATATAAAAAAAAGCGTGGTTCATGTTTTATTAATCACACGGCCTGAATATTTCTTTTTTGGGCAGACTCGGGGTGAACTCAAACTGCCGGAATTAGGGGATATCGTTGTGAACTTCAACTTGTGCAGGACTTTACTCCATTACAGGAAGCTGTAATTATAGCAAAAATGCTTTTCTGTACTCTCCTCCATTGTTGTGCTTCCCATAAGCAGTCGCTGTGGGCCTTCTTGTGGTCAACATCGTGTGCGAATTGGAAATGTACTGCGCACATTACTCAATGATTATACGCACAGTATTTATGTGATTATGCAAGAAACACAAACACGGGAGCCCGCTGTTGTTGTCCCATTTACCAAAACTTGCTTTTTTGAAAAAATTTTCTAGTTTTTACACGATATGGTACAAAAATAAAGTAAATTTTTTTTTTATTTTCTCCTTCACGCTTCATAATCTTAATTTTCCACATTTCCATTCGAATTTGGTAAATGATGTGTATTCAAGTGATTACTTCCGAATGCATTTTTTTTCAGACGATCGGGAGCCGAGCTATGATGTGGCCCGATTTTCACCTGTTTTTAAGCACACCAACTTCAGCGCCATCTTTATATGCTTATAAAAACTATATGTTAAAAAAATTTTTATTTAAACTGTTGTAAAATTAACATGAAAATGAAGTTTTTTTTTCATATAATATTCTTTTTTAGAAAACATCTTTTAAAATGTATATGCCTTTATTTCAATAGCTTTTGCATAAAACATCCCTTAAAACGTTTAATTCCATCAATTTACTCATTTTTTGTCTTGTATAATTGTAAGCTTGTAACAATAATCAAGCAAGCGCACATCAACATGCTATCGACAGCGCATAATCTTCTGCTTACACGTTAACATACATATGTAGGTAATTTAAGGCGCCTCACGCTCCATAGAAAAAAATTGTTCGTCACAAATCATGATACAAAGAACTACAGATAAAGTATTGCGCATGTCCGCCATCTTTGCTGTGACGTGCAAGGTGCTCATTGGTTGCAACGTAGTCACAATTTATTCATAGGGTGTAAAGCTTTTAAAATGCCTATATTTTCTTATGAAAACTTGTTGTACTGAAATGAAATAAATATTGTTAAATAAAGCACATGCCCAAAATAAAGTAAATATATTTTTTAGTACTGTTTATGAAAAAAATTGCATATTTTGTAGGGGTGTGTTTTCTCGTTTTTACCAATTTACACAAAAAGCGGCTACGTTGCTTGATGTGCTTGACAGAAATTTGACTATTTGTTAATTTTCATTTTGCTATCTTCGTCTCTTTTTGACATTTTCTTTTGAATGTATTCATCAAGTGTCACCTTTGAAGAGCACCAATGACGAGGTGCGCAGTAAATTTTGTTCGTTGCTCCGGTAATACTTTATCTGTAGTTCTTTGTATCATGTTCACAAATGGTCAAAATAGTCCTTGGTTCATGTTATGATGATTCCCCAAATATTTCGAGTCTAGCGATGGCCATCCGTTAGCTGGAATGGTTTGAAATAACCTCTATAATTCAAGTCTTTTTTTAAACCAAATTTGCTAGTGTAATAGTTGTAAAAAAGGAACTGTCAGAAATTAACTGTGCCGAACAACTTTTTTTCGTGACGCGCCATAATGTATACAAGTACTTGGCGTTCACCGAAAACAACACAATATATGCGAGCAAATTTCATTTCAAATACACTTCTGATTTGAGTGCTGTTATATTGATGTTTTGCTTTTATTTTCTAAATTGCTCACTCGTACTTGGTAGTTGAGAATGGAAAAGAATAAGTATTTGTATTTTAAGCAAAGGCCTTGAAGTGGCGTTCAAATGCATTCGTGCAGATGTTTAGTGCAGATAACTTGAATCTTATGCAAATTCATTGCAAAATATGAAATACTAACATGGCAATAAGACAGTGTTAGGTGTTAGGCTATTAAAAAGAATTAAAACTTTAATCATAGTCCAAATTAAAGTCAAATTATAACTCCAAAATTTTATTATGAAATAACGCCCGAATTTGTATAGACAATTTTGGGATTTAAATAGAATCGAATAGAAAAGAATAGAAAATATCTGAGAATACGATTTGAAGAATGCCTTTGTCTAATAAACAACTATTGTATAATGTGGAACATTTTTACTTAATAAATTGATTTTTTTAATTCTTTTAAATGCTCGTATACTAAATGGTGGATGAAAGGAAGAGCTTCTTATTTAACAAAGATTGTAAAAAAACTATCATGGGTTAGCGTACGAAAAATACAGCTTGAAAAAGTTATTTGGGTCTCTCACAAATTTAAAAACTGTCCGTACACAATAAAAATTATGCCGTAAGTTGTAAAAATAAATAATGTAATGTAGTTTTATAAAGAAAAACTCGGTTAGGAAAATTTTGTATTTGGGGATTTTTTTTTTAAATAATCTTGGTTCGAAAAATATTACTTTCATGACTCTATGTCAAACTGAACATTTCATTCACAAACTTTTCGACTCTTTCATTAAATTAAATGCTCTTTCCCTAATCAACCATTCAAAAAAGGGCAAAATACCACTTTAGAAGAAATGCATTTTTGTTCTGTTTTACAAGAACTACCTTTTTATTTTGTCTAAATTTTGTTCTCATTTACTTAATACGTAGGATTAATTGTTTTCTTGAAATTGTGTATTTCAGGCCATACAACTCTTTGCCTAAACAGACAGGCCACAAATTTCCAGGGTATTTTTTATTTAGACATCATGTGGATAACTAAAACAAATATAACATATTTTTGTAACTACGAATAAAAGGTCAACACTAACATCAAACATATTTAAGGAAAACGAGCATTAACGATGTACAATATAAAAAATGTATTACCGCTATGAAATCTAAATCTACTGAGTCATGATTTTATAACCAGTCCTTGGAATGTTCACGGAGAAAACTGTTAGCAAAATTTGTATTATGGTTAAGAAAAACTTGCGCCTGATTATCAGCCACTTCAAAATTATGCTAGATTTCAGCAAAATTTAATAAAAATTTCTTATTCCAGTTTTTAATAACTAAGCAAATTTTTGAATAAATTCAAGCAAAATTTTGCTAAGTTATTATAAACTGCAAAAGTAAATTTCTACTTAATTCAAGCAAATATTTGCTAAGTTATTATAAATTGGAATAGCAAATTTTGATTAGTTTTTGCCGAAATCTAGCATATTTTTAAGTGAAATAATTATTAACAATAAACTAAATTGAAAAATTGCCAAAATCTGGAGATTTGAACCTCGGCCGCGTGATTGTAAGTGCATGGTTTTATCCATTCGACCATCACAGTTGTTAACCAATCATCGTCTAATGTTCTTCATTAAGAATAAACGTGTGCTCGTGTGTTTGGAAGAAATTTGCTTGAACTGAGTAAAATTTTCCTTTTTGATTTTGCTTGATTGAAGCAAATTAATTTTCTCCGTGTTTTGATTTGTTAGGGCACCTATATTACTTTTAGAAGCCGAACATTTCTTAGAAAAACTTTTTTATCGGTTTTCACCTTCTTTGATAAAAACCAGGCTTTTAATAATATTTATCTAAAGCTGTCAAAAGTACTATTTGTTACCAGTAACTGGCAAAAGTATTCCTCATAGTCTCAAATTTGTTCACCATCAATAATTTCATAGGATTGACCGTTTCCTTGGAATTGTCTACTGATGTTATAGTCTTTTATTGGATCTTTCAGGTCACAAACCAACATTTTGACGCACTGTGTTATAAGAAAAGATAAAGTATGAAGCAATATATACCTACCAACAAACGGTATTTTGACCCCTAATCCAGATTGTAGAAAATTAGAGAATTAAACTTATACTGCAAACACTTGGAAATTTTAAATATTATCTTACTAAATTAATTGTAACAAAGGGAAAGAAACGCGGACGAGTATGGGCTGGATACCAAAATGAGCTAGGTTACCAAATGGCTACCATCTGCATACAGGGCTGAGACTAGCGGGGGATAAGTAGGGTAGGTCACCCCCTTAATTTTTTCAATATTTGGCCTTTTGTTATATTATTGCTGAAATTTATTTATATTATATTTATATTTATTTTATGAAGATATTTGTAGTGTCTTTTGAGAAAGTTCAATGTGTTTTATTAAACTATCCCAAGAAAAGTATTCAATAGCTGCTTTTAAAATCAATCACTTCATTTTCGATATAAACAATCGATCAGTACTTTTAACTTAACTTTTCTGAACTCGTTAGCTTGATGGAACTGTTCATTACGTTCGCAATGAAATAATGTCTCTTACTTATACCCATTCTTGGCAGGTATATAATAAATTTAATGACAAGTAACATGTAAATAAAACATTAATCAAAGAAACAATAGCAAAATAAGCTACCCATATAAACCTTATTGTTTACTCCAAAGATTAAAATATATCTAGAGTATGTTTTAAATACAACATATATCGGCCATTGCAGTAAGTGAACTTCAAGATGCAGAAAAAAACCAATTATGATAAAAACAGCACTGCAAACAACAAAAAATAAATAAAATACTAAGAGAACTCCAAGTCTAGGAAGCACAGGAAAGAATTTCTACACTCCTAGTTACCAGCCACCAACTACCAAAGCCACCAGCCTCTGCTTCTGCTTTTTGAGGCGATCAACGATAATTAAATGCTTGAGAAAATTGCACAAAACACAGTTGTAGAAACCCATATAAAAAATAGCTAGCTAACGAAGGTGACTTAAAAGCAGGAAGCTTGCTTGAAATAACACTTCCTCAGCTACACTCGCCTCAGTCACAATGGTTGGCATTGAAAATTGAATTTCGCAGAACTGATGTCAGCTACTCGGTAACACTTCAAGCTAAGCTAAAGAGTTCTTATAGCAAATATTTGTTAGTATTTTACAAATTTTTTTGTTTTTCTTCATTTTAAAACTGTTTTGGTTTATTCATTTAAATTTTTGCTACGTTTTGTTTGAATTTGCAGCTTGAATTGCATTGGCCAGACTTATCAGTCAAGCATGACCCTGTAAAGAACCATGAGAATATTGAAGTAGGTGTGGGGCAAAATGAAGAAGGTTGAAGCATGTCGAAACCGTTTTTCTATGGCTAAAAATAAAAATCTATGCTAACTGATGAGTTGATGCTTTTGGAGATTGCGTAACTGTATGAGATTGTTGGTTATGCGATAATAACAGAGAAATAAAGGAGTTTCGCCTACATGCTAAGTGAAAAAATTTAATTAATTTTTGAGCATTTGTTTTCTCAATAACCGTAAAACATATTTTAAATAATTTTACACCATGTTATTTCGTCAAGTTTTAACTACAAAAAACTAGTAGCTTTGAATGTTTCCTTATTTGTATACCTTTTTTACAACATCTTTAATTTGTGTGTGTTATTTCATAATTTTCTTTTATTTTCAACTCTCCACTTAAATTTGTGTCGTGTGTCTAAACGAGAGTCTTTTGTAAGCCTAACAGAAGTTCATAGCCCGAAGGAAACTCGTATGTTTTTTAAAAACACTGCCTCCACATAAGTAAAGTTATCTAATATTTATGGTATAATTTATGCTGGTGTCACTCGAAGTATCTGTAGAAAATCGCCCACCAGTAGCATATTGCAAATCAGAGCTTTCTCTAGCTAATGCACGGTATGGCATGATGTAAAACTTAATCGAGCGTGTATGATTTGTACTTAACCATACATTTTTTAAATTTTACACGATATTACCTTAATATTTAAATTTTTAAATAATTAAAGCTAACAAACTTATGACTATAATTTTTAATTATTTTCACTACAGCTCGATACCAGTTATTGTCTAGAGGCTTTAAAATTGTAAACGCATTCGAATTTTAAGGTAGTAAAAAGTTTTTGGGTTTAATTTAAACATTTATTTGATTTCGTTTATCTTAATAGTTAATCAAACAAATTGAATACAAATTCATTTTATACAGTTTTATATTGGTCAATTTCTTAATAAAAGTTTTTCTATAATTAGTTTCATAAGCCTCTCGTGATTTTTACCAATGTTTACACTTATAAATTAAATAATTGATTGCCTTAAAGGCTAAGTAGGCCTTAAATTTCTCAGCCATTAGTTTACTTTACTATCCAATGAGATGGTATTCTGACAATCTGTTTATTAATTTGTGTAAGAATCGCTTCACAATCAATTCAACATTGTTAAATTTTTCTGAAATATAAATAGTGACAAATATGACTAAGTGTGGGTAATCGTGACATTGATAAAAATTGATTTACTGTTTTTTAAAATTTATCAAAAAACTAGCTATATCGTTGAAGATTGTCGTACGCAAGTAAAAAAGTTCTGGAAGTTCATAATTTAAAAAGCCCACTTTGAAGAATTGTCACTTTGATTACTGATGCAAAGTCATATCACTTTTTAATACAATAACAAAATTTTTGATTTCAGGGTGTCGAAACATGTCCTTTTGTCAATTTTGTTATTCTGTGCTCTCTTATGAACGTATGTGAACGCGAGTATGCATTTGCATATGTGACTTTATTGCATATTTTTCTTTATTGGAAAGTAGCACAGAGCAGTGATCAGTTTTCCATTGCTGCTCATGCTGATTGAACATGTCTATTGAAATGGCACTACGTCGCTGTCCTTCTTCTGCCTCTGCTTCTGACACTATTTTGCAGCGCTTGCCTGATATTTCTAATAACAAACAGCCTGCACCTTGTTCGTTGCCAGTATTGTGAAATTTTAATGCGTAAGACTACACGCAAGATTCGTAGTTGGTGTAAGAAACCAGTGTGCGACTTTAGATCAATGATATCAACCTTTTTGAAGCGAAGCTTTTTACGCCTTGTTTTGTGATTTGCTTGAGTGAAATCTCAAAAACGACACTTTTTCCATACACCATTTTCTTAGAATTGTTGTTGCTTGTTGTTTTTTTTTTTTGCTTGCGTTTATTACAACAAGAGAATAAAAAATTGAAAATATTTTGTAAGAAGTGATAATCTTTCACGGTACCCACTAAGCCAAAAACCTGTGTTATGTAATGTGGTTCATTCAATTAAAAGTATTAATTGAAGATATGTTGCTGTAAATTACAAAAATCAATCAAAAGGATTGTGCATTAGCTATCCTTCATGTGAATTCGTGAAGCTATGTTGCAGTAGATGACAAAAATCTATTGAAACGATTGTGCATTAGCTTTCCTATATATCCTACATTTGAATGCGTGAAGCTATGATGCAGCAGATCACAATAATTTATTAAAAAGATTGTGTATTGGCTATTCAAACAACTAAATAAGTAAGGTTCCATTGAACTGAGTGAAAATTATTACAAAATGCCAATTGTTTCAGGTGGAGATTTTAATTTCGATTTATGACATGAATTTTCACAGGCACTTAAGAAATAAGCGATCCAAATATTTGTACAAAACGATTAGGGACAACTATTGAGTATTTGCTAGATATATTGACGACATAACATCTATAACATACGTTTGCTATTTCAGTTATCATAAGCCCATAATTTCATTAATAAAATTCCGTAATATTTGAAAACATTTACAAAAATAATTTAAAATCAATGTAATAAAATAAATTAATAACGAAATGTAATAAAATTTAAAAACCTTTGAAACGACGAAAAAACTTCGCTCTTCTCGTGAGTCCAACGACGCATATGTTTTTCTTTTTTCTTCGGGCCACATACAAATATTTTTAAAGTAACGCGGGCCGCAACACAATACTGGTATGAAGAAAAAAAATTCTGAAACCTCACTTTTTTTGACAACATATTTAAGATTTTAAAACTTATTAACTAAAACAGAAAATAAGTAATACATATCGCTTTTCAGCATACTATAATGTTCCTCAAAAATTACAATAATACAAAAGTAAAACTCAAAAGTAACACAAGCGTTTATTTAAAATTAGTGTGATTTTTGACTTAGAAATAAATTTTCAACAATTTTAGGCAAATCGAGGATTGCTGCATGCATCCTCAATACGTCATCAAGGTGAGAGTCAGTAAATCGATTCAAGTATACCTTTTCTGCATAATTGATTTTGGAGTACGATGATTCACAAAGATATGTTGATGGAAACAATATGAAGAGCAGGAAGGTACAATTTCGTACAGTCTTGTATTATTCAGGTTCTGATAATTTCCAAAAATCGGTGTACTCCTTTTCATCTCTTTTTTTCTTTAAAAATAGCTTTCAGATAAGTATAGTTATTAAATTCTTTAATTTCATCAACAAAATCTGCATAATCATATCCTAATCCAGCAAATTGTGTTATAGTTGCTGTTTCTAGGGGCTAAAGATTTTCTATAAGTAACAAATAGTTCTTGATACAACGTAAGACTTAAAATCTCTTTAGATTTTCGAAATTCTCTAGCAAAGGCAGTTAGATAATTTAAAAATCTCGTATAGTTTTCTTCAAAAACATATAAACTATCTTGTTTAGCTTTTATTACAGTTGGACAGTTATGCAATACTTCGTTCTCCATTTCCTCGTGGTAGATGTTTAATTTCTCTGCAAAAGATAATACTTTATTCGCCATCTGCGAAATTATTTTATTTTCGCCCTGTAAGCCTCGATTGAGTTCATAAAGCTTTTCTGTGGGACAGCACACCACCATCCATCTTATTAAAATCGCTGTAAATTGTATTATTTTACTGTAAGAACATTGCTAATACAATGACAAGCTTGCACCCAAAATATTTCATAATCAAATAGGGCCAAGCAATGTTTGATCTGAGGTTGTCAGCTCAGGTCGTTACCTGAGTCAGTTGGATCAGTATCTACTAAGTTGTGTGGTCTGATCTCCAAAAGAAAATAGCATAATGACAATCCTCTACGGGTGTCAATATCTGTGCGTCAAGGTCAAAACGAATCTCAAGATATACGAAAATTAGAATGCCAAATTTTTTTAAAATCATGTTCCGGATAATGAATGCGTTTGGGGCGAACATAAAAGCTTGGAGGGTCACAAGTTGAGTATGGATGCTTTAGACAAATGCAGTTTCATTAATGACATTAAACTTTTCACCTCAGTTTTTGAAGTGAAAACTTCTTTAGGCTCGTTGAACAATTTTGGTAGAGGGTAAATCTTTGGTTTGCGTCATCGTCTTTTTCCGAGTAACTCTTGTCATCAATACAGACAGCAAAGATAAGATAGGAAACTTAGAAAACATAACCTCAGAAATGTTTGTATTTATTTGTGCATAAAAAAAAACTAAACCTGATCGTCCCTCTTGTTCTTAATCGGCCGCAAGCTCAAAAATAAATCGCTTAGGAACTCCTGAAATTAAGTATATAAATACTTAAGTTAGGTTGCAATTAGATGTTTGCATCCAAATCTTATTATTTATTCGCTTTATATTGGTCTATATATGTGACCCTCTCCGAGAAAAGGGACCTAGTGTGTCAAAAAACGGGTTTGGACTTAAGAGTGGATTCTGGTACCTAAAAGGATGTAGAATAAAATGAAATGAGTTAGATTTCTGATAAAAATTAATTTACCCCATAAAAACGAACTTGGGAAAATCATAACTTAATTTTTACACACTAGGTCCCTTTTCTCGGAGAAGGTCACATAGGCCTTTAAAGTTTGGCAATTTCTTCAGTTGTTGTATTTGTCAACATTTTTGAAAAATTTGCTTTTACTCAAACCCCCGCTATTCATGATGAGATTTAAAAATGGAACGATCTTCTTCTTTTTCTGCTTTTTTCTGCTGGAACTTCGTTTGCAAACAAGAAAAATAATGTATGGATTGACTGTTCTAACATTTTAATCTTTAAGTTGTTGTATGTTGAACATTCAAATAATTACATGCATGCCCTTATTTTATTATATATCGTCAAACAAAGTTTGACAATTTTCACACTTGTTGTATGTGGCTTTTTATGTTAAGAGATGTCAACTATCATTGTTTTAGGGTGTGTGTCAAAAGGAAACTTTTCAGTAATGGTAGGATAGAAAAAAACAGGTTGAATAAAATTTGTGTGTGTTGAAATAAATTTGTCTTTTTTGCTGTGTCAAATGGAGGATAAAATTTTGACAACCACAGATCTTGACGTTTCACATTTCGGTCGTGTTTCAGCGCAAATATTTTATTTAATATGCATTTTATTCAATTTGCGACATATTTAATTCGAGTGCTTGTACTTGCAACTTATTTCGTAAACTTGTAAGTATTTTAAACTTAAAAAATAACAAAAAAAAATAACGAAAGTGCTTGAGTTTGTGTGTGCGTGTGTGTGGGCCAACGATCTCCCAGTGCATCAGCAAGTGCAGCAAAGTTAAATTGGCTTTCTTTGCTGGTGAACGTCCCCCAAGTGCCACCACCAGCAAGTACAGTGAAAAATTTGTTGCTAGCCAACATCCTCCAAGAGCCATCACCAGCAAGCAAGTGCAGCGCAAATTTAATGATTCTTTTGCTTGCCAACGTTCTTCGAGAGTCGCCACGAGCAACACCAGCAAGTGCAGCACAGTTCAATAGCCTGGTCAACTCTCCAATATTTCAGAAGCACCATTTCAGCATGGCGTGAATTAAATAAATTTAAAGCGGAGAATTAGCGCTTCATTTGTTTGTGCTGCTGCTGGTGGCACTTGGAGTACGTTCACCAGCAAAGAAAGCCAATTAAACTTTGCTGCACTTGCTGATGCACTGGGAGATCGTTGGCCCACACACACGCACACACAAACTCAAGCACTTTCGTTATTTTTTTGAAGTGAAAACTTCTTTAGGCGCGTTGAATGATTTTGGCAAATCTTTGGTTTGCGTCATCGTCATTTTGCGAGTAACTCTCGTCATCAATACAGACAGCGAGTAGGTTTTTAAATGACGCTCTTGGATCTTGACTACAAGGCGCTCAGCAAATATAGCAAGCAACCATCAGTAAGATCCTCTGCTGACGCATCGTTTTTTTCCCTCCCTTTGCTTCGCTGCGAAACATTGAATGATACTGTTTTTTTCAATGTATATGTAGAGCTGCTGTAGGTTCAAATAAAATAAACTTAAAATTTTTGATATTTGGTTTTTGTACAACTCATAGTACAACTAGACAAAGAGTGTTAAGGCTGAATGTGTTCTCTTTCTTAGTGACCATAACTGTCAAACTCAGCCATTTTGGTATTTTGGCCAATTTTTGCTTTCATATTGCATTCTCATTGGTTGCAGATTTTGTGTGAAATGTCAACTTCGTTTTGACAGTTTCGGTCACCGGCTCTCCGCCCTAACACTACTTGTCTAATTTTGCCATTCCACCACTTGAGATTTTGCTACCAGGCAAACAGAAAACATAGCAAACAAAATGCGGTTTATTTTCTGACACCGATTCGTTCATCCCCTCTAACGTTGCACAACCACTGGGATCTTGTCATTCTCTTTGCGTTGTTGTTGTAGATTTGCTTGGTAGTTATCGTTGTACAGTAAGCTATAATTTTTTGTAGATGTTTGTTTGTAGCTACAGTCAGCATATGACATCGAACTATTTTAGAAAACAGTTTATACATATGAATTAGAGAGTATATATAATATTGGTAAACTATTTGCTTTTAGAGAAAGTGTTACTGTATCGGAAATACATATATTAGGCGGGTTATTTTTTTTTGACGAAACGTATAGCAAAAACTTAATCTATAGGTGATTCTGAGAAATTTTGCTCAAGATACCATAGCTCTAAGTCGGCTTTAGAGCCCCCCAAAATTTCAAAATAGATATTTTTCCATATATATATATAGAATAATTTAATTAAATTCGTCATAAAATCGGATCGAGTTATAGTAAATTTCGAAATCTGGGCTTGTTTGAAAGGTATTTTTATCACCTTTCAGAATCTGTATTGATACCAATATTTTTTTTATTTTTAGTAGAGATATTAGGAATTTTTTGACAAAAAATAGCCTAAAATGAACTTTTAACTAATAAATTCTGAATTTTCTTCGATTTTTTTCGAGATTTTTCTGCAGATTATGAAAGTTCAGATAATTTCCAACAACTTTTATTACGATCAATTTTTTTGTTTTGAACTCCTTTTTGTAGGAAAATTGATCCGAAAAAATCAACATTTTCAAGGTTTCTACAAAAAAACACTATTTTTACATTTTTAATTCAATTTATTTTTAAATATTATTCTCGATCTACAATTTAATGTTTTAACGTGGTTATATTATTTTTTGAGGTCCTTTTTACTTTCCATTCGAGGAGTTTTCTTACGACTTTCTAATGTCACTGCCATAACTCCTTCACGATTCTTTTCTATAACTCGTTTTGAAACACTCGTTAATAATTGTACATGTCTTTCTGTTCCTTGTATGTGCATTGGAATTTGTGGATCAGCCAGTGGTGGTTCATCGAAATCTAAGTTTTCTACCAAGTGATCATATGGAATCTGTCGAGCAAATGCTGGTTCAAATAATATATCGTCGTTATTCATATCAACCATATTGACATAATCGGTAGCATCGAAATTGAAGATATATTTTTTGTAAACTCTGAGTTTAGTTGGATCGTACAATTTTTAACGATAGTGTAAAATCTTTTTGATAGCTCTATCCCGTATTGCTTTTCGATCATCAAATAACATTGTTAATAAGATATTTTCTGGATGTGCGTAATATGAGTTGTTTTGAATTACACCATCTACAATATTACGTAAGTTTGGTTGTAAGTATCGTGTCCAACGTATAAATTTTAATAAAAGTACACTGCCGTGCACAACAGAGTTATAAAACTTCAAATTGAAGTACATTGGCACATAAACTGTAATAATATAAACTGCCAAAGTTTTTAAATTGGTCGATGGTGTATTAGTTGTTACATATAATCGTAGTAATCTACTTGCTTTGGTTAACCAACGGGAATGTGCAATTGGTCCTGGTTTAATGTTAGCTTAATCAACTGGAACAATACCATTCGAAATTGCTTAAGCTATTTGATATAAATATTTAACATCTGTTGATAGTTCGAGCTCATGTTCATGATCCATCATTGCTGGCATATTCTCCAGTGGTATTGGAGCAAAATCAGCTACTACCTGAAAAATGAAATGTTTAGATCAATTAAAATGCAATTATTTTATTTTAACTTTATTCCAATCGAAAAAGTGAAATAATGACAATAAATAATGATAATAAATGATGATATTAAATAAAATAAAGTGTTACATACCTGCAATTTCTCACATTCTTGAATAGCTTTGAATAACTTTTCACTTGCTGCACGTGGTCCACTGGTCACTGTTTTGTCCAATGCTTCATATAAATGACGAAATGGCAGTTCATTGAAATGAAGCAGACATATAAACCAGTGAATTGGTCTAATTAACTGTTTTTCAAATAATCGTAAAACACCATTTTCTGTTCCAGTATTTGCTGGCTCACCATCACTGCATATGCCAATTACTTGATCAACTGTTAATGTTTTATTGTTGGAAAATTCATTCAGTTTTCTGTGTTTGGTTTTTGCGTCTTCTTCACTACCCAAATTTACATATCCAAGTAACTCATTATAGGGCTCTTTCAGAACAACTAAATGCGGTTCTTTTACCATAGTGGTATGAAATTTGTCATTAATTTTCTCTGTAGTTAATGAGTCATCTTTTCTACCATCGAAAGAGAATGCAGTTATGGAAGAATTTGTATGTCGTGAACGAAGCACTGCATCTCTAGATTTAATTTTTTCTCTAGCCATTTTTGATTTATCCATAATAACAAGATTACCATGAACATCTCTAAAATTTATATCTTCGAATAAAGCTGTTGCTAAACATGAAGCGACACTATCTGAAACACCGAATCTATCACACATCATAGCAAAATTTAAGGCATCGTATCTTTGAGTATAATGGCCTCGTCTCATTTGAACAGTTGCTTCTGGAACTTCTGTTGTTGCTTCATTTTCATCTTCATCCATGTGTAATTCAGGTGGTTCGTATGTTGGATCATCGGTACCAGTTGTAAGTGTTGGTATTGTGGTAGCTACTTCTTCAACGTCTTCCGTATATTCAGGTATTGTGAATTTTCTATCATTATGCTGGTCCATCATAAATTCTTTTAGATTTTCTGGAATCAATCAACACGAGCATTCTGTTGTTTTTAATTTGCAATTACATTTTCCAATATAAAATAATTCGTTTATTGAATCAACAAATGCTTAAAATTCATCTGTTTTGTTTCTATGTTGTACATGTTTCTGGTATTTATCAAGCAAACCAGTTAATTTTTTGAAAACACTCTTTCTATATATGATTTCAATATTTAATTTACACCAAATTTGGATCAATTTATCTGTTACGTGAATAGTAAAAGTTTTATACGAGAACATTTTGTTTTCAAATTTAGCACGATCACTCAAAAAAAATAACATTTTAAAATGTCACATTTAGTAGGCAAACTAAGATCATTTAAATCACTTGAGAAACCAAAAACAACAATATCTTGATGAGGCATGTTAGTCAATCTAGACTCAAAACTTGTTGATGTTGTTGCTTCCATTTGCGAAGACACCGCAGACGATGTTGATGGTTCTTGATTATCCATAATAACTTTGATATTATCACTGCACCTATATATAAAATATTAGCATTCACTGGAAGACGTTGTCCTGCCACGACCGCCTTACTGCTATATAAGAATTTTCATGCTAATATAGGGTTTCGGACTATCCTACATGTAGAATGGATTTGACAGGTCGGATGGACATGTAGGAATGTGCGAAAGCTCATACTGCAGCTCATTCTACATGTAGGATGAGAATCAAAAAGTTCTAAAAGTTCCGCCTTGATCTTGTTCTTCTCTGTGCGTCATTGTTTGTAGATTTCCTTGGTAATTATTGTTGGCGCAGTTAGCTGGAAATTATTTGTAGACGTTGTGAATTTTAATTGTGTAGCTACAGTCGGCATATGAAATTAGAATTATTTTTTGTTAAGAGCTTATAGCAATTTATTAAATTTTTAATATATATTACTGAAACTATTTCTTTTAAGCCAAAGTATTACCATATCAAAAATACATATAATTTAAGTAATTTATTTAAATTATTTCATTATTGAATTAATATAAAAAATTAAAGCTTATTTATATTTATTTATAACATGACACTAACACAATATACATGTTCACCATTTCTATATTGCGTTGTGTATTAAAAATAGAATATTATAAAATTAAGAAATATCTATAGCATATAAATTATATATAATTCATATTAGAAATTGATGCTAAACAGTTTAAAAAATAGAATGCATAGGATAAGCAGACTTTAGTTATCCAATTACTACTGAAAATATTAATTATTTTGCAGGTTTATTACGTAATTGTTATTATATATATATATATAAATACTCTTTAAATTTCCTCAATGAGTTAAATTGTTCATATATATGAACTATATATATGTATATATGTTTTTATATGTATGTATATATATGCATGTATGTATTTCCGATACGGTAACACTTTTACTAAAAACAAATAGATTTACCAATATTATATATACACTTTAATTCATATGTATACACTGTTTTCTAAATTAGTTCGATGTCATATGCTGACTGTATGCTGAACACCGTTGAAATTGGGCGTCACACTACAAATAAACATCTACAAAAAATTAAAGCTTACTGTACAACAATAACTACTTAGCAAATTTAAAACAACAACGCAAAGAGAATGAATGACAAGATCCCAGCGGTTGCGCAGCTTTAGAGGGGATGAACTGAATTGGCGGCGTAAAATATACAGTATTTTGCATGCTATGTTTTCTGTTTGCCTGCTAGCAAGATCTTAAGTGGAGGGAGGCATTAAAAGAGACTTCAGAGCTAACTGCTGAAATAAAATGAAATTTCAATTTTTTCATATTTTTATTTTGTTTGACTGTCGTGAAGTCTCTTTTAATGCCTCCACTTTAGACCTTGCTAGCAGGCAAACAGAAAAAATAGCAAGCAAAGTGCTATTTATTTTTCGCCGCCAATTCGGTTCATCCCCTCTAACGCTGCGGAATCGCTGTGATCATGTTATTCTCTCTGCGTTTTTGTTGTAGATTTGCTTGGTAATTGTTGTTGTGCAGTTAGCTTTAATTTTTTTGTAGATGTTATTTGGTAGCTACAGTCGGCATATGACAATTGAAGTATTTTTATAACGCTTCATATATATACATAAAAACACATACACAAAAAACCTGCAAAATAAATTTATATTTACAGTTGTAATTGAATTACTACAGTCTGCTTATCATAAGCGTTCTATTTCTTACCGCCTAATGTTGTAAATCGAAAACGCAAACAAACGACAAGTAAGACACGTGAAGCAACACCTTTTTTTATACAAAATTTTATTGCTTCTCGTGTCTTGCTTGTCGTTAGTTTGCGTTTTCAATTTACAACTCTAGGTGGTTAAACTGTCTACGTACATTTATTATATTAAATTATATATAATTTATTTAATATATCTATTTCTTATATATTATTATTTAAACACACAACACAAACTATATATAGCATGCATGTATACTGTGTTATTATATAAAAAGATATAAAAAAGATTTAAATTTTTAAATCAATCAATAATGAAATAATTAAAATAAATGATATGAATTGTATGTTTATATTTTTGATATGGTAGTACATTTTGTTAAAAGAAATAGTTTCAGGCATTTATACAAAATTTCAAAAATTGATTTAAACTCTTATCTAAAATAAATCAGTTGTCATATGCCGACTGTAGCTAAAAAAGTCTAAAAAAATTCCAGCTAACTGTACAACAACAATTACATTTCAAATCTACATCAACAACGCAGTGAGAATGGAAAGGTTCACAGCGGTTGCGCAACGTTAGAGGGGATGAACGAATCGGCGTCAGAAAATAAACCGCATTTTGCTTGCTATGCTTTCTGTTTGCCTGGTAGCAAAATCTCAAGTGGTGGAATGGCAAAATTAGACAAGGTGGAAAGCCGGTGACCGAAACTGTCAAAACGAAGTTTTCATTTCATACAAAATATGCAACCAATGAGAATGCAATATGAAAGCAAAAATTGGCCAAAATACCAAAATAGCTGAGTTTGACAGTTATGGTCACTAAGAAAGAGAACACAATCAGCCCTACCACTACCTTGTCTAGTTGTACTATGAGTGGTGGCATCAAAAGGGACTTAACGGCCAGTCAAACAAAAAACAAATATTAAAAATTTCAAATTTATTTTATTTTAACCTACAGCAGCTCTACATATACATTGAAAAAGCTATATCATTCAATGTTTCGCAGCGGAGAAAAGGGAGGGAAAAAACGATGCGCCAACAGAAGAACTTATTGATGGTTGCTTGCTACATTTGCTGAGCGCCTTGTAGTCAAGATCCAAGAGCGTCATTTAAAAACCTACTCGCTGTCTGTATTGATGACGAGAGTTACTCGCAAAATGACAATGAGGATGACGCAAACCAAAGATTTACCCTCTACCAAAATCGTTCAATGAGCCTAAAGAAATTTTCACTTAAAAAAAAATAACAAAAGTGCTTGAGTTTGTGTGTGCGTGGGAAATGAAGAAACGATCGAAATGTGAAACGTCACAATTTGCAATTGTCAAAATTTCATCGTCGATTTGAAACAGCAAAAAAGAAAAATTTATTTCAACACACACAAATTTTATTCAACCTGATATTTTCTATCCTACCACGACTGAAAAGTTTCCTTTTGACACTTACCCTTTACCCTTTTAGACAGTTACCCTTTAGACAGTTAGCGGGACAGTAGCTAGGAGAGTAGAATGATATTTAGCATATCAAGTGACAAAATACGTGAAAATTTAATAGAACTAATGGATAATTTGCAATACTTTGGCGTACTCGTAGTTTTAACAAAAATTTTCTTCATAAAATAGAAATTTTTTACTATTTTGTCTACTGTCTTGCCAACTGTCTTACCAACTGTCTGTACTCTTTTTCACTGACACAAAGTTTGACAATTAAAACGTATTTTTCACTGTCTTAACAGTACTGTCTCGTGTAACCCCCGTGCTATGAAAAAATTTATTAATAAAACAATGATAATTGACAACTCTAAAAAGAAAATGCCACAGTGGTGAAAAAAAAGCAAGTGTGAAAATTGTCAAACTTTGTTAGATGATATATAATAAAATAAGAGCATGCATGTAATTATTTGAATGTTCAACATTTTCCGTTACCACAATTTAAAGATTAAAATGTTAAAACACTCAATCCATACATTATTTTTTCTTGTTTGCAAACGAAGTTCCAGCAGAAAAAAGCAGAAAAAGAAGAAGTCGTTCTATTTTTAAATCTCACCATGCATAGCAGCTGTTTAAGTAGAATCAAATTTTTTAAAAATGTTGACAAATACAACAACTGAAGAAATTGCCAAACTTTAAAAGCATATATAGACCAATATAAAGCGAATTAATAATAAGCTTTGTCTGCAAACATCTTATTGCATCCTAACTTAAGTATTTATATACTAACAAACAAATTATATGCATTAATTTCAGGAGTTGCCAAGTGATTTCTTTGTGAGCTTGCAGCCGATTAAGAACGAGAGTGACGATAACTGTTGAATTTTTATGCACAAATACATGCAAACATTTTTTGAGGTTATGTTTTCTAATTTTCCTATCTTGTTATCTTTGCTGTCTGCATTGATGACGAGAGTTCCTCGGAAAAATACGATGACGCAAACCAAAGATTTACCCTCTGCTCAAATCGTTCAACGCGCCTAAAACAGTTTTCACTTCAAAAAATATTGGTATTGTGATAACGAGTTTTTATTTAAATATTTTGGCAAACTGCGTGCGCATTGCACGATGAACGATTAAGGAACAATGAAAAGCAAGCTTGGCAACGTTTAGTGTTGGTAAACGTCATTATTTTGTTACGTCATTTTTCAGAGTTACAAAGTTGTTCAATTGAACAATGTTGCCATTGACGACTTATTCTATAGGTATCAATACAGATTCTGAAAGGTGATAAAAATACCTTTCAAACAAGCCCAGATTGAGAAATCTACTATAATTCTATCCGATTTTATGACGAATTTAATTAAATTATTCTATGTGTATATGGAAAAATATCTATTTTGAAATTTTGGGGGGCTCCAAATCCGACTTAGGGCTATGGTCTCTTGAGCAATATTTCTCAGAATCACCTATAGATTACGTATTTGCTATACGCTTCATCAAAAAAATCGTTTCATACAATTTGACCCGCCCTAATACATATATACATATATATAGTTCATATGTATGAACAATTTAGCTCATTGAGGAAATTTAAAGAGTATTTATGTAGATTTATATAATAACAATTACGTAATAAACCTGCAAAAAAAAATTATTTTCAGTAGTAATTGGATAACTAAAGTCTGCTTATCCTAAGCATTCTATTTTTTAAACTGTTTAGCATCAATTTCTTATATGAATTAAATATAATTTAAATGCTATAGATATTTCTTAATTAAAGTTTTTTCTAAATGACCTCTATATTAATTATGTTGACTTTATATGGTTTAAATACAAATTCTAAATGTTTGATAGTTTAAATCATACTTGATTTTAAATACAAATTCTAGTTTTTTGATAGTTTAAAATCGTTTATTGAGCTTAAGGTCAAAGTTAGAACAATTAATTGTTCCAACGAATTTTTCCAAAGAAACAACAACAACAACAAAGTTTTTTCAATATGAAAAGGAAAAAATCACTAGCTGATCTGATTGCAATTTCTGCTCTGCTAAAAGTGTCATCAGAAATCTTTGTGATACCCGTGCAAGCGCGCGCTAACGCACTGCACCATCGGGGCGAGGAGATTTGAAGCGTCAATTTCTCAGTTTTTTCCTCAATTTCATCATGTCACATTTGTTGTTGTATTTCTGTTTTACTTTAGTTTCTATGCTTATGTTATTATATGTAGTCCAACAGCCTGCTGGAAGTCTGCACTAACAAAGCATGTTTACTGAAGTTGTTTTTAGAATTCTAAATGTTGGTGCAGTGCGTTAGCGCGCGCTTGCACGGGTATCACAAAGATTTCTGATGACGCTTTTAGCAGAGCAGAAATTGCAATCAGATCAGCTAGTGATTTTTTCCTTTTCATATTGAAAAAACTTGTTGTTGTTGTTTCTTTGGAAAAACTCGTTAGAACAATTAATTGTTCTAACTTTGACCTTAAGCTCAATAAACGATTTTAAACTATCAAAAAACTAGAATTTGTATTTAAAATCAAGTATGATTTAAACTATCAAACATTTAGAATTTGTATTTAAACCATATAAAGTCAACATAATTAATATAGAGGTCATTTAGAAAAAACTTTAATTAAGAAATATCTATAGCATTTAAATTATATTTAATTCATATAAGAAATTGATGCTAAACAGTTTAAAAAATAGAATGCTTAGGATAAGCAGACTTTAGTTATCCAATTACTACTGAAAATAATTTTTTTTGCAGGTTTATTACGTAATTGTTATTATATAAATCTACATAAATACTCTTTAAATTTCCTCAATGAGCTAAATTGTTCATATATATGAACTATATATATGTATATATGTATTAGGGCGGGTCAAATTGTATGAAACGATTTTTTTTATGAAGCGTATAGCAAAAACGTAATCTATAGGTGATTCTGAGAAATATTGCTCAAGAGACCATAGCCCTAAGTCGGATTTGGAGCCCCCCAAAATTTCAAAATAGATATTTTTCCATATACACATAGAATAATTTAATTAAATTCGTCATAAAATCGGATAGAATTATAGTAGATTTCTCAATCTGGGCTTGTTTGAAAGGTATTTTTATCACCTTTCAGAATCTGTATTGATACCTATAGAATAAGTCGTCAATGGCAACATTGTTCAATTGAACAACTTTGTAACTCTGAAAAATGACGTAACAAAATAATGACGTTTACCAACACTAAACGTTGCCAAGCTTGCTTTTCATTGTTCCTTAATCGTTCATCGTGCAATGCGCACGCAGTTTGCCAAAATATTTAAATAAAAACTCGTTATCACAATACCAATATTTTTTGAAGTGAAAACTGTTTTAGGCGCGTTGAACGATTTGAGCAGAGGGTAAATCTTTGGTTTGCGTCATCGTATTTTTCCGAGGAACTCTCGTCATCAATGCAGACAGCAAAGATAACAAGATAGGAAAATTAGAAAACATAACCTCAAAAAATGTTTGCATGTATTTGTGCATAAAAATTCAACAGTTATCGTCACTCTCGTTCTTAATCGGCTGCAAGCTCACAAAGAAATCACTTGGCAACTCCTGAAATTAATGCATATAATTTGTTTGTTAGTATATAAATACTTAAGTTAGGATGCAATAAGATGTTTGCAGACAAAGCTTATTATTAATTCGCTTTATATTGGTCTATATATGCTTTTAAAGTTTGGCAATTTCTTCAGTTGTTGTATTTGTCAACATTTTTAAAAAATTTGATTCTACTTAAACAGCTGCTATGCATGGTGAGATTTAAAAATAGAACGACTTCTTCTTTTTCTGCTTTTTTTCTGCTGGAACTACGTTTGCAAACAAGAAAAAATAATGTATGGATTGAGTGTTTTAACATTTTAATCTTTAAATTGTGGTAACGGAATATGTTGAACATTCAAATAATTACATTCATGCTCTTATTTTATTATATATCATCTAACAAAGTTTGACAATTTTCACACTTGCTTTTTTTTCACCACTGTGGCATTTTCTTTTTAGAGTTGTCAATTATCATTGTTTTATTAATAAATTTTTTCATAGCACGGGGGTTACACGAGACAGTACTGTTAAGACAGTGAAAAATACGTTTTAATTGTCAAACTTTGTGTCAGTGAAAAAGAGTACAGACAGTTGGTAAGACAGTTGGCAAGACAGTAGACAAAATAGTAAAAAATTTCTATTTTATGAAGAAAATTTTTGTTAAAACTACGAGTACGCCAAAGTATTGCAAATTATCCATTAGTTCTATTAAATTTTCACGTATTTTGTCACTTGATATGCTAAATATCATTCTACTCTCCTAGCTACTGTCCCGCTAACTGTCTAAAGGGTAACTGTCTAAAAGGGTAAAGGGTAAGTGTCAAAAGGAAACTTTTCAGTCGTGGTAGGATAGAAAATATCAGGTTGAATAAAATTTGTGTGTGTTGAAATAAATTTTTCTTTTTTGCTGTTTCAAATCGACGATGAAATTTTGACAATTGCAAATTGTGACGTTTCACATTTCGATCGTTTCTTCATTTCCCACGCACACACAAACTCAAGCACTTTTGTTATTTTTTTTAAGTGAAAATTTCTTTAGGCTCATTGAACGATTTTGGTAGAGGGTAAATCTTTGGTTTGCGTCATCCTCATTGTCATTTTGCGAGTAACTCTCGTCATCAATACAGACAGCGAGTAGGTTTTTAAATGACGCTCTTGGATCTTGACTACAAGGCGCTCAGCAAATGTAGCAAGCAACCATCAATAAGTTCTTCTGTTGGCGCATCGTTTTTTCCCTTCCCTCGAATGATATAGCTTTTTCAATGTATATTTAGAGCTGCTGTAGGTTAAAATAAAATAAATTTGAAAATTTTAATATTTGGTTTTTGTTTGACTGGCCGTTAAGTCCCTTTTGATGCCACCACTCATAGTACAACTAGACAAGGTAGTGGTAGGGCTGATTGTGTTCTCTTTCTTAGTGACCATAACTGTCAAACTCAGCTATTTTGGTATTTTGGCCAATTTTTGCTTTCATATTGCATTCTCATTGGTTGCATATTTTGTATGAAATGTAAACTTCGTTTTGACAGTTTCGGTCACCGGCTTTCCACCTTGTCTAATTTTGCCATTCCACCACTTGAGATTTTGCTACCAGGCAAACAGAAAGCATAGCAAGCAAAATGCGGTTTATTTTCTGACGCCGATTCGTTCATCCCCTCTAACGTTGCGCAACCGCTGTGAACCTTTCCATTCTCACTGCGTTGTTGATGTAGATTTGAAATGTAATTGTTGTTGTACAGTTAGCTGGAATTTTTTTAGACTTTTTTAGCTACAGTCGGCATATGACAACTGATTTATTTTAGATAAGAGTTTAAATCAATTTTTGAAATTTTGTATAAATGGCTGAAACTATTTCTTTTAACAAAATGTACTACCATATCAAAAATATAAACATACAATTCATATCATTTATTTTAATTATTTCATTATTGATTGATTTAAAAATTTAAATCTTTTTTATATCTTTTTATATAATAATACAGTATACATGCATGCTATATATAGTTTGTGTTGTGTGTTTAAATAATAATATATAAGAAATAGATATATTAAATAAATTATATATAATTTAATATAATAAATGTACGTAGACAGTTTAACCACCTAGAGTTGTAAATTGAAAACGCAAACTAACGACAAGCAAGACACGAGAAGCAATAAAATTTTGTATAAAAAAGGTGTTGCTTCACGTGTCTTACTTGTCGTTTGTTTGCGTTTTCGATTTACAACATTAGGCAGTAAGAAATAGAACGCTTATGATAAGCAGACTGTAGTAATTCAATTACAACTGTAAATATAAATTTATTTTGCAGGTTTTTTGTGTATGTGTTTTTATGTATATATATATGAAGCGTTATAAAAATACTTCAATTGTCATATGCCGACTGTAGCTACCAAATAACATCTACAAAAAAATTAAAGCTAACTGCACAACAACAATTACCAAGCAAATCTACAACAAAAACGTAGAGAGAATAACATGATCACAGCGATTGCGCAGCGTTAGAGGGGATGAACCGAATTGGCGGCGAAAAATAAATAGCACTTTGCTTGCTATTTTTTCTGTTTGCCTGCTAGCAAGGTCTAAAGTGGAGGCATTAAAAGAGACTTCACGACAGTCAAACAAAATAAAAATATGAAAAAATTGAAATTTCATTTTATTTCAGCAGTTAGCTCTGAAGTCTCTTTTAATGCCTCCCTCCACTTAAGATCTTGCTAGCAGGCAAACAGAAAACATAGCATGCAAAGTACTGTATATTTTACGCCGCCAATTCGGTTCATCCCCTCTAAAGCTGCGCAACCGCTGGGATCTTGTCATTCATTCTCTTTGCGTTGTTGTTTTAAATTTGCTAAGTAGTTATTGTTGTACAGTAAGCTTTAATTTTTTGTAGATGTTTATTTGTAGTGTGACGCCCAATTTCAACGGTGTTCAGCATACAGTCAGCATATGACATCGAACTAATTTAGAAAACAGTGTATACATATGAATTAAAGTGTATATATAATATTGGTAAATCTATTTGTTTTTAGTAAAAGTGTTAACGTATCGGAAATACATACATGCATATATATACATACATATAAAAACATATATACATATATATAGTTCATATATATGAACAATTTAACTCATTGAGGAAATTTAAAGAGTATTTATATATATTTATATAATAACAATTGCGTAATAAACCTGCAAAATAATTAATATTTTCAGTAGTAATTGGATAACTAAAGTCTGCTTATCCTATGCATTCTATTTTTTAATCTGTTTAGAATCAATTTCTAATATGAATTATATATAATTTATATGCTATAGATATTTCTTATTTAATAATATTCTATTTTTAATACACAACGCAATATAGAAATGGTGAGCATGTATATTGCCTTAGTGTTATGATATAAATAGATATAAATAAGCTTTAATTTTTTATATTAATTCAATAATGAAATAATTTAAATAAATTACTTTAATTATATGTATTTTTGATATGATAATACTTTGGCTTAAAAGAAATAGTTTCAGTAATACATAAAATATATAATAAATTGCTATAAGCTCTTAACAAAAATATTTCTTATTTCATATGTCGACTGTAGCTACACAATTAGAATTCACAACGTCTACAAACAATTTCCAGCTAACTGCGCCAACAACAATTACCAAGGAAATATATAAACAAGGCCGTACAGAGAAGAACAAGATCATAGCGGAACTTTTAGAACTTTTTGATTTTCATCCTACATGTAGGACGGGCTGCAGTATGAGCTTTCGCACATTCCTACATGTCCGTCCGACCTGTCCGACATGTAGGATAGTCCGAAACCCCCTATTAGCATGAAAATTGTATAAAGCAGTAAGGCGGTCCGTGGCAGGACAAAGTCTTACAGGGAATACTAATATTTTATACATAGGTTTTCGCTTCGGTCGGCAGTCCCCTCACTGCTATAAATAATATAAATAAGCTATAATAAAGAATTGCAATTCATGTAAAAATCAATTCAACTACAACAACATCAACTAAAAATAATTTTATGTAGCATAAGAATTAATATCAAACCATTTTTATTGAAACTATTTCAGATATAATAAAAAGGTATAGTGAACATAGAAATATTTCGATCAATACGAAAGGGTGTTTTAGAGGAGCCAGAGCTGGCCCATTTTAGTAATAGCTCAAATCTATCTTAGATATATTCCATTTTTTCTGCAGATAACGTATAAACTGAATGTAAGAAACAAATACTTACAGTTTGTTTTCTTACTTTTTACTAATAAATAGTTTTAAATACTTGATTCAAGTCAATAAGGATTGATTTTACATATTCTTGAACTGGAGTAATTTTTCTCCGTGTATTGTGCTATTACTTAGGTGTGTAGTAACTCAGATGGAGTGTACTGTTTAAGGGTTAAAAACACGATTTTAATTCCGTGTCTGTGGTACGATTGGATCTACGATTTGCTTAGATACCTACTATTTTTATAGCTTCTTTACATTTCCAATTGATTTATTTACTTCAAAATTAGTTTTAGCTGCGCTACTGACTATTGTTGCAATTTTCTTTATTCATTCAAAACTTCTTCGATACAAATTAAGAAATTTAAGAACATTCTTTTTTCAGCATGAAAAGCACAGAGCACTAATGCATATCGCATAAAAACAACAACACTAACAAATTGCCTTGATTTACGACCAAAACTTATTTAGCTTGAACATTTTTAATTTATTTCGCAAGACATTCCGCTTGTGTTTGGATGTTTTTGCACACAACACAACAAATAAACCACCCAAAAAAATGTGTTGCTGCCAAAATGAAACCCTAATTTATAGTATCTGGAAGCTGGTTAGCAGATCACGGGAAATCATAAGCATCAACTGTAAAGTCTACTTGTTTGTTTTGTAATGTTTGCCAAGCTATTTCGGCTACATCTTTCCTTTCTTCCCTCAAATCACCATCTAGTCGATCGGCCCAGGCAGCACCATATTGAATTTTCTTTTATTTGCTTTCTTTACATCTGAAGAAAGAAATGTGCCCAAAAAATTGTTGGTTTTTACATATCAATGCATTAAGGATATTTGGCTCGCAAGTGTGTGTGAGTAAGATTGTTAGATGAGTGTTTGAGAGTGTGTGTGTGTATGTGTCGTGTGGCGTGCGTCTTGGGTGTGTGGTATTTTATGACTTATAAATTATCGTTTCTTTCATTTCTTTTATTCGCAGCGTCATCCACCAAGCTAAGCCTTAGAAGAGGCGAGCCGAGCCTCGAGAGCGTTGTTCAGGCCATATGATTGAATAGCTTGGCAGGCAAAAACTAATGTGCTAGCTGGTTTGTTTTAATGTGTGTGTGTGCATACATAACTTAATCTTGCATGTATTTGATTGTGGCATAAATTTAGGGCAGCTCCATTAAAACGGTGACAGGATTAAATTTATTACCCTGCTATGGCAGCACGGACAGACATCTTGAATTTCATTTCATATCTTTGCTTCGTAACAGTGCTCCATCTATCTCTCCCTCTCTCTCTCTCTCTCTCTCTCACTCTGTTTCTCTCGCAGCCGTTGTTGTTTCTTTTTTCTTTTTTTTCTCAGCCAATATGGGCTGAGTAACAATTCGTTACAGTTTTGTTGCACGATTAGAGAGAAAACGTCTTTCAAGGACTTTAACAATTTGATGCATTAAGCTTAGGGATATGCTACATTTATTTGATATACGATCATTTAAAATGTATTTCTAAGTGTGACATGTGCAGTAAATGTAACGGAAATCGCGCAAAATCTGAAGCGTATAAAATTTTTTCCAAACGAAATAGAAATTCTCCCTTATGTGTATAGTTTCTTTAAATAATTTATTTTCAAATACAAAAGTTTGTGTCATATATCTCTGTTTTATCAGAATTCATTGCTTGTTAATTTTTTTAAATATTCCTGAACAATCTAATACAATGTTGAAGGCTTTGCATCAAAGATTTTATAATAATTTCTTTCTGTATATACATACTTTAGAAGCCTATACAATCTACGGCTTCAGTCATATTTTTCTTATAAAAGCCATATCCTTTGTCTGTATTATACTTTCTTAATTGAAGCAGTTCAAAGGTCTCCAACGCCTTTATACAATTCTAAAGTACATATGTTCGGGCATTGCATCTAAAAAACTGATGACATCTACCTTACACAGTAAGCGACGATGGGAGTAGGTAAGCACAAGATAGGAAAGAACAAAAACATGACGTACAATATTGGAGGGAACGAAAAAACATTGAAAGAAAATCCTATCTTCATCAAAAATACAACGAAAACGAAATAGAACACACCGAAAAGAAGAAGAAAACAAAAGCAAGTGACGATACATATTATTTTGATAATCATTTTTACAATTTAATGAACGAATTTGTTACCTTTTATAGACAATTTCAGAATTAAAAATACTTAGTCATTTTATGCATAAAACTTTTTTCTGAGTTAAACATAAAAATTTATAATTTTCACAAGCACACTTCACTACAAAACTTCCTGTTAAAAAAAACCCGATAATAAAGTCAATAATAAAGTCAATTTGTTGTTTAAGCTATGAAAAGAATATAATGTGAGCACAAAGAAATTTTTGTTTCCGATTACAGTTCTGCATAACAATGTCATCACCGACAGTTTTTACAAACGGGTTAACTTTCGCCTTGCTCGAGGCTCATCTTTTTTTTTTTTGAAGTGAAAACTTTTTTAGGCGCGTTGAACGATATTGGTAGAGGGTAAATCATTGGTTTGCATCATCGTATTTTTCCATGGAAATCGTCCACAATTGGCCGCAAGCTCACAAAGAAATCACTTGGAAACTCCTGAAATTAATGCATATAATCTGTTTGTTAGTATAAAAATACTTAAGTTAGGTTGCAATAAGATGTTTGCAACCAAAACTTATTATTAGTTCGGTTTATATTGGTATATATATGCCTTTAAAGTTTGGCAATTTCTTCAGTTGTTGTATTTGTCAACATTTTTGAAAAATTTGCTTTTACTCAAACAGCTGCTATTCATGATGAGATTTAAAAATGGATCGATCTTCTTCTCTTTCTTCTTTTTTCTGCTGGAACTTCGTTTGCAAACAAGAAAAATAATGTATGGATTGAGTGTTTTAACATTTTAATCTTTAAGTTGTGATAAAGGAATATGTTGAACATTCAAATAATTACATGCATGCCCTTATTTTATTACATATCGTCAAACAAAGTTTGACAATTTTCATACTTGTTGTATTTGTCAGTGGCTTTTTATTTTCACCACTGCGGCATTTTATATTCAGAGTTGTCAACTATGGCTGTGTGTCAATCGGAAAGTTTTCAGTCGTGGTAGGATAGAAAATATCAAGTTGAATAAAATTAGTGTGTGTTGTAATAAATTTGTCTTTTTTGCTGTGTCAAATGGACGATGAAATTTTGAAAATTACAAATTTTGACGTTTCACATTTCGGTCGTGTTTTAGCGCAAATATTTTATTTTATTTGCATTTTATCAATTTGCGACATATTTAATCCGAGGGCTTGTACTTGCAACATATTTCGTAAACTTGTAATATTGTTAACTTAAAAAACTTAAAAAATAACACATTAATGAAAAAAATGAACGAAAGTTCTTGAGTTTGTGTCTGCCTGTGTGTGGGCCAACGGTCTCCAACATCAGCAAGTGCAGCAAAGTTAAATTGGCTTTCTTTGCTCGCGAACGTCCTCCAAGTGCCACCACGAGCAAGTGCAGTGCAAAATTTGTTGCTAGCTAACATCCTCTAAGTGCCATCACCAGTAGCACAAGCAAGTGCTAAGTGCTTCCCAGCAGGCAAACAGAAAATATAGCATGCAAAGTGCTGTATATTTTACGCCGTCAATTCGGTTCATCCCCTCTAACGCTGCGCAACCGCTGGGATCTTGTAATTCTCTTTGCGTTGTTGTTGTAAATTTGCTAAGTTGTTATTGTTGTACAGTAAGCGTTAATTTTTTGTGGATACTTATTTGTAGCTACAGTCAGCATATGACATCGAACTAATTTAGAAAACAGTTTATACATATGAATTAAAGAATATATATAATATTGGTAAATCTATTTGTTTTTAGTAAAAGTGTTACCGTATCGGAAATACATACATATATATATATATATAGTTCATATATATATATATATAACAATTTAGCTCATTGAGGAAATTTAAAGAATATTAATGTATATTTATAAAATAACAATTACGTATTAAACCTGCGAAATAATTAATATTTTCAGTAGTAATTGAATAACTAAAGTCTTCTTATACTAAGCATTCTATTTTTTAAAACTGTTTAGCTTTAATTTCTTATATGAATTATATATAATTTATAAGCTATAGATATTTCTTAATTTTAGAATATTCTATTTTAAATACACAACGCAATATAGAAATGGTGAACATGTATATTGTGTTAGTGTTATGATATAAATAGATATAAATAAGCTTAAATTTTTTATATTAATTCAATAATGAAATAATTTAAATAAATTACTTTAATTATATGTATTTTTGATATGGTAACACTTTTCCTTAAAATAAATGGTTTCATTAATATATAAAAAATTTAATAAATGTTTATAAGCTCTTAACAAAAATAATTCTAATTTCATATGCCGACTGTAGCTACTCGATTAGAATTCACAACGATTACAAAAAATTTCCGGCTAACTGCGCCAACAACAATTACCAAGGAAATCTACAAATAAGGACGCACAGAGAAGAACAAGATCAGAGCGGAACTTTTGAAACTTTTTGATTTCATCCTACATGTAGGACGGGCTGCCGTATGATCTTTCGCACATCCTACATGTCCGTCTGACCTGTCAAATCCATCCTACATGTAGGATGGTCCGAAACCCCCTATTAGCATGAAAATTCTTATATATCAGTAAGGCAGTCCGTGGCAGGACAACGTCTTCCAGGGAATACTAATATTTTATATATAGGTTTTCGCTTCGGTCGGGAGTCCTCTCACTGCTATACTTTTTTTTGCGCTTTGCGCTGTGCTAGCTAAGCACAAAAAGAGAGGAGAGCAACATGGAGTTTATTGAAAATCTTGCAGCAAAAACGCTTAATAAGAAAACGATTATGCAATGCGTGGCATTTAAGATGATTTCTTAAAAACTTTGTTTTAATTAATATACTTATTTAATTAAATATGAAATGCTGTTAATAAAAATACCGGTATTAAATGCTGTTGTAAACATATGACATTTTAAGTATTTTGTTATAAAAATCAGCACAGAACTTTTGGAGCTTACTAGTAAAGCAAAGTTTGCACTTAAATTTTATATGATAGTTTATACTTTGGCCGCCACCTCTATGCAGACAATGGCTGCCGTCAGAGTGTAAAAGTGGTCTTGTTAAGCCTCTTGAAAACATAAGACTTCGAAATCGGCATTACACTCTCAGATCTACATAGATCACTATCATTTGTGTCTTTACAAGGGCTGAATTGGCCATTTTTTTTTTCGGTTAAGTGGCTAGTTATATTGACCAGTAATGCAAAATCTCACTCAATATTTCTCACTCACTTTTCAATCTTTTTTCATTTTGACGAAATGGTGATAAAAGAAAGAAGATAAAAAATAAAAGATTTTAGTCATGAGCTATTTAGATCAAGTAAGTTTTGAAGGAGGCAACAACAATACCAACAACAACTTTGTATAGAGTCAATCACACAGCAGACTAAACAAGCCTGTTTCGGAAGTAGGTACACTTCCTCTTCAGTAATTTTGGGTGATTCAAAGTGTAGTTTTTTTAATACGTTCGAAACGTTGTTTTGCTTTGATCATTCACAACCCAGCCACTTTTTTTTGAGAGCCAAAAATCACATCCCTATAAAATTGACCGTAGAGAGTTAAATTTTAATCAAAACGCTAATCTGTATCTGTCTTGCATTTTATGTTTACCTTTCCAACGGTATCTTGAATTATTCCATATTTTTATTCTGCGAAAAGTTAGAGCCCAAAAACATAACACTCTCCTACACAATCGTGTTGGCAGTTAAATAACTCACAATATTTTGATACAATATTCATTAGTGTAGCAAGGGGGCGATCCGCCCAAGGTGCACAACCAGAAAGGGTACAAAATTGACACAAAAAATTTTTTTCAACATAAATTTCTTTTATAATGTACAATTTTTTGTATAAATATAAATTTCTATTTATAGGAGCGCATAATTTAATACCACAGTACGTATATTTTTTCATACTTATGATTTAACAAAATAAATTATTATGATTAAAGTTATTATATTGAGTACACTTTTTCACTGCAGATGCCAAAGGGTGCAAAAATACCTGAAAGCATAAATTAATATGCGTTCGTATCAATTAAAACAAATTTAAAATATATATTGTAATTTAAATAACGTGTTTTCAGCTTAGATGAAGTAACAAAAAGAAAGAAAGTTTTATTTTATTTGACAGCTTATAAAAGTGGCAGTGATGCAAAAATATTTAGATAGTTCTTTACATTAAACTCAATACTTTTTAACACCCCAACTTATTAAAATATTTTAAATAAACGATAAATTTTTATACAAACTTAACAAAAATCTTCAAATATCATTTATTTTGTGAATACCAATTAATTCTAAGAACTAATAATGCTTAATTGCGCTTAAACCTTTAGTTAGTATATCGGCGGGCATAGCAATAAACCAGTTCAATTATTTTTTACGTAATATGGTCTCTAAAAAAATTATAACTTATATCTATATGTTTTGTTCTTTTGGTAACAATAGGATTTTTTTACAATTTTTGTGCATTCCTGATTATCATTATATAATATAACTAGCTGAACCCGGTGTGCTTCGCTACCCCCCTCGTATAAAATAAAATTAAAAGTATTTATATATTTACAAAAATTTATTTATTTAATTTAATTATTGCAATGCTTCGCCTCTTTTTTTGTTGTAAACCAATTAGAATTCAGCACTGAATCGCATGTAATTTGCTTCATGCTCCCCCTTTTTATTTTTAGACCAATCAAAAAGCAGCAATTACACAATCAGCTGTTTTGCAGTCAGTTGTGGGATGGGGTTACTTTGCGAATGGGGTTACCCCACTCTCTATTTTAATTAACACGTATTATAAAATCAGCTGTTTTCAAGACAGTGGTGGAAGATAGAATAGTGGCTACCCCACTATTTTAATTAATATGTATTTTAAATTTGTGGTAAAGCCGTTAATAAACGTAGTAAAAAAGTAGGTGCAGAAGTGTGCATGGTCGAAAAATATTATCATGTTATAAGTATTCCTGAGTCAAAGCTGAACGCTGTGAAAATTTAAGATCGGTTATCAGGTCCAGCCTCCAATATATCGCAAACAAAGGGGGCGTGCTCCGCCCACTTTTCTTTTGGTACGTATTTCTATTCATGCCAATACCATATATAAAAATACTGCCGCCGTTGGTCAAAAAATGCCCAAGATATGTCGATTTTAAATTTTGGGTTATATGGGCAAGGCCACGCCCCTTCGTCCACTCACAACTTTATATAGTCAAGAATTTATTATTTCGTAAGAATATCCTATTGTGAAAATTTAATGACGATCGGTCCAGTTGTTAAGACTATATTGCGATTTTTAATTTTCCTAAAAAGGGGCGTTGTCCCACCCACTTTTCTCCTGGTACGTATTCCTAATTATGCCAATACCATATGTACCAAATAGCATCAACGTAGGTCAAAAAATGCCCAAAATATGGCGATTTAAATTTTTGGGTTATATGGGCAGTGCCACGCCCCTTTGTAAAATAAAAACTTCATATAGCCTATTATTCAAATGTTGCATTAAGGTCTGGCTGCGCCATTTTACAAAAGCACAGAGAAAAATGATGCCTGAGGAATGGGAAAATGATTTTTTTTACAGAAAATAACTATGGCGACTTGCAATGCATGATTTGTTATCGCATTATGAGTCGCAACAATATGTTTTCTTTGAAAAGACATTTCTTCTCTTGCCATGAAAACTTTTCTAAGCTAATGGTGGAAGAACGAGCTTCAAAAGTTTTAGAGTTGAAAGTGAATTTTTTTTTACAATTTATGGTTGATGAAGGTGGGCTAGCTACCAATTCTATGGTTGATGATATTCGTAGTGATCATCATGAGTGCCAACCATTAACCAACGAAAATAACAATTTTCCTCTAAAAAAAGCATCATATACCGTAGCCTTGGCTTTGGCAAAGCATTGTCGCCCATTTGAGGACGGTATTTTTTTTCAAAATTTAATATCAGACGTATTAAAATGTTTTGGTGAAAAATGCAATGAAACTTTGAGGCTTTGCGAAAATGTTCCATTATCCCGACGTACAGTCACACGTAGAACAGAAGAGATAGGTAAATTCATCTATTCTGAAGCTAAAAACAGACTACAAAATTGCAAATTTTTTTCAATTGCGTTAGATGAGAGTACAGATGTTAATAATATTTGCCAGGTTATCATTTTCATAAAAACAGTGGATGCAAATTTAATCTGTTTTGAAGAAATTTTGGAAGTAATTTCTCTTCACGGTCATGTCACGGGTGAAGTTTTATATGACACAATAAACTCACATGTTTTTTCCATTGTTGAAAAAAGTAAACTAAGTTCAATATGTACGGATGGCGCAAAAGTGATGAGAGGAACACACAACGGTCTTTTGGGGTTTTTCAAGAGAAACGGAATTAATTGCCCAGCTTTTCATTGTGTAATACATCAGCAAGCCCTCTTCTGTAAAGAATTAAATATGACTAGCACAATGAACATTGCTGTAAAAATAATAAATAAAATAAGAGGAGGACACAGTTCACTGACTCCCAGAAAGTTTAAAAATTTTTTAGACAATCTTAACGCCGAGTATGGTGATCTTTTGCTGTATACAGAAATTCGATGGCTTAGTCGAGGCAAAAGCTTAGAGCGACTTTTTCATTTAAGAAAAGAAATTGTCATGTTTTTAAAAACGACACCAAAACCAGACACCGAAGATCTTATTTTTTCACTGGATAATCACGATTTCTTATTGGACTTGGTATTTTTATGCGATATTACCGAAATATTAAATGAATTCAACCTAACTCTTCAAGGTAAGAATATGAACATTTTTAAATTAGCAACCACAATAAGCTATTTTTATAGAAAACTTAATTTATTAATCCAGCAACTCCAAAAGAATATTTTTGTCAACCTAAAAAAAACATCGGTCATATTTTTCGAATTAGATATTAATAGTTTTGTTAATATTCAAAAGTATGCAAACATCGTTCAGTCTTTAAAAAGCAATTTTGAAAATAGGTTTCAAGATTTAAAATGTATTGAAAAGTTGCTAGAATTGCACGATTGTCCACTTGTTTGTGAAATAGAAGAGCAGGATAGCGTACTGCACGAAGAGCTGAAACAATTACGGGATGATCTTGAATTACCTCTGGAAGCTGGAGAAGCTTTTTGGATGCAAATCGATGACAATAAGTATCCAAACATAAAAAATTTAATTTATAAGTTGTACTCAATGTTTGGCACAACATATAACTGCGAAGTAACATTTTACAGCCTAAAACTTATTTTGAATAAGGTACGTAATAGGATATCCGACCAACATATAGCTGATTTCCTACGCATTAAGGAGTACAGAGGAGACATCGATTTGGACAGGATAGCTGCAAAATAAGGTACTTATCTTTTTAATACTATGTTTTTATAAGTTTTTAAATATTACTCGTTACTTTTGAGCTTAAAATGTGAATTTTTTTATGAAAAATTTAAAATAAAATTTTAATACAAAAAAACCAGCCAAAATCTTTTATTGTCGACAGAATAGTTTTTTCACTGTAAAATTCATTCGATGCAGTTCCTTTTTACGTCCGTCTACTCGCTGACGAACTTACGAAAAGAATTTATGGTAGAGTTCAATGATTGTTTTGAAATGGAATTTTAAATGTATTAACGCTGAAACATATAAAATAATTTTATTTATAATAACAAAAACTCTTTAGAAAAGTTGAAATATTTTCAACTTCTCTAGCGTAAATGGCGTTTTCTCAACGTAACGTTCACAAGCATCAACTCACTCACATTAGCTTTCATACACTTAATAAAATTGCGCCACCGAGTAGACGTACGCAAGACACATCTGCATCGATGAACTGCCAGCTTAAAACTGACGAACGCCAAGTTACTCTTCGTTTTTCTCTGCTTCACACACAAGCTAAGAATATGATAATATGTGTGTGTCCATCACTGATATAGATTGAAAGCAGATTAATTATAATTGAGGTAAAATGGGGCGAAAAAGGGGGATTTGGTAATAAAAAAATCTATGGCTACCTTACCTGTAGATAAAAACTATATAAAACTTTAGGTAAATACATATTACAAAAAAAGTATTTTGTATAGCAATTATTTTTAGTGGTATAAGTAAGTATCTGAATTAAAAAAGGGGGCGGTTAAGTGGGAGTGGTTCATAGTAATATGGCGACCTTAACAGTATTAAGAGCAATATACTACCAAATAAAAAATAATCCGATGGAAGGGACAAATTTGTACAGAGAACAAAAAGTTTAAAACTTAAATTTGGCGTGAAAAGGGGCGTGAAAGGGGGCGTGGCGTAAGAAATGTTTATTTCTTCCTCGCCTGGAGTATAATGTGTATACAATTTGAAGTAAATCTGTTAAAAACTATATGGGAGCAATTACATAATTTTTTAAAGGGGGCGTAAAAGTGGGCGTGGTCTAAAAAAGTACCCTATTAATCTTGCGAGAGTCCCAGTTAAATGCTGTGAAAATTTCAGGAAGATCGGTCCAGAGGTTTGGTCTCATATAAGGTACAAACAAACAAACAAATAAACAAACACACATTCCATTTTATATATATAGATAGTATACAAGTTTGTTTCTAATATCAAATTGTAAATTGTAAAGATTTAGGGGAAAGTAGCTCAACCTATCTGGCAACACTGGTCTATTGAAGCCGAAGAAGTTAAATGATTTTAGAGAGGAACATTGATTTTAATGAAGTTGTCGAAAAGTTTGTATCTCTGTGAGCAAGAAAGAAGAAATTTTAAATCTTGATAGTACCTTAAAGTTTAATTTTATGAATGAATATCATTGAATAATTTTATGTTAAATTTTTTCCAGGGACGGTAACTCTTAAAAGAGGTATCAAAAAAGTTAGCTTGAAATAGTTATTTTGCTACTTTTTCTGAGAAAGTAAAATTGCAGTTGTTATTTTTTGACCCAAACAAAAAGATTAAGATTTAAATGTTGGCAAAAGATTTTTATTGCAGAGAAAAAAGTAACAATTATTTCGGACTTGTATTTTTTTCGGCTAATTAAACTGTTATTTTTCAACTTTTATTTTTCAGTCAAAAAATAAAAATCAGTTTTGGACTTTTATTATTTCTGTCTTTTAAAAAAATCGTTTTCGGACTTTTTTTTGTTTGAAATAAAAATCCTTTTTGTGTAATTTCTTAGATAAAAAAACATAAACTGGCCATTTCAGCGCTTGAAAGGACTTGAAAGGACCTAGCTTCTATTGATCAAAAAGTCTTACATGGCAATTTTTACTCTCTGAGGTTTGCCATTGACTGCAGACAGGTAAAGACGGAACAGAAAAATTAATTTAATTGAAAAACTTTCTGTCTGAGCTAGAATTGAACGCGGGCTACCTTTAGCTTAGGGGCTTAGGGGCCACGCACTCTACCCACTAGGCTGCGGTCGCCACCTATTTCTTAGATATTATAGTGAAATTAAATTTTTTTCCCTCCATATAATTGTCTTTTCCCGAAGCCCTTTAAAAAAAAACCTTGTGCAGAATACAAACATACAGCCCGTTTTTATTATGCTGGCTCTATAAAGGGTAATTTTTTTAGTGTTTGGCTTTTCAAAATTGGGAAAAAACCAGAAAATTTGCAATAGTGAATGTAATATTTTTTTGGAGCAATACATCAATGCCTGCTAAAAATATATTACTTCAGCGTCTTCCTTTAGTTAAATATTTTGTTTTGTGTGTTGTGTATTCTGTATGCTAAGTTCTTTTTAAAAAGTTTTCGGAATAAACAGTTATATGGAGGGAAAATATACAACATATTTAACACAAATTTCAAAAAAAATTTAATTTAACTACAATATCTAAGAAATTACACAAAAGTATTTTTATTTCCAACAGAAAAAATAAAAGTCCGTAAATGATTTTTTTAAAACACAGAAAAACCAAAAGTCCGAAACTGATTTTTATTTTTTGACTGAATAATATAAGTTGAAAAATAACAGATAAATTAGCCGAAGAAAATAAAAGTCCGAAACGATTATTTTTTTCCTTGCAATTAAAATCACCTTCTAGAGTTAAAGTTTTTTATTTTTTCTTCTGTTGAAAAATAACAATTAAAGTTTGTTTTAAGGACTTTTTAGAATATTATAACGATTTCGAAAAAACATTTCAATGTGATCATTTTAATAAAGACCTCATATGTCTGCGATATCTGCAAGACCATGATTTTTTTGATAAAAATTTTTTTATAACAGTTATTTACGGTCCCTGATTTTTTCAGACAGTAAATCGAATTTTTTTAAATATGCAAAAGTTAAATATACTCGATGCTTAACAAAATTATTAAAACAATTCAAAATTTAGAAAACAAACAAAAGTTAAATCGGCTAACGTGATAGTTGACTGTCAGTTTTTGATTGTCATTTTCGATAGTATTTATTGACTATCAACTTTTCTTTGTTTAAATGTTTTTTCAGCATAATTTTACCTTACAACCCGAATATTTTTTCTTATATTTATTAAATATTTATGGGCCACCTAAGCCTACATATGCAAAAAATTGTCGCTCTCAATTGGTTTGGGAGATAAAATTCGCGTAAACTTCAAACATAAGTTCCATTTTATGAAAATCAAGTAAATAGTTTTTTTCTTAATGGCGTGAATCCGTACAATCAGAGAATTTAATATCAGTTCCATTTTATGAAAGTCAAGTATTTAGTTTTCTTCTTAACCCTAGAATGCCCTAGGGACTGCCTAGGAGGCGGTAAGTGACCCCAGTTACCTCGCGAGGCGCCCATAAATCATTTTTAACTGTCTACTATTTTCTTCCATTTAGATGTTCTATCGCAAGCTGCTATTATACATAAGTATTGATAGACACTACATCTGCGTGTGAGTGTCATTTTTAGGGGGTTTCTTGGAGGGGTGGGGGGGTTAGGATGCCTTAAAAAGTAAAATTATTTTTTTATGGCACAAGTTTACTTTTGACAGATTTATATTTTTTTTAAACACTAATTTACAAAAACTAAAAATGAGGTACCGATCATTGAACTATTGTGCTGGATTTATAACTATTCAGCAGCGTAGCCATGGGCATTGACAAATTTTCTGCGTGGTGTCGTGTTCAAGGCATATGAATTTCTTTGCATTATTTTAACGCGACAAGTATGTTTTTCGCATTTTTTCCGTCTTGAGCATTGCACGACTCACAGTCTTTCCGTTTCTTATAATTATGTGTATTGCAATTGTGTATGTTATAATAAAGATAGAATTACGAATTTATAAATATTTTTTTTATAATTATTGACAAAAACATTGAATTGAAATTTGAACGTTGCTATTCATTGTCCTATTTTTCATGTGAGAAGTAACAACCTGGAATGTCAAAACCTTTAGAAATCCACGATTTTTATCCGTTTATAGGTTTTTGTAACTCTTGAAAGAGTAGCAACTGAGCATCTGGTCCATAGTGCTGACACCTGCTTTATTTTTGTTGTAATCTGCTGCCGGTCTATCAACAGCCTAAAAATTTGAGAACAATATCAAGTTCTCCCCACACTTCGTCACTTATTTTATTTTATTTATTTTTTCGACAACGGAGCTAACAAGACATAAGTCTTATAGCAAGCACCGTAACATGATGTACTTATTGACAATTATTTGAAATTAATATACATAGCATTAATTGAATATTATAAAAATTTTTAAATATATATACTAAATATTAAAATTAAAATTAAAGAATAAAATTATGAAAGAGAAAAAAATTTAGATAAAACATTCTGGATTTAAAGATATACGCAAATTGAAATTTAAAATTTAAAAAGACAAACCGTATTTTAAGTTAAGTGGAACAAAGCTATATTATTGTAGTACAAATGCGATCAAACCATTATTCAAATTTAATCAAGATGTAAATACTTCAAGAACATGCTTATTCATGGACATGTGAAATAATTTATTAAGTTATGTTTAAATTGCGTTGCATTGTTTATTCGCTTCATGTGATGGGGGAGCGAGTTCCAAAGACGAATTGTGTGAACAAAAAACTTATTCCCGAAATTTCAAATATTACTTACAATAAAAAAAAATAAATATGCAATGTGACCATATGCACACAAGAGCTTTACACATATAGCGTAATAAAGTCGTATAACGTGATCGATCGATTGTGTTTAAACATATTTTATTTAGTAGCTTACAGACATTTCCCATACATTTAACGGACGGCCTCATGAGGCCCAGTAGGTTCACTTACGCCCTTGTTATAATTACAGATAAGTTTGTTCTACGAAAGTATTGCAAATTCTTTTTAGTTTGTTTTGTTATGTCTAGAAAACATTAGCGGTAGTTGTCATTAAATATTTCGGCGCTCAGAGCCAAAAAAAAAATTGACGACTTTTCAAAGTCAAAATGGGCCTCGAAAAGCCCAGTTGCACATTCTAGGGTTAATGGCGTGAATCCGTACAATCAGAGATTTCTGCCTTAGTTTATTATGCCCTCAGTATCTATTAAGCTTTCACTAGAAACTTTGAAAATTCTACCCCCGCTGCGCTTGCTTCTACCATCGAATATTACATCATAATCTTCTATATATTTATTCCAGCAAATCTACAAACGCTCCAGAAACACTTGATATATCATAAGAAAGATCTTAAGAAATAATGGCAAAAAGAATCGAAATGGCTTTAATGTGAATAACAAAGCGTGATTCCCAAAGCGAATATTTTAGCTATTTCTTAATCGCTTTTTTCGTTTCGTTTTTTATATTTAACGTTCTTAAAAAATAGTTTCAAAGTTTAAAGTCTATTGTTAATAAATATTTTAAATATTTAAATGAAAAGAATCTACTTATATAATTATTTCAGTTTGGATTTCTGAGATGTCAGGATTGGCAGGGTCTAAAATTGTAAATGAGGTATTGAATGAAAGTGACTTTCATTGCCTCGTTACTATGATTGCCTCAACCATTAGTTGCAACAAAAATGTTTTAGTTCTGTCAATCATGATAAATGTGAATATTATTATAGAGACAAACATTAGAATTTTGAATGTTTGTCTGAACTATTCTTTGCTTGTTGGCAAACGAAGCAGAACATAAACAAAAATCGAAAGAATTTATTGTGTCTGAACAGTTTGCAGGAAAACTTTCACTTCATTCATACACAATAAGTTTTATCGATTTCTGGCTATGTGCTGTTTCGTTTGTCAACTGTTCAATTATTGTGTTTTGTTTTAAATCGCCTTATCCTAAAAACAGCACGCAGAAAAGTGAAATTTTCGACTTTAATTGTAGCAAACATGTTTCTATTTACCGTGAACATATTTCGAAATTCTGACCATATTTTGTTTATCACAAATATGGCTATTTTTGTGACAATGCACTTAATGTACCAGAAAATCAAAAGTGTTTTACGTAGGCACCTGCCGTGTAGGCTTAATTCTACGTTGCTTCATAGCGTGGGACCGAAATATTGCGTCGGCCAACGCCCCTTTGAGGGTTCAAAGGTATCAAATTAGCTAAATGTTTTGATGACATGTCGCAACCCTTGGTAGGGGTGGAGGCGTATCTAAAACCTCTTCCGCACTCTGGGGTAAGGCACCCGGTTTGAGAATGCAAACCTACACCGAGCTGAGTAGCTTTACCCGCGATATAGGTGATAAACACACAGCCACCGCGAATCTCCCCGAAGGGCCGACCCAATCAGTCAACTTGGCGCAAGCCAAGGGGCTACTGACTGCCCGTGGTACCAATTTTCAAGCCTTTGGTCGGACCTCGTAGCATACTACTACCAGTTTTAGCTCATCACAGCCCCGGACCAGCTGCACTTAATGTACCATCTTTATGAATGGTATTGGTCAGGCGAGCGGTAGTAGCGGCTGTGGCTTACTGGTAGTGTGCGTGGCTCGTAAGCGAAAAAGCCGCGGTTCAAACCCCAGCTCGAACAGAAAATTTTATCAAAAAGATTTTTCAATTGAATTAATATTTCTGTTCAGCCTAGTCAATGGCAAACCTTTGGAGATATCTTAATTAATAGCTGTGGAACTTGGAGTGCATGAAAATAAATAATATTCAATAATATTCTGGATCCTAAAAATAAATTCGTAATATAGTTTTTGCAATCATTCTATTTTTGACCCAATAAGAGAATAATGATTGTTTCAATAATATTTTGGTTCCTAAAAAAAAGTTCCTTTTCTAAATATGGTTGTTGTAATCATTTTATCAAGATCAAAGAAAACATTATATGTTTAAGAACATGTTAGCTGCGAATCATACTATGATCCTCTTAAAACATGGTAATTGCAACTATGTTTTTTCTCTGCGTGTACAATAAGCATTTCTTATGTAACATATGTGAATATATATTGTGATGGTGAAATTTCTTTTAAATAATAAATTTGAAAAAATTTCGCTATTTTGGCATTAAATTTACGTATAACATATAACGTTTTTATATGAAAAGTCTTTGGTTGCGAAAAATAACTGTCTACGAAAGTTTTTTTGGTAATATTTTCCACGGATAAAATGTTAAAAAAGTTCCCATTATTATGACATCAAAATTATTTCGATAACTCGAAAACTGCGTATTTCCTCAGTACAATACATTTCCTTGAAGAAAGCCTCTGAATGAGAAAAATACTATCGAAATTTCAAGTTTTGATTTTGCAAGCCATCAAATTGTTTTTGTCTGTGAGTTCAATTAAATAACTTAGAAAAAAAAATTTAGATAACTTCAAAAAACTTCTAAAATGTAAAATATTTGCTCAAAAAATAAGCCAGAAATTATTTTTGTTGTAATTTTTTTTCTTAACATTTTTTATTTTTCCACACTCCTTCATATGACATATCATTTATTTGCAAAAATTGTTTCATTTTGACATATAAATCAATAAACAATTTCTACCATCGAGAAGCCTGAGCTACCCTATGTTTTTTTTGATAAAAATTAATTTTTTCTATATATCTTTCTCATAGTTTTTACATAAAAAATAATTTATGTGAAAGAAATTAAGCATAATCGCGAATAACGTTTTAAACGACATGTTCTTTAGTGTTTTTTTTTTCTGTGAATACCTGTTAGAATAGAATAGGGACAACTATAATTTTTGTGTAACGGATTGAGAATATGTATTAAGAAAAACCAAAAAATTTTAGAAAATAAGAATGCATAGTGACCTCGTGGAGAGGGAAGGGCGGTCAAGATTTTTAACAACGTGTGACATGAAGAAAAAGGGTCTTAAATACACAAAAATCGTGTAAAAGATATTTGGACGTTTTACAAAAAAACGCAGCTATGTTTCGATTCTTCCAAAAAAAAAAAACTATTATATGTTATCTTAAACTGAAAAGTACGGAATATCTTAAAATTTACTTTGCATTCACACCTGTTTTTTGACTCCTTTTCGATAATTTTTTTAATCAATTAAAGTCAGGGTAGTTCAATTAAAAACAAAATTGCATTTGGTCAAATGTTCGTACACATTTTTTTGAACGCATTCAGTTTTTATTTGAAAAAAGATTAACATTATTTTGGGAAAAAGCTGTGAACAAAAAAATTTTTTTTGGATGACAGATACAGCTTTAAATTAAATGTTGGCGGTAAAATATAATAAGATCAGTGCTTACATTTGATCTATTGAGGTGTTATTTGAAAAAGATGAACTATTTATATTAGTTAGGGTTTTTTTTTTTTTTTTAATTAAGACTCCCACAAGGGGAACACATGAATCGTTTCTGTATATTTGTTTAGGGTGGCAAATATGAATGGGTATTTTAAAAAGAATTGTTAGGGATCAAAAATTAATAGAACCTGTTTCTATATTTGGCACCTCTAGAACCACCGAGTGCAAAAATATTATCGGAATTCCAAAAACTTCGTAAAGAGAAAAATTATATGAGTGAAAAAAAGAAATACAGAAAGTATTGTTCAACTTAGTTTATTTGAGGGGCTCAATCTTAAAGCGATAACTATTCAAGAGAGATGAAAAACATTTGATCGCTATAAACATTTAACACAAGAGCGCTCATGTTTTTTATAGAATATTATACATCAAAAGTAGTTTTAACAAACAATGTATTAAGTCATGTTAAATTGCTGAACAGAAAATCTGCTCTAAACTCTTAAAATAAGTATATCGAAAAGTTCTTATTCAAACTAGTCGTTATACTAACAATAAAACCTCAAGCTTATATCCAGCCCACCCGATTTTCAATCCAAACTATTCCCTTTATTTCTTAGATTTCTTTTAAGGCGTTGCATTTTTTATAATTATTATTTTCTACATTCCTTTCGTTGAACAGTTGCACATTTAATAATTGTACAGTACCATTTAATAATTGTTAGTATATGTTCTTAAAAATTTGCTAAGCCACTGACCATATTTAAATCTTTCACTTCAATACCGAATTCTCAAAGTTTTCATTTTGATTTTGATCGGTGAGAAATGGAGATGTATGATGACAATGGTTGACGCTGCTAATTAGAAGATAAAATATGAAGTGAGTCAAATACATTACTGAACTTTGAATTTCTTGAATTTATTTGAAATGTGTATTTTATGTAAATGAAGAAGCAACTAGAACAGATAGAGGCAACCCTTGATAGAGTTGATGGCGGTGATCTAAAATGGCCTCCTGCTTTGAAGTGTCATATGATTAGCAGCCATACAATTCATAAGAATGAATTAGAGTATCTGCACATTCATATGCTAGTTTAAACAGTGAGTTGATCACAGCTTAATCACTCAAAGACTACTGATGAGGAATATGCAGCGATTTCGATATGTAGTTGTTGTTGTTGTTGCCTTCTTGAAAACTCACTTGATCTAAAGCTCACAATCTTAATTCATCTAATTATTCATGAACATAAAGACTAATTAAATTTGTAATTTTCTTTGATCCCAATAAGGAATTCTCACCAAAATATTAAATTTGCTGCAGTTTTTAGTCGTGCTTCACAACTCCCCACGATTTTTGAAAACTCCGAAAACCAACTTTTTGGCCAAACAAGAAAAAATAGTCTATGATTTTGAGTCTTATGCAAATGCTTCAACCAGGAAGTGTATTTAAAAATGCTTTAGAGATTCAATTCGAAACAATGTGAAATAAAATTGTTTGTGTTGTAGTTTTGACCTTTTTTAGTAGCATAACTACTAGAATTTCATTGTTTTGTATCGATACACTTTTCATAGTTTATCTTTAATCAAATATTCTATTAGATTTATTTATTCTATTAGATATTTTTTAGTAGCATAACTACTAGGATTTCATTGTTTTTTATCGATACACCTTTCATAGTTTACCGTTAATCAAATATTCTAATTGTTCGTCTTTTTCATCACTCCATCTGCTAAGAAGCTGTAACTTTAAAAGGGTTTTCTCAAGTCTTCATTTTGATTTTGATCGGTGAGAAATGGAGATGTATGATGACAATGGTTGACGCTGCTAATTAGAAGATAAAATATGAAGTGAGTCAAATACATTACTCAACTTTTAATTTCTTGAATTTATTTGAAATGTGTATTTTTTGATTTATAAAACTTTGAATTCAATGATACTTGGTATTTCCTATGCCTATGTCTTGTTTTTGTCTAATTATTCAGTCGCAATACTACTCCTTTGTATTAACCATTTTATTAGTAAATATTTTAATATTTTTTAAGTTTTCATAAATAATCATAATATAATATATATATTAAATATACTATTAAATTATCAAATTAATTTGTAGGGGACAGTAGGGAGTTGCGAAGCATAGCCATAGATTTCGCTAAGCAGTAGTTTTGATACTGGTTTTGATAACTATTGTACACATTTTTTTACATAATATCTTAGTTCTGTACTAGCACTCGTCCCGATAGCACACTTTTGTCGTATCTCTCCAGACAGTGTGTTCAACATTTTGTTTGAACATTTTTTTGAGCATTCGTGTTTATTGCATTTTCATAAACATTAATTTAATCATAAATATTCATAAATATTCATAAATATAACTCGAGGAGTTGACAACTATTAAAAATATAAGATAAATATGAAATCTATTAGCAAACTTAGAAAACAATAAGAAAACAATGAGAAAACTTTGAAAACTATGAATAAACTACGAAAACTATATGAAAACTGCAAAATTTTCAATTTTCTTAACTCTAATATATAATTATCATAACAATTTATAATTTTCTTCGATCCCAATAAAGAATTCTCACCAAAATATTAAATTCCATAGTGCGGGGAATTAAAATGATGATGCTTCATTTTTTATTTTATATATATTTTATTTAGAGCAATTTATTAAATAACAATGATTCTTTAAAATGATTTTTTAAAATTAATAATTTAAAATAAAAATTTATAAAAACACTAGCTTCTGGCGAAGCAAAAAACTCGTTTCATTTCTATGGTGCATTTCGACAAATTGTAGAACACCAATGATTATTGAAATAAATAAGGAAGCAACTAGAACAGATGGCAACCTTGATAGAGTTGATGGCGGTGATCTATAAATAGCCTACTGCTTTGTAATGTCATATGATTAGCAGCCATACAATTCAAAAGAATGAATTCCAAAATCTGCGCAGTCATATACTAATTTAAACAGTGAGTGATCACAGCTTAATCACTCAAAGACTACTGAAGAGGAAAATGTAGCGATTTTCGAAACAGACTGTCTAGTCAGCTAAGTGATTGACTCTATACAGAGTTGTTGTTATTGTTGTTGTCTTCTTAAAAACTTACTTGATCTTAAGCTCGCAATTTAATTCAATTTATAAAAACTTTTTTGATTAATAAAAATTGACGTGAACGCAAGAATATAGTTTTTAAACTTAATTTTTTAGTAAAGTAATTTTACTGTGTGACTTTTGTATGTGTGTCTTGCACTCAAAAAAAATCTGCTTCCCTTAAATTAAGTAACTGTGGCATCAATTCATAAGCATGGGTTTTTCTATATTCTATAGAGTTTTCCCCTTAAGGTAGAGAATTTATACATGATTTAATGATTTCACCTTTTGAATGCGAAGCAAGGTTACAAAACAGCTTTCTAGTTTTGAAGACAAGTTTTTACTTATATATAAGAAATTAAGGTGTGACAAAAGTTAAATTTTTAAAAATTTATAAAAGCAGAAATAATTTTAAGAAAAACTGTATTGATATCGAGTCCGCATGCAACATTCCTCAGCATGATTTCTTCAATTTGGAGAAATATAAGTTACAATATTTGGATATTTCATAGAAACACATGTAAGTTTTTCTTTTTTGTACACCACAAGTGATTTATTTTAAGGATGCTTTTCTTATATTTCTAGAAAAAATACTTTAAAATTACTTACAAAGCAAACGATTCTAAATGAAGCAAATTAAACGGCAATTGTTTAACAACTGCGATGGTCGAATGACTAAGCTGATAGACGTACATTCACGTGGCCGAGGTTCAAGTCTCCGGATAGTGGTAATTTTTCAATTTAGTTTAATGTTAATAATAATAACAAGTATTAATATAATAATAACCCCGAAAATTGGGTGGGCTGGATTGAGGTAAGCTTGAGGTTTTATTGTTAGCATAATGACTGGTTAGAATAAAAATCTTTCGATACACTCATTTTAAGAGTCCAGAGCGTGTTTTCTGTTCAATAATCTAACATGACTTAATGCATTGTTTGTTGAAACTACTTTGGATCTAAAGTACTCATTTGACGCACGATTCACCTTAATTTTCCCACTCCTGAAGATAAAAACCATGAGCGCTCTTTTGTTTAATGTTCATAGCGATCAAATGTTTTTCATCTCTCTTGAATAATTATCGCTTTAAGATTGAGCTCCTTAAATAAACTAAGTTGAACAATACTTTCTGTATTTCTTTTTTTCTCTCATATAATTTTTCTCTTTACGAAATTTTTGGAATTAGAATACAATTTTTGCACTCGCTGATACGCCTGTGGTTCTAGAGGTGCCAAATATAAAAACAGATTCTATTTATTTTTCATCCTTTTAAATGTAATCATGTTAGTGAGGCTGATGTTCTTCTAAGCTTTTTTGTTAATAAAATCAAATGCTGCAGGAGCTGATAATATTCACCCGGTTTTCATGAAAGTATTAATTCCCAAACTGCTGTCTTATGTTACCTTTATTTATAATAATGTCTTAACCAGATGTGTTTTTCCTCAAAAAGCAGGCGAAAATCCTGCCAATACCAAAAACCGATAAAGAATACAGACCTATAGCAATTTTGTCTTATCTTGCGAAAGTCTTGGAACTATTAATTTTCAAACAAATTAATATAATAAGTTGAGGATTTGCCGAAGCAGACCACAGTGGGTACCTTTTCGTCCCCCATTGGACAAAGGGTACTACTGCTCGGAGTACTCGTACGTGAGCATGCTCCTTGTGTAAGTATCCTTTGTCACCTCAAGCATATCCTTATAGGCTAGTTGACCAATCTCGGCTTGCCAGCGCCGGACACTGGCACAGAATGTTTGCTGCTGTTTCCGGCTCCTCTAGGCATAACCTACACGCATCGTCCTCGGTCAGAGTCATCTTCCCGAGATGGTACATGAAGGAACCGTGTCCTGTGACCAGTGCAGTAAGCCAGCTTAAAGTCCTTCGATTGTATCGGATTACTTTTGCTGCCTCACTACGAGACCACTTCACGGCCGCCTTTGATTGCCTGCAATTAACAGCTTCTTCCCACCTTTTACTGTGTTCCGAGTCCGTCCATTGTTTAATAAGGCCTGCCACCATATTGTCGCCTATGGCGATACGTGGTTCTGGTCCAGAGAATTCTTCTGCTGATCCTGCTCTTGCTAAAGAATCAGCTTCTTCATTCTGTTCTATGCCAGAGTGTCCTTTCACCCACATAAGTGTGAGCTCATTTGTCTGGGCGCACCTATTGAGTTTTTCTTGCCACTGATCCGACCATCTATCAGGTGGTCCAGCGCATGCACTACGCCAAGCATTTCTGCCTGGTATACAGACACAAACCTCCCCAACCTCAGTACACAGGATAGGCTTAACTCTTTTGAGTATACGCCTGCCCCGGCCCGGCCATTCATCAGAGAGCCGTCTGTGAATATACTGATATCGCTACTAGCGATTTCTTCACAAACGGCTCCATCCGTTATAAGATTTTTATAACATTTTTCTGTTTTTCCATCCGTTATAAGAGTTTTATAACATTTCTACTCTCTGCCTTCCGTCCATAGGCATAAGCGCCTCCCTGACATCTCTCTGTACAAAATCAAGGATGCGAATATGACCATGCAGGGCCGTTGCCCCATGCCACGTAGCATTTCGCAACATCTTGAGGGCTGACAGCGCCGCTGTTTTCTTTATTTCTAAATCCAACGGCAGCATACCTAACAGAACCTCCATTGCGCTTGTTGGAGTGGTGCGTATTGCACCTGTTATTCCAACACACGCCAGCCGTTGGACTCTGTCCAGTCTCTTCTTAATGGTTTTCTGGCTGACTTTTGTCCACCAAATCACCGAAGCATACGTGATGATAGGTCTAACCATCATAGCGTAAACCCATTTCATAGCCTCTGGGTTTAGCCCCCATTTGAGACCACAAACGCGTCTGCACTGGAACAAAACCCTCTTGGCTCTTTGAATCCTATCTTCTACATGCTCGTTCCAGTTCAGTTTGCTATCAAGGGTTACCCCTAGATATTTAACTTTCGTGGACATGTTGATTTCAGCTCCAAAAAGTCTGAGTGGTTCTGTCCTCAGGCCTACCCTCTTTCTAGTAAAGAGAATATTGTCTGACTTGCCTGCGTTTACGGTAAGGCCTTGTTCTCGACACCACTCCTCCACCATTCGGAGTGCTCCCTTCATGATGTCAGAGATGGTGTCAATGAACTTGCCGTGGACCACCAACGCAATGTCATCTGCATGCCCTATTGTGTGTATGCCCGATTCATCCAGTCTAACCAGTAGTGAGTCCACAGTTATGTTCCACAGGGTTGGCAATAACACCCCGCCCTGGGGACATCCTCTACTTACTCTACCTCTAGTCTTTACTCTACCATTCTGCATGTTGACAGCCCTGTGTTTGAGCATATTGTCCACCCAATTTGCTATCATTGGGCTTACATTGCGTTCTGTCAGGGCTTGCCGCAGCCTTCCAAAGCATATTTTGTCGAAAGCACCCTCGATGTCCATAAATGTGGCCATCGCAATGCCTCCTGAAAATACCTCCTTTTCAGTCACTCTTATTAATTCGTGGAGAGCACTCTCCGTAGACCTACCTGCTCTATATGCATGTTGGCATCTACTCAGAGGATTTTGCATCCGTGAGGTGCTCTCAAGACAGTCAACCATCACTCTTTCCATCGTTTTCAAGAGAAAAGATGTTAGGCTGATCGGTCTAAACGACTTCGCCTCCGCATAATCTTTTTTTCCGGGCTTCGGAATAAAGACAACTTTCGCCTCTCTCCAGACTCTCGGAACATACCCAGTCGCTAGGCAAGTAACGAATATACCCCACAGCCTAGGTGCAATGAGATCTTCCCCCATTGCATCATAGCAGGGAATATATCGTCCATCCCTGATGTTTTGTACGGAGCAAATGAGCGTATAGCACTCCTCACCCCGTCCATAGTGATCATCCTTTCGGCTTCCAGCCTGTCAACCCTGTGCATTCCTTTCTTCAAGGGTGTCCACGGGTCATCAGACTTAAAACTTCCAGGAAAATGCACCTCCATCAGAACTTCCATGGACTCCTCTAGGTTCTATGCCATGTTTCCATCCTTCTTTCAGATCAGTCCCACTTTATAGAATGGGTCTTTTGAAACCATTTTCTGAAGCCTACATGCTTCTGATATAGTTTCCATCCCAGAACAGAAGTCTCTCCACGACTGCCTTTTCCGTTGTCGTATGAGGTACTTCAGTTCCCTTTTCCGTGCTTTGTAATTTGCCCATGTTTCTGGGGTTCCCCCTCTCATGTGCAGATTGAAGGCCTTCCTAACCTTCTTCTTCAGAGATTCGAGTTCCGTGCACCACCATGGCGTTGGATCACCATCGTCTACTGAAAGTATTGGGCATGCCACCTCGTAGGCTTCGGCCATGACCGAGCTAAGGTGTTTGACATGACTTTCTACTTCCACCGTATTCCCTGGTACTTTTATCGCTTTTTGGGTCAGTGTTTCCTTCAACTTCGCCTTATATTTCACAGGATCTGTATTCTTGGGAATCCTGACCTTCCTGCTATTCCGCTGGCGTCGAATTCCGTACTTGAATTCAAACTGTATGGATCTGTGGTCCGACATGGTTAGCCTATCCACGACCCTCCAATTTTTTTATTCTGTTCAGAATCTTCCTGCAGATGAGAGTTACATCAATGACTTCCGCTCGCCTCGCATCAACGAAAGTCGGTTGTGCTCCTCTATTTGCTACCAACAGATTGTACCTCTCCACAAACTCAAGCAATTGCTCTCCTCTGTCGTTGTTGTTGGTGCTACCCCACGCAGTATTGTGCGCGTTAGCATCACATCCTATCATCACTCCAATGTTCCTTCCCTCACAGTACTTTACCAGATTCTCCACCTCTTTTGAAGGTGGTTGGTCTGGAGAGTCGTAGGGAAGATACGCTGAAGCTACCATACAAGCACCTGCACCATCCCCAATTCTCACAACGGTGAGATCCGGGGAACATAGGTGTGGCATATGTACCGCTAGTATACCATGTCTCACCAAGATACAAGTCCGTCGTCTGCCATCTGTTACTGGTTGGTACAGCGTGGCCTTTCGCTCTGAGAGACCTTTAATTCTATTGTGAAAAATCCAAGGTTCCTGAAGCATTGCTATGATAATTCCATCCTCCTCCATGCAACGCATCATCATTGCTGATGCGGCCCTACTATGGTGTAGATTGAGTTGACACACAACGAGGTTTTCCTGGTACGGGCCCACCACCCGCATTGGTGGTTCTTCCCTTGCAGGATTCCCCACCAGCCCCGTACCAGGGGTTCCATCGCACTCACCTTGCATCCTTTCCGAATTTGATGAGAGCTTGATCAAGGCCGCAGTTGAGTTTCCCTCCTGCCAACCTGATCGCCTCCACCTCATCCGTCCGGCACCACACGGTGAGCTTGACGCGTCTGAAGTGTCTGCAACGCACTGGTTCTGGGTCTGCAACCTCCTAAGGATGACCTCCTTGCTTTCAGAAGTTCCGTAAACAAAGATGAACATCCTTCTAACGTCCTTCAATGCGTACAGTCGGTCGATCCGCAACTCAGCCCCTTCCCATAAGTTCTTGAGCTTTGTCACGTTTCGGCACAGTCATACCTTGGATGATGGGTTCTTGCACTTAAGTGCAATTATTCCATCCTCCAAGTTTGCATTGCCCACAAAACCTACATCGCCATAACTCTCATTAATGGTGTCGAGAGACTCCAAGAGAGCGGATTTAAAGACCGCTAACTGAGACTCTCCCAACTGACCATCGATTGAGCAATCTACGATGCCCATTAAGAGGTATTTTTCTGCTACCATAGCATAGGATGTCCGGCAGCTTCCAATAACCCCTACCTGGTTTGATTTTCCTCCAGCTAAAGCCTTCGTCTTCGCGTCCGCAACCCTTTGTTTTGGCAAAGTTTTACTACCGCTCGGTTTCTGGCTATCAGCCCTCCACGATTTGCCCTGGCTATCGACTTTTGAGGGTCGTCCACCAGCTCTCAACGTCCTTTCTTTATGTGGAAGGCTATCAACCTTTACAGGATGTCCACCTTCCCCATCCCCATCTTAGCCGAAGAGCTAACAGCCGTAAGCTGTCCACCTTCCGACTCACCGGTTCGAGTCGTCCCTGTAACGACTTCGCCGAAAGGTCCAGGCTGCTCCCTGAATCTTTTCCGCTCGTTCGTCTCCGGGGTGGACTCATCGCATGACATGCTTTGGAATTGGTCCGCCATTTTACTGACGGGGGACTCCAAAGCATTCTCCCCAGCGGTTGTACCCACCCTCATTCGCTTCCTCCTCCGCTTCTGCTTCTCCCTAACACAGAGTCGCTTTGCCTCGGAATCAGCATCATTCCCTATCGCTGCAGCTCCGACGGGACTGGCTGACAATTCCACTCCTTTCGGAGTTTTATCGTCCACCAGGCCCGGCAGGTCACCTTGCGGCTTCCGGCACCCTTCCACGATTAAATCCTTTTGGGACTCCACCGCTTCAGGACTCGTTACCTCAGCACACCCTTCCTTTTTATCATTGTTATTTACCATAAAAAAAATCCCACGAGTTGGGGAGAAGTATACGGACCGAACGGACAGAGATCCCATTATACGCCCTACCCTACTAGTATACAACAGGGAGTGGGCTGCCCTGAGGAGACACCATTCGCGATCTAATACCCCTAGACCCTGCACCATCGGTGCAATCTCCCTCGGCATGGCGTCTACAACCTTAGAAATGGGGCGTGACTTTTAGTTCGTTGCTCCACAAAGCCTAACCCAATAGCCATTGTGTCTTTACAACTTAAGCCTCTACATCGCGTCAAGATTGTCACCGATTCGTAAAGGTTTCAAACAAATTAATGTTTATATAACAAAAAATCTGTCTGATTACGAAAAAGCAATCAGGTTTCAGATCCAAACGTGGATGTGTGACTGTCTTAATTGACGTCGTTGAGGAGATTCGGTCCGAACTGGATGTTAACAAGGTTACCATCCTAACTCTGCTAGATTATGCTAAAGTTTTTGATGCTGTAAACCATGAGATACTTGTCACAAAACTTTTCAAAATTTATAGTTTTGAGCCTTGCGCAGCGAAGCTTATTGAATCATATTTGACTAAAAGATTGCAGGCAGTCAGCTGTGGTGATACGTTGTCGTCATACATTTGTCTAATCAGAGGTGTCCCTCAGGGCACAGTTCTGGGACTTCTGCTTTTCTCCATTTATATCAAAGATTTACCTTCTGTTCTAAGTAACTGTGAGATACACATGTATGCAGATGACGTTCAACTGTACTCTTCTTGCACTTTAAACGACCTAAACAAAACTATAAATGATACTAATGAAAGCCTAGAAAAAGTTAACGACTGGGCACAAAGAAATGGTTTGGCGCTGAACCCAAGAAAGTCACAATCTTTAGTGATTTAAAAAAAAAATTATTGATACTGCTAACTTGCCAAAATTAATCTTAAATAACGCCAACATCGGATTTATGTCAACTGCCCAAAATATTGGTGTCGTTTTCAATCAAACTCTTACTTGGAACACGCATATAACTAGCGTTATTGGTAAGGTCTATGGAATGCTTCGAGGGCTCTGGCTCTTCTCAGTAATTTACTCCGCATAAAATAAGAATGCTTATCGCGAAAACATATCTCATTCCTACTCTCCTGTTTGGCTCCGAAATTTTTGGCAATTGTGACTCTATTAGTAAGTAAAAACTGAACATTGGCTACAAAAACATCGCAAGATATGTCTTTGGCCTTAAACGCTATGCTCGTGTTTCTGAACATGCGAAAAAAATATTTACGATTTCGTTTGACAATTTTTTACAATATAAAACCTTAATAATGCTTCATAAAATCATTTATACAAAAGACCTTGAGTTTTTGTTTAATAAATTAGACTTTTCTCGGTACAGTAGGAATAATATGATAAAGCCTATTTGACACTTCACTCTTGTATCTGAGCATCAACTTTTTGTTTATGCCATTCGTCTCTGGAACTCTTTGCCTGTCAACTAACGGAAAATTAGCAATGCTTGTATCTTTAAAAAGCAACTAATGAATTATTATTTGTAATTTTATCTAAATCAATCCCAAATTGCTCTTGGGTTTTTTATACTTTTACTTATGTGTTATATTTCCAATACTTCATGTATTTTTTTTTTTTTTTTGTTAATTATTTATATCAATACGTAACCAGTTAAAGTGTATTCAAAAATGTATTTTTCATAATTACTATTTAATTAAACGTCTGTGACTGATGCTTTAAATGTTAAGATAATGTATAGTCTTGTAGCACTAGGACTTTTAATTTAATAAATAAATAAATCGCTAACAATTCGTTTAAAAATACCCATTCATATTTGCCACCCTTCTAAGTGTCCCTCAACAAATATACAAAATATTAATGTGTTCCCCTTGTGGGAGTCCTAATTAGCAAAAAAAAACTTAACCAATATAAATTGTTCATCTTTTTCAAATAACACCTCAATAGATCAAATGTAAGCAGTGATCTTATTATATTTTTACCGCCAACATTTCATTTAAATCCTCCCATCCTGTATCTGTCACCCAAAAAACAAATTTTTTGTTTAAAACTTATCCCAAAATAATATTCATCTTTTTACGTTTGAACTGAACTGAATACGTCTAAAAAAATGTGTACGAACATTTAACCAAACGTTTTATTGTTGAACAATCCTAATTTTCATTTTTAAAAAACTTATCGAAAAAGAGTCAAAACACAGGTGTGAATGCATAGTAAATTTAAAGTCATTCCGTACTTTTCAGTTTAAGATAAAAAAATAATAATAGTTTTTTTGTAAAAAGTCCAAATATTCCAAATATATTTTAGCCTGATTTTTGTCTATTTATGACCCTGTTCCTTCACGTCACATGCCGTCACAAAATCTTGACCGCCCTTCCCTTCTCACGCGATCACTCTGCATTCTTATTTTCTAAATTTTTTTGGTTTTTCTTACATATTCTCAATCCATTATACAAAAATTATAGTCGTCCCTTTATATGTCACACATTTTGGACCCAACCCCATATTATACATACCCCTCCCCTGTCACACAATTTTGTAAAGTTTTAATTCCCTCCTGGGCATAATATTTTACCGCCACTGGTCATGGAGTGGTTTGATATATTTAACATTTTTTTACGAAAACTATTTTTTAAGCTGTAGAAGTTTGTAGAAATTATATAAACAATATATCGAAAAAATTAATTTTTATCAAAAAAAACATAGGTTAGCTCAGGCTTTTCGATGGTAGAAATTGTTTATTGAATTATGTGTCAAAATGAAGCAATTTTTGCAAATAAATGATATGTCAAATATTTAACATTTTAGAAGTTTTTTTAAGTTATTTAAATTTTTTCTAAATTTATTTAAATATCTCACAGACAAAAACAATTTGATGGAAATCGATTGGATAATAGTTGAGATATTTGCTAGCAAAATCAAAACTTGAAATTTCGATAGTATTTTTCTCGTTCAGAGGCTTGCTTCAAATGTATTGTACTGAGGAAATCTACAGTTTTCGAGATTTCGAAATAATTTTGATGTGCTTATTCATAATGGGAATTTTTTTAACATTTTATACGTGGAAAATATTACCAAAAAATCTTTCGTATACAGTTATTTTTCGCAACCAACGATTTTTCATATAAAAAAGTTATACGTTATACGTAAATTTAAAGCCAAAATAGCGGGAATTTTTTCAAATTTATTATTTGGAAGAAATTTCACCATCACAATATATATTCACACATGTTACATAAGAAATGTTTATTGTAGTGTATCCGTAAAAGATAGCGAAAAATGTCTGGAGTATTTGTTGTACATCTTAGCAAAGTATTAAATGCCTTCTTACACCATGTTCTTTCATCTCTTTTAGTTTAGATTTTATTTAGATAAACTTTAAACTTTGAAACTATTTTTTGAGAACGTTTACCAAAGTAAAATATAAGAAAAGAAACGAAAAAATCGATTAAGAAATGGCTAAAATATTCGCTTTGGGAATCACGCTTTCTAATTCACATTAAAGCCATTTCGTGTCTTAAGTCTTTTTGCCATTTTTTTCAACTTTAAACGCTCATATCTTCTAAACGGTACCACCTATCAAAAATCTAACAATTTTGTGCAATTCTACAGCTTAAGGTCTTTCTTATGATATATCAAGTGTTACTGTAGCGTTTGTAGATTTGCTAAAATAAGGGGACCCTTCCAAAGGTTTGCTGTTTTTCGTCAGTATAGAAATAATAATTCTCACAGGATGCTGTTTATTTATTTATTTATTTATTTATTTATTTATTTATTTATTTATTTATTCAGTCTTCTGATTATAAGTCTTACAGACTATAGTAACAATTCATTTAATGCTTAACATTTAATTAAAAAGGATGAATAAGTTCTATCTAAAGCGATTTTCATCTACATTAAAGTTTAAAATAGGAGAAATTTTATTACATAACTGTAAGTATCTTGCGACTGTTTCATTATATGCAAGTTATCACGCGGCGTTCCCATCAAGCATCTACAAATATAAGGGATCACCTTACAGTACGTGCCGAAGCAGTGCACGCGCATCCGGCAGCGCAGCAGCGAGTGCAGTGGTGAGTCGGCCGCCGTGGGAACCGCCATGTCAGCAATGTAGGGTAGAAGCTAAGCTAGGGTTTTAGGTAATAACTTTAAGTTTATTATTATGTTAGTATAGTCTTAGTTTTGAAGGAGAATAAACAAGTTAAACGTACTCTGTGTTTTACTTTCAAGGTTGGCCCGTTAATTTAACTAAAAGTATACTTAGTTTTTAGAAAATCGGCCATGGCGCTAAATGAAGCCCGATTTTCTAATGATTGGGTGCTATTCTTCTAGATTTTCTGGAAATTTATTTCTGAGTGTGTGTATGTGATATGCAGATACCACATATATACATATGTAAAGGAGGAACTCTTTAAGCTTATTTTACTTCATTCCTAATACTTACTGTTCCATCGACCACGCATTGAATCTGTCATATTCAAATCGTTTAACTTTGTTATTTAATAAAATTTTTAACGTTAAATGAAACTCCTCGAGTTTTAAAATGTTTGCCTCTGAAATAAAATCTTTTTAAAAGTAAAAGAGAAAATTTGGATTTGATTCACTAATTATCAATATATATTTAATTTTTGCTTGACAAAAATCAAGCAATCTATGTTTGAATCAAGAAGGAGAGCTTTTGTTTCTCACTCATGCATAAAATTCTTAATTCAAGCATTATTTTTCTTGTACCGAAAAATATAAAATATCTCAGGCTAACAAAAAAATGCTTTGGATAAGGAGTATTTTCTTACAACTTCATTCTATTTTTCCCTGATTCTACTCAATTATTTTCTTGAAATTGAAATAATTTGTTTTATCCTATGTAATAATTTTCTTATAAGGAGAGCATTTTATTTGATATAATAAATTTCTTATCTTAATTCAAGTACATAAGTCGTTTTCTGAAAATAAGAACATTTGACCTAAGGGAATGTAGCACATTCAAATCAATCATAATAAACTAATAATTAAAAACACTAAAATAAGACACATCTTAATTAAATTTAAAAACTATGTTTATTGATCTCTTAGTAAACATAATTATTTTTTTTTTAATTTTTTTTTAACTCATTTCGTCAGCTACAAATTTTTTAAAAAACACCAAAAGATCACGGCGTGCAGGATTACTACCCTTAAAAACGCCTAAAAAACGTGTATGGAATGACCTAAAATGAAAAAAATTTGGTCAAAATAACAAAATGGAGGCTTTTTTAAAAATTTACCATTTTTTGTAAGTTTTGTAAGTTTTTAAGAAATAGTTATTCTTTTGCGTACAATAAAATAGTATAATATATATCTCGAACAAACATAAGATCAGAAAGAAAAAGAAACAAACAGTTATTAAATTTATATATAAAAATGACTTAAGTTAAATTCTAAAAGTAGTTTAATTAAAATAATAAAATCAACAAAAAAACTCAAAAAATGTAATGACAATTTTTTTCATCCGTAGGTCATTACCATGCACTAACATGCACTCTAACAAAAATTCACGAAAATTAACTACAATAATTGCTGGCAACTGATTGCCTACATTTATTGTCGTTAAATCCCATAGAGCAAAGTTATAAATATTTATCGTTAAAATGCGTGAATCCTCTCACCTACAATTATTTCTTTCGCTCTCTTGCAAAAACTCTCTTCTAAAATTATTTCTTCCAATCTTGTCTGCGCTTATAAAAAAGTTAGAAATGCGTGAAGTCTCTCAAGTAAGTTTTGACCATGGCAACAACAACAACTCCGTATAGAGTCAATAACTCAGCAGAAGGCGCTACTCTTTCCTTCATCTGTAGGCTTGAGTAATTAAGCTGTGACCATTCTACTGTTGAAGTTGTATTTATTTGTAATAGCGTGAATAGTAGAGTAAATATTCATATTTTGGAAAAAGACGCTGATTTTCAAACAAAATTGAAAAAACTCGCTGCATAGCGTGGTTTTTTACAAAATCACAAATAAGTGTCGTGAAATTTCAAAACATTTATTGTAGAGGTTTGCAATCAGTTTTTAGAATGTGTGTAGAATAACGTGTTAAAATTTCAGAGTGATCGGATAATTATTTTTCTTTAAATCATGCACACCAACTTGAAAAGTGTTGTTTTGAGAAAATCTTGACGCGCTTCACCATATATGCTCACATTTTTTGAGAATTCCACTTTTATATTATTAAAAATCATGTGTTTTCAAAAAACCACAGTAAAGCGTGTATACAGTACAGAAATGAAAATTCCAAACACACCTATGCTCAAATACAACACACACAAAATGAAAAAGAAATTATTAAATTTTAGTCTAATACAACCAAAACCGTCAGAAATAAAGCATTTTTATGAATTTGTGGGCGGTAAGAGAGGTGAGGCAACACTTTTTTTAAACCATTTTGTACTCAAAACAAATCAATTGCCAATATTTCAGCTAAACTCAGGTTATACCTGGCGCACTTTGCTGCACTCTACTTTTATCCTTTAAAAAGTGGGCGTAACTATAAGGTGACCACGCTCATTTTTAGTACAGTGTCCGAAAGTAAGAATATGAACTAGATTATTAAATTTTAGTCTAGTATTAGAAACTAGTATTCAAAACAGTCCGAAATATAGAATTTTTACTGATTTGTAGGCGGTTAAAGGGAGTGTGGCAAAAAATTGTACTAAGCTATTTCGTGATCGAAACAAATCCACTGCTAAAATTTCAGCGCAATCGGCCCAGTAGTAAATTTTAAAGATTTATCAAAAAATTGGCTTGGCTATAGAGCCATCACGCCCATTTTTAGTACAGTTCCCGAAAGTAACCATACTTTCTAAATTACCACATTTTAATCTTATACGACCAAAACTGCCTGAAATATAGCATTTGCACTGATTTGTGGGCAAAAAAGGGGACGTGGAAACCAATTTTTAGTACGGTTACTGACAGAATTCATACCAAAACATACCAAATTTAAGTCTTATACGACCAAACATCTTAAATAAAGAATTTTTATTGATTTGTGGTCAGTTAAAGGGGGCGTGGACACCCATTTTTAGTAATAAATTTCCGACTGTAACCATATAAACTAAATTTTCAAATTTTAGTCTAATACGATCGAAGCCGTCCGAAATATAGCATTTTTATTGATTTGTGGGTGGTAAAAGGGGTTTGGCAAAAATTTTTCCTAGAATATCTCGTACACACCTACACCTTTAGTCCATCTGTCACCCTTGTGGGGGTTCCAATACAAACATCAAATAAAAAAAAATAACCTGCAGCCCCACAAAATGTCTATCTCAATCGTATCTGCAGAGGTAGAAAAATTGTTTGCGACAAGGCTCGAATCATGACGAATATAAAAAAAATGTTCGTTACGAGACTCGAAAAGTTTTACTGGTGCACTATTGTGTATTTAGCGGAAGAATGTGATCTTGCCACATACCTGTCTCTATCATATTCATGCGATATAAGCTGTTGTGCTATGTATTTGTGCTATGTTCTGCTATTTCCTGTTCCTGTACTCAAAAAATTCAATAAAGAGAGCGAAAATAAGTAATCCAGTCCTTGCCAAATGTTACTATTTTCTGATACACAAGGCAACAACAACAACAACAAAATTGTGTAAAAATTCAGAGAATAGAATAGAATACAATTAATTATCAAATAAAAATAGTTAGGGTATTCACAAGGTGTGCTATCATGTCACAAGATAAATAAATGCAAATAAGAAGCAGCTGTTTGATTACGACACTTCAATAAGCATAGCTTTCAGAGTTGTAATATATTAGTACTTTTTTATATAGAAGGCAACAATAGGTCTGTTTCCGTACTCGATTCAAGTAGCTTGAAAGCTTTATTTTGAAGCTTAAGAGGAATTGCATGCAGAATGACACTTTCTAATCTATTACAGTTAATTGAAGTTAGTACGGGAACAGACCAAATAAAATATTTGAACTGTTTTTTTTTTTAAAGAAAGATTAAAGAACCAAGTCATGCGCCTTATACAAACAGGGTTTGATCTGTAACCTGAAAGGAAAGGAATAGATTATTTAGAGGAATTGATGGGAACCATGCGTGAATTATTGATCAGGCGAAACAACCGTGAAAGACAATTCGAATTGCTTTTAACCGAGGCTAGTGTTATGCCTTAACCTCGGCAAGCATTTCCAGCCCTTAGTTGTGTTCGTGTTCTTTAGTGTAAAATCTAAGGACAATACGACTTTGTGAATACCCTACGTATGTTTTTGACATTTCTTCAAAAGTTGCAATTTTTTGCAATAAACCTGTTCCCGTACTTTTTGCAATTTTTCACGCAAAGAGAGCATTTTTTCGCTTACTCTCTCAAATTTTACAACTTGCGAATTTCTGCTACACGGCTTTCTGCTTAAGCCCGAATTTTTATTCATTGAAAATGAAACTAGAGCATTTGAAATAGATCTAAAGCTGAAATTCAAGAAGTGTGAGTGTATACGCATATAGTACAAATTGGACAAAAAAATGTGCGACGGACAGCATTTTCAATGCATTGTTTTTGACATTTCTCTCAATTCGTTCGTCGTTAAGTTTCGATCAGTTTCGATCAAATATTAAGTGTCAAAAACAAGCTTGAGCTCTTTCTTCCGCAGCCAAGAAGAACAGAGTATGATACTTCATTGTTTTCTCCAATTTCAAAATCTGAAAACAATTGGCGCGTGGGCTAGACAGATATATATTATTGGAAAAGGATGAAAGCATGCATCATGCCAATTTTTACATCTCCGCAACGTTACTTTTTTATCTCTCTGTTTATCTTGGCTGCGTTAGAAAGTTTTATGAATAAAAATTTAAATGAATAAAAATTGGACAAAACAATGAAGTATCATACGGGCTTTAGGAGTGAGGTAAGTCAACCAAACTTAAATCATAAATCGAGGGACCTAATGACCACATATCTGCAAGCCAAAGTATCAGGAAATAACAAAACATTCAAACACTATTTGATTTCTTGAAGCGAGAGAGGAAGGCCAGCCAAATTTTAAACTAGGGTTAAATAATTAAATTCTTATCATTCGGTAAAAGAAAATTTTGAGAAAATTTTACTTCTCTTATTTTCAAAACCTTTAAACTCGTATTCCCAAAAACTATAAAAAAGCAAATTGATAGTTTTGGCATGCAGGTGACGATATATGAAGAAGCTGACAGGCACTACTTTAACAAATATTTCAAAGAACTTTTGAACTTTTTTATTATATTTTTGTCTAGATTTTGTAAACGTTTGACATTTTATTAAGTACGAAATCTGCCAACTTGGGCGAATTTTGTACTTAATCATACTTTTCGTCAACTTTTCTCTGAGACTTTTGTTTGCTTAAGCATAACTTGCTTGGGCCTGAAGAAGTTTCACTTCAAAAATAGAATAGCAAAGCAAAGCAAAATAAAAAAATCGTTGTCGCTTGTACATTTTATTATTTTGTTAAATTAAAAAAATTAAAAGAGAAATTGTTAAAAATATTTATAAAAAACTAATTTACGAAAAATTAAATTTTTTCTGAGCTCGACATCTAAACAAGAAAGGACTTATATTTTTATAAAACTTCTATAGAAATAAAATTAAAAATGATTTTATAAAGCTTCGAGTAAAAAATAAAAAATCTCGCAATAATTTAAAAAGATTTAACGATAGGAAAATTTATAAAATAAGTAATTCACCGTCGTCAAAGCCTCACAAATATTTGTTAATACAAAATTGTATCTAAGCTGAGAACTAAATAACTAATGTTTTTTTTCAGTGAACCCAGAACTGGCGACCCAAATAAACTCCAAACAATATAAGAATTAAAAATTCACTTAAAAACTTTATGTTGCAGAACCAATCTGCAAGCAATTTTTATCTAATATGTGCATCATTTTTACAGATATATGAACTTTTTATGATTTTAAGTGCCCGACGTTGTTTCTAGAAATAAAGCCCTTGAAGTACTTGCAGCACCACGCCTAACAGTAGCAACAAATTTATATGTTAATTTATTTAAAATTTTCATTTCTTTTGGTAACATAAAAAATCAAATTTAATATTCATCTTTCTTCTTGTCTTGTTGCTGTTACCATGAAGAAAATTTGAACGTCATAGCCATCGTCGTCTTCGTCGTCGTCTTCGTCGTCGTCTACTGCACTGACAATGAATCTTTTTTGTTATTTTAATATAGCTGAAAAATACAATTTCCTAACTGTGCGATTTTATGTTGCCAAAAGCAAATAATAACTTCATCAACAGTAGCGTCAACATTTCGCCAATAGCTTCTGCACCATTGCTTGATAGCATTGGAATATAAAATGAAGTCACATTAAATGCAGACGTCTCGACATGAAGCAGGACGACTAGAGCAACTCATCATTTTATGACCAACATTTGCAAAGCTCTCATTCATCATTATTATCATCAACACAATCAATTTGCCAGCTAATTTGTACAGCATCTGAATCAATTTTTTTTCTTATATTATATTTAATCCGCTAAACAGATAATTTTAATTGGCTCCTCATTTATTACGCAAACAGGCTAAATTATGAATGGAACTCACAATTAACAGTTAACAGGATAGAGAATCAGGAGCGAGGAATGTCTGCAGGAGCTAAACTATGCCACTAATATTACGCCAGCCATAATGACAACAATTGTGGTGGAACCGTGAAACTGTGCAGCAAAGTCAGTAAAAAATTTTTTATTATTTTATTTAATTGACTATAACAATTTTTTATTGTTGTTGGTATTTTTGTTGGTTGAGTGTACTATTTATTTTGTGCTGGTAAACATTTAAGCTAGTTTAAGTGTGCACTGTGCTATGTTGGGTGTTTGTGAGCGTGTGTGTTTGTTAATGTTTGTAATTTAAATGTTTGTAACTACAGCAAATACTATTATGTGTTCGACAATGTTGTTGCTTCTGTCATAAATTAATATAATGTTCGGATTTATTTCTTAATATAAACTGTTTGTTTGTTTTTTTTCTACCCCAGCACTCTTTTAGAAGGAGCCAAGTGATGACAAAGAAAGGCAGGGCAGCAGGATTTTTTGTTTTTTTGTTGAACCTCCTTAAATGAAGACATTAAATACGAGTCGTTAATGAGTTAATGCGCTAAAATTAAGGTGTTCTTAAAGCGTTTTAAGCGAGTTATAAAATAAGTTAATTTGTTGGCAAAAGCAGAGTATTTTACTTATTTGCCTGGTGTTCATAATCGTTGGTTTTGGTTTCTTCTAAAAATTTACGCTATTCTCTTCAGTCGTGCTCTTTTTGGCGTAATAGGAAACTTCAAGCATTGTCCGATTGTGCAGCTCTTGGTATTTACAACGGATATTTATAATGGTCAGGGTTGACCGCCGCCGGCACCGAATCAAAAATTTCCTTTCCAATCGCGTCGTTTAATATTCGCTAACATGACCTAAACAGCGTATACTGAAAAAAAATCAAGCATTTTATGCTTGAACCTGGAAAGAAGACTATCGATTCTCAATCATGCAAAAAATTCTGAATTCAAGCATTACTCTTCTTGTATCTAGAAAATATCATACAAAATGTCTGAATCAAGAAAAAAATTGCTTTGACCAAAAAGCTTTTGTTAAAACTTCAGTATTTTTTCTTTCTTAGTAAAAATAAATTATTATAATTTATTTGAAATTTTTTTAATTTGTTCGATTCCAGGTAATTATTTTCTTATAGTAAGAGTATTAAAGAAGTATATAAAGTAGTCCTTTAAAACATGGTATCTCTGCTTTGTATTTATTTACCTTTCCTTAAGTTCCTCAGTTTACCATCCATGCTCTTGAAGTTGGTCTTGATAAATTTTAAACAAAGACGTGTTTATAATTAACTTGCAAAAATATATCTGTCACCGAAAAATAGTGTGCTGCGTTTTAAAGAATGGAATATGCAAGGGTGTTCACCAATGTCCAATCCCACGAACATACACATACAAGTATATCAGTATTTATTACTAAAATATCACTTTTTTGTAAAAGTTGCAAAGCAGGTACCATGTTCCTTTTCAAATTTTTCAAATAACGGAACTTTAGCCTTCATAGTAATAAAAATATTGTAATTTAGCCATCGAAGTTAAATGTGTAGTAAATCCATTGATTCTAAGCTATCGCTTAATATTCATATTGATAACATTTGATAAAAAGCAACTTGTATGCAATTTTATCATGCAATTCTGTCTGATCACAAAGTTTAATATGCATGTTGATAGAAAAGAAATAATTCAAAAACATTTAGTTTGGTTTGGTCTAAGGGGTTTTAAGTGGAACTAACATTTAAAACATTCTTTCTCATGAGGATAGTTTAAAACGAATTAAAATACAAGCGAAGAAAATCTGCAAGAGAGAAAAAGTATATTTACACCAAACCGGTGTATTTGATTCTCCAGACTGCTAACACTTATAAATTTCTACTTTCCGTAGAAGCAGTTGAAACGCAAACAATTTCATTTGCCCACTTTTTAGAAGAACAAATTATATGCCTACTACTCTTTTAAATAGTTTGAGTAACTTTGTTGGCAACTGCAGAGTTTTTGATGTTAACTTATCGAAAGGTCCACTCAAAAGATTATTAGATATATGTAAATGCATGGTTATGTTTTGTGTTTCTCTGAGCCCAACCACCCAGCAAAATTTTTGGTGCAAATGTGACATGTATTCTTAGGGACACTGCTTCCAAAAGACATTCTATAGATCCAATTGTGCTTCTTCTTAGCCTTATCAAGAAGTGCTTTGAAAAGGTATTCTCATAAACTACTTCTCAAAGACATTCAATTAGCATTTAAATTCAATAAAAGTATTGGGGGTTGGAATTAGTTTTAAAGGTTTTCTAAGAGATGGCGTAACTATCAATAGATCGCATCGGGCACACCTGTGACTATATTCATTTCAAAGCACATTGGCCGCATTCTAGCCGAAAAAGTGCTCAAGAACTGTTCCACAACTTTCGGGCTGAATGGTATGCTCTCACAGAACATGTTCCTTGAGATGTCACAATTTATATAGCGAAAATATTTTATGCTACTTCGCTACTTGAGCACTTTTTCGGCTAGAATGCGGCCATGGTCTAAGCTTCATTTTTCAGTATGTGTCATTCCACTGAAGTGTAAACAACATATATTTTTTTCTCTGTGAACATGTCGACTTTCGTTCCAACAAAACGCAATTTGCGGGAAGGTTTACTTTTGTGCTTCCATTTGAAGAAAAAAGCGGTTGAAGCACAACGCACGCTTACTGAGGCTTACGGGGACTATGCTCCATCGATTTCTACTTGTGAGTACTGGTTCCGTCGGTTTAAAAGTGGTGATTTTGATACGGAAGACAAAGAGCGTCCGGGCCAGCCGAAAAAGTTTGAAGATGAGGAATTGGAGGCTTTGCTCGATGAAGACCCGTGTCAAACCCTTCAAGAATTGTCAGAATCATTGGGAGTCGACTTATCAACGGTCGGCAAACGCTTGAAGGCCATGGGAATGATTCAAAAGCAAGGAAATTGGGTGCCGTACCAGTTGAAGCCGAGAGACGTTGAACGGCGATTTTGCATGTGCGAACAACTGCTTCAACGGCATAAAAGGAAGAGTTTTTTGCATCGTATTGTCACTGGCGATGAAAAGTGGATCCATTACGATAATCCTAAGCGAAAAAAATCGTGGAGACCACCCGGCCATGCATCAACATCGAGGGCCAAGCTGAATATTCATGGCGCCAAGCTTATGCTGTGTATTTGGTGGGATCAGAAGGGTGTCGTGTACTATGAGCTGCTAAAACCTAACGAAACCATCACTGGGGAACGCTACCAACAACAATTGATGCAATTGAGCCGAGCATTAAAGGTTAAACGGCCGGAATATGCCAAAAGACACGACAAAGTGGTTTTTCAACATGAGAACGCACGGCCACATGTTGCAAGAACCGTCAAGGAAACGTTGGAGGCGCTGAATTGGGATGTGCTACCCCACCCGCCTTATAGCCCAGACATAGCCCCTTCCGACTACCACCTATTCAGATCGATGACGCATGGCTTGGCTGAGCAGCGCTTCACTTCTTACGAGGATACCAAAAAATGGGTCGATTCGTGGATTGCCTCAAAAGACGAATCGTTCTTCCGGCGCGGAATCCATATGCTGCCAGAAAGATGGGAAAATGTTGTAGCTAACGATGGACAATACTTTGAATAATATACATTGTACCGTTGTTTCTAAATAAATGCTCAAAAACCGAAAAAAAACCTTTAAAATTAATTCCAACCCCCAATAAAAAAAATTGTATATAATTAATATATATGTTTCAGATATTTTCCGTGGAATTTGTTACACCCCCAGCAAAACCCAACCACTTCCTACTTTCAACACCATAACGCCGTTAAAATAGGGAAAAGGGATATTTTACGTGATATTTTTGTAAACATTCAACAAAACCTAAACATTTCTCGCGAGAAAATCATGAAAAAGAATATTTTCCATGGGATTTTTTAAACCCCCCCACCCTTTACCGCAAAAACCATTTCATTCCATCGAATGACTTCTTAAAGTTTTCCTGGAAAACACCTACGAGAATCCTTTCATTGAAGGGCTAAAATAAATCTTCCATTGAAAAAATTCTGGAAGCACTTCTAAAGAAGACTAAGGAAAGCATTCCTACCAATGACATGTTTATGTCAAAAGAATATCTTCTGGGATGAAGTAGAAGGAAGGGAATTCAAGACTTTCCCTTAAACCTTACTTTCTTTCGAAAGTATATTTTTGCTGAGCAGTAGAATAACTTCATTTTGTGCGACCGCCCGCAGGTTTCTAAAAAACGTCCTGCTACTTACTTTTAGAGTAAAACTATGTTATAACAAGGGCTACTAAAAACGTACGCTAAAACAAGAGAACTCCTGACAAAAAAAAGAACAAGAAGAGAATTTTTGAATTTTATAGTTATCATTTATTTATAGTAACATTTCTCTTATTTTATAAATAAATTTTTATTTTATTTATATGTAACTAATTTTAAAAAAAAAATTAAATAACATTTTATAAATTATTTATAATATCGAATATTATAAAATTTATTATAAATATTATAAGACTTTATCACAAAGTAGGTAAATAGAAAAAATCACATATAATTTAAAAAAGTTAAACAAACTTAAAGTTTCAATTAATGATATCAATTATTCCTTTATTGGTGAAATGATAAGTTTAAGATGTAAATTTTATATGTTGTGTATTTGACGTTACCTGTAAATTACAGAATTTGCTAACTAACGTCAAAATATATGACCAACTGACTGTTTAATAAAGCGTAATTTTTTTGCTTTTTGTTTTTCAGTGTAAATTTTTTGACACTTCACGCGTGATTCGTAACATAACGCAAAGCCAAAAATGCTGATTAAAGTTTGCCATTTTACCATGAATAAACTAACAAACGAATAGCGCTTGAATTTTACTCGTGCTCTGTGAGAAATATGGAAAATTCTATTTTATGGTCGACATAATCGACCCACCGAACAGGCTATTCAAGCGATTGTGACCAAATTCTGCACCAGTTTCACTTTAGGTCTGTTTCCGTACTTGATTTAAGTAACTTTAAGTTGCTTGAAAGCGTTTTTTACAAATTTTTGAAGCTCGAGAGAGAAGCATAACATGCAAAATGTCACTTTCTATTCTATTACAATTACAGAAACACACCTTTTATTGGACATTAAGCCTCAAACCCGTATGCGGGCAGTGCGTACCGAGGAGAATATTGCCAAAGAGAAATGTGTCAATTAAAATCGCAATATGTCAATTCATCGCCGTTGTCAACAATTAAGGTTGTGTTATTCAACCACCTGGAAGATTTTACGTAAGGACCTCGGTATGAAACCATAAAAAATATAGCTAGTGTAAGAACTGAAGCCACACTCACAGAACTAAACCCATTGCCGCAACCGAAAAATTGCCCTACTAACTTTGTCGATTGTTGGCAATTTTCTAAATGCAATTGCCACAATCGCCAATTTCCCAATTGAGAAAATTGCGTCATTCCGTTGCGAGAACGGAACTGCAGACAAGCTTTTGAGCCATTCGGTTGTGCACAACGAACTGTTTATCGCGCTTACCAGATGTCAGTTATATGAACCGAGTCTTCCCATCGTTTCGACTTACGAGTATGAAAAATAAACGATGAAAATAAACATGCTTTGTTGATGCTAATTTTGCAAATTTGCATATTTTTAAGAATAAATAAATTAGATTTATTTCAACTGCACAAGTTTTATTTATTAAAAATTGAATCACTTCACTTTGAACACTTAACCAACCACTGCAGCGAGAATACCGACCGAACCATAAACAAAGGCGCGACGAGCAACATAGCGAGTGTAAAAATCAAACGACGAAAACAAGGATTGTTTTGTTGTTGTTTTTTATTGTACATTTGCAGTCATTTAAGAAGAAATTAGTTTAATAAATACAGACTGCACAAGCAGTAATAAAATAAACATTTACGTCAGCCGAAAGTTGATTATGCTTATTTAATTACAGTTAAATAAACAGAGTTTTAATTGAAACAAACACTTTATGAGTACCCCACTTAAAATGTATATACTATAACCTAACGCCAACAAATTATTTTTGTGAGTGCAGGTGACTTACCACAACGTCGTTTGTTTGGTGACTGGGCCTTAGAAATGTTTGATAAAAATCCACTTTTTTATCGAAAAATTGTCTTCAGCAACGAAGCTCTTTTTGGCTCAATGGGTACGTCAACAAACAGAATTGCCGAATTTGGTCTGAAGAGCAGCCAGAGGCAGTTCATGAGCTGCCAATGCATCCTGAAAAATGCACTGTTTGGAGTGGTTTGTGAGCCGGCGGTATCATTGGACCGTACTTTTTCGATAATAATGATAATTGTGACGTTACTATCAATGCAGCAAGGTACCGTGCGATAATTACCGATTTTTTTTGCCCAAAATTAAAGAATTGGACTTGGTTTACAAGTGTTTTTAACAAGACATGCCACACGGCACGCGATAACTATAGACCTATTGAGAGGCGAGTTTGGTGAGCAATTAATCTCACGTTTTGGAGCAGTCCATTGGCCGTCAAGATCAAGCAATTTGACTCCACTAGACTATTTTTTGTGGGGCTACGTCTCTAAGTCTCTACAGAACAGGGGTAAGCCAGCCACAATTGCAGCCCTGGCAGACAACATTTCAGCTGCCATTGGTGAGATCCGGCCGAAATGCTGGAACATGTATGCCAAATTTGAGCTTACGGATGAACTACCTCAGACGTAACCGCGGGTAACAATTATATGAAATAAACTTCAAAAAGTAATTGGCAGGCATTGATGTATAACTCCAAATAAATATTTCATTCACTATTGAAAATTTTCTGTTTTTTATATTAATGTTCAAAAACCAAACGCTTAAAAAAGCTCCCTTTATACCACCAGTTACTGATTTGCTGAAAATATAAAAGAAAATATGAGAGTCGTGTAAATAGACTTCGATCATAATCGAGTTTTCCCAACAAAGACGACTTTTGCTCAAAAGAGTCGGCTTTTTTGACGTCGATTATTGCACCCTGAAAAATTGTCTGCGCGGGACTTACATTTTATTTCGGCACATATTATAAAATTATCACTAACATGCTTTGTTAGTGCAGACTTCCAGCAGGCTGTTGGACTACATATAATAACATAAGCATAGAAACTAAAGTAAAACAGAAATACAACAACAAATGTGACATTATGAAATGGAGGAAAAACTGAGAAATTGACGCTTCAAATCTCATCGCCCCGATGGTGCAGTGCGTTAACGCGCGCTTGCACGGGTATCACAAAGATTTCTGATGACGCTTTTAGCAGAGTAGAAATTGCAATCAGATCAGCTAGTGATTTTTTCCTTTTCATATTGAAAAAACTTTGTTGTTGTTGTTGTTTCTTTGGAAAAATTCGTTAGAACAATTAATTGTTCTAACTTTGACCTTAAGCTCAATAAACGATTTTAAACTATCAAACAACTAGAATTTGTATTTAAAATCAAGTATGATTTAAACTATCAAACATTTAGAATTTGTATTTAAATCATATAAAGTCAACATTATCACTCAATAATTTTTGTTAATTTTAAACAATAATTTTTTGCGATGTAAAACAATATTTCAGTATATAATGGTTTTTTCTTGGATACAAACGTCGTTCTTCACTAAATTTATCATTTTTATCAAGGGACTTGAGAGGGTGCCCCTGCAAGGCCGCTTTTTACGCCACTGAGCCCAACCCATATTATAGTAGGTAAATGTATCTCAGTATCTCACTTTATTTTGTTTTCGACCACTTTTATCGGTGTTGTTGAGATATTTCTATGATATTTGGGTTGATTCCAAAAATGATCAAATGCTAAGAAAGTGCAAAAAGTGCTGATATCCCTTGTCATTGCATTTTATATATAATTTGCATAAGAGGAATATTCTCTAATTATTTGTTATCTTCCATTTTATTACTCTCTCATGTTACTTATACACACAAGTGAGTGCCGCAAAAAAACATTAAAATTCATGTTTTTTTTTAATCTCTCTCATTTGACTGCCAACATATTGTCGCTGCGCCTACAAAAATGGTTATGTGTTTTTCAGCAACTTTTCAGGAGAGCAATAAAACTGATTTTTATAATAGTACCCTCTTTTTTAATAGTATAAATTAAACCTTCTGGTGATTTTTAATTCAAAACAATTTGAATACAAAAAATAGCAACGACTTAAAAACATTTTATATCAATGCGTTAAAATAGTATTAAAACTATAAATTAGCAATAACTTACAATTTACCGAGTTAAAGGTTTTACAAAATATATTGATGTTATATGATACACTTGATCCAAATTTAAACTCAACCGTACGGGAACAAAGTTAGAGAAACTTTAAAAACTAATTATGCATAATAATTTTTGAATCGAGGTAAGCGCATCGACAAATTTTTTCATTCTCCTGTATTTTTAAAATTATAGTTATAACTAAAATTTGATTTTTACTAAAATTATTAGTATGTGTTATTAATTGCCACAAATTGAATTTTTATTATTTTTATAATATATTTTATTCAAACAGCTCTAAAGGATGTATCTTTCATTAGAGTTTTATAAATTCGATCTTGTTAAATTGTATATCATTCTTTCACCGACATACCGATTAAAACTAAATTTGAGACATTTCAATCAGTAGACAACGGTAACGAAACATTAATGATATTCCATCTTTAACAACGGCTTCTGCGCAAAGTGTATTAAATATTCAAAAAAGTTCGATTATTAACTGGTAATAAGGCTGACTCTAAAACATAATTACATATTTTTTTTAAATCAAAAAGTTTGCTTGAGTGACATATTTATCAGTTTAAAAAAATTTGGTATATATTCTTAAAAAAAATGAAAATAGCAAACAAAAAACCCACTTTTTTGTTTTTACAAAGAAGTAGCTTCATCAGGTTCAAAACTCCGTTACAATGAATAACCTTTTGATTCAAAAACATTTATTTAGATCGTAGAGCAATGAAAGAAAATAGGCAAATTTTTTCTTTATACAATTCGTAGTTCGAAAAGTCAAGTCAGTTTTCTTGTTTCAAAAATTCTATGTTCTTACACGAATTTTGCTTTATGACTGTGCCATCTGGGTTTATACCACGTTATAAATGCACGACCTATTGCAACTAAACTAATGGCGTTTTCGTTTCTCAAAAATGTTGCATTTTTTCTGTCCTCTGCTTGCCATCTTTGAGAATTCTTACTTTTGAGGTCAAAATTTTCGAGAAAAGAACACGATTCAATTATAAAAGTTAATTTTTTCTCAAGAGGGCAGAATTTCAAAAAAGGCAGAACAAATTAAGCATCTTTTAAGAAACGAAAACGCCATTAGATTCGATATTTTGGAAATAACTTTTTTATCTTAGTCTATTTTCTTAAATGCTGGATATGAAATGGTCATTTTCGTTTCAAAACAATTATTTGGATTTAATTATTTTTGTAACTTCGGACTCTATGAGGGACTTTTCACCTAAAAACCCCCCCTTGGCTACGGGCTTGGTATATGCTATCTTCTATATAACTTTCCGTTTAGCGCTTGCACAAATTCAGAGGTAAGGGCAAATTACTTTTATTGCTACATAATACCCATCAAACAATTAAGATACCGTTTCGAAAAAGCAAGCCGATAATAATTTGAATTGATTTGGTTTATTTAAGGCTTGTAAGTGGCGGGTTGTTAGATGCTTTAATTGATTTGACTAATTAGCGGCTTATTTACTGGATGTCATGCAGTCAAATTTGCAGTTCGTCTCCTTGCAGTTTTTACACTTATTGATACGCCAATTTGGTCTTGACTATAGCTGAAAATGTTCGTCGTAGTTTTCTTCGGATCTATTTTCATCAGTTAAAGCGTTTGGTAACGTGGTAAGCTGTTGTTTTTTAAATGCCGCTCACTTCCATTCTTACGATCTACTGCGATAATTCCCATTTGCTTATATGCTTTTAAAATGAACGCCCTACTTTTTCCTCCTTAAACTACTGATTTTTAGTTGGCTGAATCATGAAATAACATAAAAGTGAAGCAATGAAATAATTTCATTGATCAAATTATTAGGATGTTATGGAAAACAGAAAAAATAGCTTATGAGTACGAAAAATAAAAATACATTTTTATATAAAAAGTATATTCTTTTTATAAACGGTATTTGGTAATGGCTATGACTTTACATTTTTGGGAATGTCAAAAATATTAAACAAATTACTAATTAAAAATTTAGATTCAAACAAATCTTAAAAATTATATAAATTTAAAAATGGCCAGTAAGGAGCCGTACTATCTCTATAGACACTGCTGTCAGGTGTCTGTTACAAAAATTCTCTTATTTAAGGTACAATATATCTGTTTTTCCTGTCTTAAAAGCAAAATTCAGTCCAAAATTTAATAATTATTATTTTTATAATAATAACAAAAAAGTCAAATAGTTTTAGTATGTAAAATATTTTTTTTATCTGCAAGTGTAATTTTGTTTTTCCTACTTTGTTTTTTTTCGAATTTTCCTCATTTGGTATATTATTCATACAACTGAACACCGTTAATGGTTTTTGGTTTAAGGTAGTTGCAAATATTTTCTAACGGAATTTGAAGTCCTTGCAACCGCAATACCTAGTTTATTAATTCAGTGCATTCAGCAATGTTATGTTTGGTGTTGCAATATGAAAAGATGCAGGATGGCATTTTCTTAGGAGAAGGAGGAGTAGAAAAAAATTTCGTGGGGGTCTTTAATTTTTTTATTTAGACTTATTCCAATTTTTTTGTATAAAATAATCTTTTATTATATTGTCTAGTCTTCTTTTATTTCGGGCTAATGCATTTAAAATCTATCCCGTGGTCACTTTCACATCCCTATGAGCACTTAGAAGACCTAACCCATTAAGCCATTCTTCTACAGTTTTACTTCTCATGTAAGTTTTGAGTCTTCGAAGCGACGAAAATGAGCGTTCGCTTGAAGCGACTGAATCCGGAAAAGTTGCACCAGCCTTCAAAAATCTTGATTGATGGTTTAATTGATGGATATATCAATACATCGTAAAAATAAAGGGATTCGATAAACGTTACAGACCGATTTTTCAGACTCAAGCTGTGCCTAAAAATAAGGGGTACGAAATATTGGTCAAAAACAATAAATACACTAAAAAAAGACACAGTTTCGATAGTATCGTAAGTAAAGACGTAGAATTACTTTTTATACAGAAATAGAGAAAAATTCTGAGTTTTTCATTTATATTTTTCAAAACTATTTTAAGACATTTCATTATAAATAAAAATTATTCAAAAACAAATTTGTAGTTGTTGTTGCAACAATTAAATTCATGTAAAAAATTTTTTGTTTTATAAAAAGTTTTCGTTTGATATTTTTAGTGATAAATTTGTTGTTCTTCTTTATTTTTTATATTGGTTAAAACTATATGTGATTCAAAGTTATGTTCAATAAATAGAAATTTTTAATATGGAAAAAACACAATGCAAAAATAATTCGATTTTATTATGGTATTTCAAAAATAATTATATTTTCAAAGAACAACGCATTCTTATGGTCCAATTATGTTCGCGTAACGCAACGCAAAGTGGCCGTGGCAAGTGTCACATAAATTTCTGTTGTATGGGCTTTGTGTTTTTTTTTTTTTTGTAATGCACCACGTAACGAAGCTTAGAACGATATAGATTAAAACAGAATCTTGTCTCACAACCTTAAGATAAACGTATAAAGAGTTGAAGAGGAGAGCAAAAGAGTAATTTTTTAATGCCATCAAAGTAATCAGTTGCAGGAATATCATACTTTTTCGCAGTACTAAATACCTAAGGATACATTTTACTGCTGCTTTTTCTACTACGTCCTGCACTGCTTGTTTGTTTTGATAGAAAATTTAAGTGAGTTTTTAAAAAACTAATTTCAATATTTTGTTGTGCAAATCTATTCACACCGCTGACGGCTTATTGGATCCAATGGCACATTATATTTTCGAATTTTATCACCAAAATACACTATTTTGCAAATACCGTACGTTATTTTAACAATTACAACTTAATAGTAGCGATTTATATTTCAATTGAAAAAAAACGACTTGCAACAAAATTTAAAAACAATTTTCAATAATAATTATCAGAGCAATAATTATTATAAACGCAATGCACACTATTTTTTTCCTGCTATTAGCAAAATATAGAATAACTACTTTTTTTAAAAAAAATACACAACAAAACACTGAAACATAACTTTTTTCAGAGAAGACCACAAAACCCTGGTTGTCATTTATATTTGAGAGAGAATATATTGTTTTTACAAATTTACGGGTGTTGTCAAACGAATGGAAAACCTATAATAATTGAATCAAGGTCTGAACTACTTTTTGATCGTGGGTAAACGAAGCAACACATAGTTAAAAATCGAAAGAACTTATTGTGTCTGAACAGTTTGCAGGAAACCTTTCACTTTATTCAGAGACAATAAGTTTTATCGATTCCTCGTTATGTGCCGTTTCGTTTGTCAACTCTTCAATTATTATAGGGGTATTCACGATTCAGTGCACTTGCCTGTGCAGTTGAGGACTTGAAGACTTGTGCAGTTGTGCAGTTGTGCAGTTAGGTTTTCGTGAACACACCACCATCACCATTTCAAAGCTGTCAACATTTTTCAATGCACACAAGTGCACAAGTGCACAACTGTTCAAGTCCTCAAGTTGAAGGTAATAGTAGAAGAGCACTTGTGCAGATTTTTGACTCACGTACAATTTGTTTTTGTAAAGTGCACAAGTCCTCAAGTCCTCAACTGCACTGAATCGTGAATACCCCTTATGTTTTGGTATAAATCACCTTATCACAAGCACTGCACGCAGAAAAATTACATTTTCGACTTTGATTGTAGCAAACATATTTCCATTTACCGTAAATATTGTTATTTTTGTGACAGTGCACTCAATGTACCATGTTTATGAATGACTTTAGTCAGGCGAGTGGTAGTAGCACCTGTGGTCTACTGGTAGTCTGCGTGGCTCGTTAGCGAAAGAGCCACGGTTCACACCCCAGCTCGGACAGAAAGTTTTTAAAAAAGTTTTTCCAATTGAATTAATATTTCTGTTCGGCAGCAGACAATGGCAAACCTCTAGGGATATTTTAATAAATAGCTGTGGAAATTGGTGTGCATTAAAATACAAAAATTATTGTTTCAATAATATTCTGGTTCCTAAAAAGAAATTCATAATAAAATTTTTGCATCTCAATTTCGTCCCAATAAGAGAATAATGGTTGTTTCAATAATATTTTGGTTCCTACGGAAAAATTTCTTTTCAAAATATAGTTGTAATAATTTTACCATGATCAAAGAAGTCATTATATGTTTAAGAACATGGTATCAACAATCATAATCCGAATCATACTATGATCCTCTTAAAACATGGTTGTTGCAACTATGTTTTTTCTCTGCGAGTAGTTAAGGAAAAAAACCTTCTGTTTAGCTGGGGTTTGAACCGCGGTTCTTTGGCGAATACTCATCCAGTAGGCTACGGCCACCTTGCAATCACACATGTTCTTATATTCAGTTATTGTTCGACAAACAAGTCTGAACGATTTCAGTTGTAAATTTTTTAAACTCAACTAAAACTTCGTATCTTTTACGAATAATGCGCACTGTCAACCTGCGAATGAATTTTTTAGTAAATACTTCGAATGTAATGAAACAAATTACAAAGTTATTCCAATGAGAAATTGACGAATGTTAAGGAATGATATCCCTTAATAGTCGAAGATTATTCTTCATAGCAACAGAAAGCAAGGTGCATTTAATTCAATAACGGATATAAACTTTGATGATAAGCAAATTTATGTTTCAAAGTCATTGTAAACAAGCAGAAGACAAAGTAAAAAAATTTCATAAAAAGAATAATGTTATAGAATATGTTATAATCAAAAGTTTTTTATGACATAAACGTTAATAGGAAACTCGATCTGAAATAACCATTTTACGCTTCTTAAAATTCACGTTATATAGCGGCACCCACCCAGTTTGAGAATTTTCTGGACGAGTCACGTGCTTATATTAAACCAGGTTTCATAATCAGGCCTTGCAGGGAGGTTCTTGAATATGTTAAAAAAATGTGTGAAACCCAAAACAAATCTAATATATATTTTTAGTCGAAGTACTTTTTATTTATTTATTCATATGTTTTGAATAAAAAAAAAATACATTTTTTGGACTTAACCTCCTAATCCAAATCTGAAAAATTTTAGTCCTCTCGAAATTGGTTAGGAGCTAAAGGCTTCTCAAGTTAAAAAATTACCTAAAAAATTAGTTTTTTTCAGTTTTTCAACAACAAAATATTGTTAATATTAGGAATTTTTTTTTATTCTAATTTTAAAAGTTGAAATCTTGGGGCACGATAGTAATTAATGTGATTTCATTTAAGAATATAGGCCTCACATTATTTAATTTATTAAACTATTAAAAATATTTGCTTTAGCAAAAAATTGCTAAAATGTATTACATAACAAAAAAACTAAATAAAATTTTTAAATATTTCGAACGTGATACGAGAAAGATTTTTATACCATCTTTAAAATTATATTAGATTTTTTAATGTGTACAAGCGTGTGTCAACCGGTGTGGTGTGCATATCATATTCACAAAATTAGTACCAATAATCGTAGTAAAGAGCATTATATAGGTTACATTTTGTTTATGTTCATTCTAGATTCAATTATGCCTTTGCATAGAGGGGGGGCCCTAGAACAAATTCTGCGGACGCCCTTGTCTGATTCGGATATACGGATTCATGTATAACCAATAAAAGCTACTTGATTTTCATAAAATGAAACTGGTGTTTGAAGTTTTCGCGAATTTTATCTCCTAAGCCAATTAGGAGCGACAATTTTTTGCATATTTAGGCTTAGGAGGCCACATACATTTAACAAACATAAGAAAAAAATATATTTGGGTTCGTTCCCTAAAATAAAATAATGCTGAAATAACATTTAATTTTCCACAGAATCAAAAGTAGTACCAAGTATTGTAAGGAATAAAATTTTCAACTAATTATATGCCTACATGAGTTCTTACTTTTCTTCTTACCTTTTCAGTGCAACTCGCAATACACGACGATTTACGACTGGCTCAGGCACCGGGAGAAAGAGAGCCGGCACAAATCCCTGTAGAGATAAAATTCGTCCAATGAGACACAAGCCGAGAGTTCACCCAAGTGATTACTAAGTGGGAAAATCCTAACCTCAGGTTGACTGCGATCATGGTCAAAAATGCCATATAAATTAATTATAAACACGATTTTTATTTTTGTTAAAGCAAAATCAATTATGAGAAGTTTGTTAAATTTAAATAATAACTTGGAATTGGAGATACCCATGTCAATAGATATAAATACTTCCATTTACGTGTAAAATAAACTAGTTTACTTAACTTTCGGAATTAGGATATTTTAGGCTGTACGCGCCTTCAAAGTAGTGCCATTCAATCCGGGGTTGTCTACGCGGTACAATACCTCCGGACATCAAAATTTCGGCATAGGTCCGAAATGTATTTACGTTACTTAATAATAGTAGTAGTGCCTCATCACGGAGGTGACGCCAGTAGTTGGATGTAGCTTATGTTAATGAAATCTTACAAGATGCGTAAAAAAAGTAAATAATAATTGAAATATCGTGGTCTAGAATTGGGTAAACATAATTAAAATAAATTTTAATTTAATTAATCTTTATTTATTTACTTATAAGCTTCCTTAGCTTCCTACTTAGAGAATGATTAAATAATTCAAATCTGCTTACAAAGTTATTAAAATAGATTTAAGCAACCTTCCATACAAGATTATAGTTGTTCTATTACCTTTAAGGACCCTTTTAGTTTAAGGTTACATATAGGTCAAGTGGCGGCCGTAGCCTAGTGGGTAGAGTGCGTGGCCCCTAAGCTAAAAAATCGTGATAGCCGTGGTTCAATTCCAACTCAGACAGAAAGTTTTTCAATTGAATTAATTTTTCTGTTCGGTCGTCACCTCTCTGCAGACAATGGCAAACCTCAGAGAGTAAAAATTGCCATGTAAAGCTTCTTGAGAACATAAGCCGTTCGTAGTCGGCATAAAACACGTATGTCTAGTTGTCGATCATTTGTGATCAATCATTTAATAACATGCACAACACAATTGATCAATAGAAGCTAGGTCAAAGTCCTTCCAAGGGCTGAAAGGGCCAGTTTATTTTTTTATAGGTCTTGGATGTGGACCTCCGTCACATCCCTAGTATATAACACTAAAATAAACCTAATAGAAGTGGTTGAAAATATTAAATACACTAGCTGAATTCAAGAAAGAAGAATGTAAATTTCATTAAATAGCGGTTTTGTGGTGGTTGACGGAAAAAACTTTTATGCAAGAAGTGCACTCTTCAGATAGATGAATTTGTATTTTTTCTAAAGTTTACACTTCTAATTATAAAATCAAAAAAGTAAGAGGTATTTTTTTAAATTTTAAAATATTTAATAAGAAAAATTGCAAAAATTTGTTGTTTTTGATCCAATTTTAATAAATTTTTTATGTTTGTGCAATGTCGGCCTTTGTAGTCTAGTGGAAATTTCGCTTGACTATCAACCCAGAGGTCCCTTGCTCGAATCCGCGCTAGGGCATGGTTCTTTTCACTTTCTTTGTTCTTTCCTACATTAAAAAATTATGGAAAACTAAAAATCCATAACTAAATTGTGGAAAATGTGGAATTAAAGGACAGGAAAATCTAAGGGCTGGAAATGCTTGCCGAGGTTAAGGCATAACACTAGCCTCGGGTAAAAGCAATAAAATTTTCTTTCACGTTTGTTTCGCCTAATCAACAATTCACGTATGGCTCCAATCAATTCCTCTTAATAATCTATCACTTTCCTTTTAGGTCAAAGACCAAACCTTGTTTTACAGATGTAGTTTTTCTTTTTCGTAAATGTTTCGTAGCCTTTTTTGCTTTAATAAAAATGGAAAGCATTGGCTAGAGATAATGAAAAATGGTTGAGGCAAGGAAAGGACAATATATTAAATTTGTTTTTTTATTACTTAATTACATTATTACTTAACTACCTCACTCCTACTTCAAAACACTCCTCCAATCGATGATATATGCGCGCAGTGGACACACATTTCCAACTCCATGCGTGCGGCTGCTGAAGAGGTGATTGGCTACCACCGCCCTCGCCGAAACCAGTGGTACGACCAGGAGTGTCGCGACGCCACTGCAGAGAAAGACGCCGCCTACAAAGCCACCCTGCAGTCGGTTGTAACGCGCGCTGCTAAGGAGCGATACAAAGAAAAGAGGAGGGAAGAGAGACATATTTTCAGGCGGAAAAAAAGAGAGGCAGAAAAGCGCGATCAAGAGAAGATTGAGATGTATGGTGACAGGAATGAGGCCCGAAAATTTTTCGAAAAAATAAGACGACTTGCCGATGGTTTTAAAAGCGGGGCATCTTCTGCAAGGATGAAAACGAGAATCTAGTGATAGATGCCCAGAGTACACTGACGTTATGGAGGGAACACTTACCTAAGCTTCTAAATAGTAACGCTGACAACAATTACGCCAATAGAGAAGATATTCCGGAAACCCCAATTTCGGATGACAGCGTCGAGGTTCCGCTGCCCGACTATGATGAAGTTCTGACAGCTATAGCTCGGCTTAAAAATAATAAAGCCACGGGAGCTGATGGCTTACCTGCTGAGCTGTTTAAGAACGGAGGCGAAGCTCTACTTAAATGCATTCACAAGCTTTTATGCAGAATATGGTCAGAAGAATGCATTCCGAACGATTGGAATCTCAGTGTGCTCTGCCCAATCCACAAGAAAGGCGATCCCACTATCTGTGCCAATTACCGTGGGATAAGCCATCTTAATATCGCATATAAGGTCCTGTCGAGCGTTTTATGTGAAAGATTTAAGCTCATTGTAAACGAACTGATCGGACCGTATCAGTGTGGCTTCAGACCTGGAAAGTCCACCATCGACCAAAATTTTCCGCTACGACAAATCTTGGAGAAGACTCAAGAAAAACAAGTCGACACACAGCACCTTTTTGTCGACTACAAAGCCGCCTTCGACCAATAAGGAAGCACCTGTACTCCACCTTGTCTGAATTTGGTATTCCTGCAAAACTAATACGACTTTGCAGGATGACACTGAGCAACACCAGCAGCGCAGTGGGGAAGGACCTCTCCCCACAATTTATTACCAAACGAGGTTTCAGACAACGTGATTCCTTATCGTGCGACTTTTTCAACTTTATGATGGAAAAGATCATCCGAGCTGCTGATCTAAGACGAAATTAAACAATATTCTACAAGAGTGTTATGCTGCTTGCGTATGCTGATGACATCGATATCATTGGCCATAATACGCGCGAATTCAGTGCAGCATTTTCCAGATTAGAAAGAGAGTCAAGTCGAATGGGTCTGGCAGTGAATGCAGATAAGGCGAAATACTTGGTGTCAACACACAAACAGTCCCAGCGTCTTGGAACCCACGTTACCGTTGCCAATACCTCCTTCGAGGTTGTGAAGAACTTCGTTTATCTGGGATCCAGCATTAACTCAACCAACGACATCAGCATTGAGATCAAACGAAGAATAACTCTTGCCAACAGGTGTTACTTTGGGCTCAGTAGGCAATTGAGAAGCAGAGCCCTCTCTCGACAAACGAAAATCACGCTCTATAAATCGCTCATCATGCCCGTCCTACTTTATGCATCACAAACTTGGACGCTGAGCAGTTTAGATGAAAAGACTTTAGGAGCATTCGAGAGAAAGATTCTTCGTAAGATCTACGGACCAATCTGCGTCAATGGCGAGTACCGAATACGGTGGAATGATGAACTGTATGAGCTGTACGCTGACATCGACATAGTAAAGCGCATTAAAATCGAGCGTCTTCGCTGGCTTGGTCATGTTCAGCGCATGAAAGACGATGCTCCAGTGAAAAAACATTCGATTTGGTACCCAGCGGCGGTCAACGCAGAAGAGGACGACCGCATCTTCGTTGGAAAGACCAAGTAGAGGACAACCTGACGAAGCTTGGAATTTCCCACTGGCTCCAGCAAGCGAAATACAGAAATGGCTTGCGCAAATTCCTAGATGAGGCCAAGACCAACATACGGTTGTAGCGCCAACTAAGTAAGTAAGTAACGCCAGACAAAAAAGTCTAATAAAACAGACAGAAGATTTTTCAATTTGATCACTTGGAAAATAAACTTATTTTATTTAAAGCTCTTCTAAAATAAGTTGCATACAGAAAGTCTTACCCATTTTAGAGTTTTACAAATTTTGTAATCCAAGTCAAAAATCACTTCCGTTTTTTGTAACGTAACGCCAGCACATATTTTTGCTTATATCTTAAAATCCTTATAGTCCGAGAGGCAGCGTTGCAAAGGGAAAAGCATTTCTGAAACCATGATTTGTTGTTTAAATGATTTTCTTTAATCAGTCAATCAATGATCTGAGCATCAGCTGAATCAAGAGTTATGGAGCTGACTGTGAAAAAATGTTAGTTATGTAAAAAACAATTAAAGCAAAAGAATTTCTGAAGTCTCAAAAATTCGTAGAGTTACTGTTAGAATAGTAAAGTTTAAAAAAATAACAGTCGGCTGCATAGAAAATTCGATATTAATCGTCAGCTACAATCTACAGCTAAAAAAAAACTGAAGGTAAAAAGTATTTCTGAAGTCACGAAACTTATATGGCGTATTTATAATACCTTCAAATGGATAAACATATAAAGGATAATAATATACAAACTGTTATATATAAAATTTTTAAAAAATAATAATAAATAAACTGGCCATTTCAGCCCTTGGAAGGACTTTGACCTAGCTTCTATTGATCAATTGTGTTGTGCGTGTTATTAAATGTTTGAACACAAATGATCGAGAGCTGGACCTACGAGTTTAATGCCGACTCCGAACGGCTTATGGTCTCAAGAAACTTTACATGGCAATTTTTACTCTCTGAGGTTTGCCATTGTCTCCAGAGAGGTGACGACCGAACAGAAAAATTAATTCAATTGAAAAAACTTTCTGTCTGAGCTGGAATTGAACCCGGGCTATCACGGTTCTTTAACTTAGGAGCCACGCACTCTACCCACTAGGCTACGGCCACCACAAAAATTTTAAGCTTTATCAAATTTATTTAATCCATATTTTGTAACTTTAAACTTTCCCCTACTCCGAGTAACAAACTTAGGAGAAATCCTCCTCCGCCAGCCAGAATTCAAGTCAATAGGACTTCACGCAGCAATGATCAGGTGGAGCACAGAATCCATAATGACCACAGACACTGCAGCACACAGATTAGGAGGCACCCGTACGGCAAAGATCGAGTGGAGCATACCATCCACAGCGGTCAAAGGCCTAGTACCAGCCACCTAAGAAAAACTGCGAGCCCCAGGAGATCACATCCTGTCAAAATGCCCCCGGAAGAACACCGGGAAGATACGACGTCGGCTCCAAAAAGTATCCCATTTACGGAAACTGCGTCAACATCCAAGGATGCGGCACAGAAATAGGAAACAGAAGAAGGGCAAAAACACAAGCCCTTCCACAGTAGACGTCGCCGTGTCCACCTTCCTCAGCGCGGGGAGCCAAGAGGGCTAGACGACCCACTAAAAGTCGGCCTAAGTGGAGCAGGCGTAAGATGCTATCTGCGCTATCTGGAACAGGGCATGGCACCCGAAGTAGCTAATGAAAAAGCTATAGAGCATCGGGGTAAAGCTGGCGAAGCACCGGTACCAGAGGCAATGAAGAGGAGCTGCAGCGAGATAACGGCTCCTCATAGCTCCTGGAAGCAACAGTAGGTCAGTGCTAGGGGCTAAGATACCCGAGCCAGAACCACAGAAAAAGCGAATAAGCTATGCAAGCATAACCAAGGGCATCCAAATAGCGGTTCTGCCGAAAGAATACCCCCGGCAAATGCTAAGTCCGGATGAGCTCTCGGAGCTAGAAGAAGCCATACTGAGCAAAGTAGTGAAGGGCTGGTCCACCAAGCTACAGTTTGAGGGAATTCACTTTCGTCCGGGCATGTTACTGGTCGACTGTTCGAATCCCTCAACAGCAGAATGGCTGCGAGCAGCAGCACCAAAGCTCGAGCACTGGAAAGGGCTAGAGCTGATGGCTTGTCTAGGGGAGGAGGTCCCAAAAGGGCATACTGTAAGGATGTTCTTGCCAAGAAGTTCAAGTACGGAGATCAATAGATCGATGGAACTAATTGCCGCCTAGAACGATGGTCTCAATACAAAGTATTGGACGATATTGAGCTCCAAGGATGAGGGAAGTGGGCACATGCTTACTTTCTCAATAGATAGGGAGTCAATTGAGAATATCAAGTCAAGGGGCTCAACTATCAGCTTCCGCTTTGGAACCATTCCGGTTTTGGGCACAAAATCGCCCCTAACGACCAAACCGTCCATAGCAGCAACATCCACAGCTGTAGCGCCCACAGCTGCAACGTCGAAAGTGGTAACAGAATCTACGTCTACAGAAGCTACGTCTGTAACTCCCAATGAAGGGAAAGACGCAACGCCACTAACACAAATAACTGGTGAAGTTGTCACGGAGAAGTTCGCCTCCGTCTCGGTCATTACCGCAACACCTTCAATTGGAGATCAGGCAGAGGGAATGAACCTCTCCGCTCTCTCGATTAATGGTTGTTAAAGTGAACCTTCAACTGAGGTAGGAGTAACGCTGCCTGAAGAAGATCGGGGTAGCAGCCCGGTGCTATGACGATCGGCACAGTAACCAACACGAAATTTGCCCAGGTAAACCTCCACCATGCAAAAGCTGCTTCGGCAGTTATTGTTCGGAGGTTTACCACAGAACAACTGGGCTTCGTGCTGATCCAAGAACCCTGGTGCTACAGAGGATCAGTGGCTTCTACTGCAGAGAGGGTCAGGTAACTTGGGACCAGAGAACAATCAATCCCAGAGCATGCATCCTAATGCAGAAAAATACTAATTATATTTGTCTTTCAGAATTTATAACGCGGGACCTAACAGTTATCGAGACTTACATCGAAACTGATGGCAAGCACCGCGCCATAGTGATCGCATCCGCATACTTTGCTGGGAACGATCTAAACATCCCCCCAGCGGAGATAAAATGGATAGTGGAGCACTGCAGAAAAAAGCAACTTCCACTAATCATCGACTGTGACACCAACGCACACCATACAATTTGGGGAAGCACCGACGTCAACACCAGAGGTGAGTACCTTTTAGAATTTCTTTTAAGTAGTAACCTAGACTTTTACAATGTGGGGGGTAACACCTACTTTTGTCACTAGGGCTAGAGAAGAGGTCTTAGATCTCACCATAGGAAGCCCAGAGGCTGGGGATATGATAAGGGAATGGAGGATATCCACGGAACCTTCAATGTCTGACCATAGAATAATAGAGTTTAGGCTTGGGGCAAAACGTCAAGAGATAGAACCCAAAATAAACCCAAGAAATACCAGTTGGGACAACTACACCAACACCCTGAAAAAAAAACTTACAGAGCGTAAAAGTTAGGAGTAGAATTAGTAACATCCTAGAACTTGAATGCTTTGTAGAGCAGGTAAACAATGCAGTATATAATGCCTACGAATCTAGCTGTCCAACAGGGCACAAGGCAAGAACAAAACATACTCCTTGGTGGAGCGCCGAGCTGACCAGACTCCGAAAGAAATTGCGATGCAGTTTTAATGCCGCAAAGCGCAACGGAGAATGGCACAACTACACGGCAACTCTGACGGAGTACAATAAAGAAATCAGAAAAGCCAAAAGACAAAGTTTTAGAACTTTCTGCGAAGACATTTCTTCCACGCCAGCCGCAGCCAGGATACACAAAGCAATGGCTAAAGGCAGAGTGGAGACAAGAATGTCACTTCTATTGCCAGACGGAAGCTATACGCTTAGAGAAGAGCAACGAGCCAGTCACCTTCTAGAAACTCATTTCCCGGGCAGCACACCAGTAACTGAGGATGAGATAGCTGACAGGCAGATTACTCCAAATCAAGAAGAATGGAAACTCGCAACGAGCATTTGTACTAAGACTTGTCTAAATTGGGCACTCAGAACCTTTCAACCATTCAAATCAGCAGGTGTAGACGGCATATTTCCTGCACTTCTACAAAAAGGTGCAGAAACTATATTGCCTCACCTAGTCAAAATAACTAGAAGCAACCTTGCGCTGGGCTATATCCCAAGGAAATGGAGAAGGGCGATAGTCACCTTCATACCAAAAGTAGGGAAAATAGACTACACCGCTACCAAAGTCGTTTAGACCCATTAGCCGTACCTCATTTGTACTTAAAACAATGGAAAAGGTAATAGATAACTATATAAGAACTGAGATTCTGCAGAAGACACCAATGCACCCATGTCAATACGCGTATAGGGCGGGTAGGTCTACAGAATCTGCTCTATACCAGTTGGTTAGTAACATCCAGTCAGCATTCAAAAACAAAGAAACCGTACTCTGTGCCTTTCTAGACATAGATGGAGCCTTTGATAATACTTCTCACGAGGCTGTGAAGAAGTCTTTATACAAAAAAAGAGTAAATGATATGCTCAGCAGATGGATATGCCAAATGCTTAGCACTAGAACTGCAGAAACAAAAGTGGGCAACACCACTATAAGAATCAAAACAACAAAAGGCTGCCCACAAGGCGGAGTCCTCTCTCCACTGCTGTGGAGTCTTGTTGTAGACGAATTATTATCGATGCTAACAGAGAATGGCATAAAATGTCAGGGTTACGCAGACGACATAACCTTAATAGCGAGAGAGAAGTTCGAGGATACACTCTGTAACCTGATACAGAGAGGACTGTCAGTAACAAAGGAGTGGTGCAACATAGTGGGATTAAGTATCAACCCAGCGAAAACCACCATAGTACCTTTTACTAACAAAAGAAGCCTGCCAAACCTCCGAACAATGAGAATGGATGGCACTGAAATTCCCTTCAAAGGAGAAGTAAAGTATCTGGGACTTACACTAGATTCAAAGCTTCTCTGGAGAAGACATGCAGAGGTAACTATAAACAAAGCAACGCGCGCACTCATGGTATATAGGAGCCTGGCGGGGAAAAGCTGGGGTTGTAACCCAACAATTCTCAGCTGGATGTATACTATGATGGTGAGACCCATCCTCACCTATGGTGCAATAGCATGGGCTGAGAGAACCAAGCTAACCACAATGAGGAATATGCTAACATAGGTGCAGAGACTGGCCTGTGTATGCATCACAGGGGCCATGAGGACATGCCCTACAGCAGCACTAGAAGTAATTCTGGACCTAACACCCTTACACCTTGTCATAGAGGGAGTAGCCAAGCGAACTCTGTTGTGCATTGCAAAAGAGGGGACAGGTTTAGGTAAAACTATAAGCAGTAGAGAGAAGGATGATATTGCAAAGCACACTCCCTACATAGATCTACCAAGAGACGATATAGTAAAAAGGTATAACTTCGAAAAACACTTCGGAATTAAGCTTAGTACCAAGAAAGAGTGGGACAGCGAGATGATATCACAAGTCAAGAAACCACACAGTATAGCATGGTATACAGATGGGTCCAAGACATTGGAAGGTATAGGCGCAGGGATGTACGGGCCAAGAACCAAGCACTTTGAACCTATGGGCACAACACCCAGTATCTTTCAAGCGGAAATCCTAGTAATACAGCTGTGTGCACAATTCAATCAGGATATAGTTGTGATGTCAGACAGCTAAGCAGCAATCAAAGCATTAGTTTCCTGTGAGATATCATCGAGAATAACATGGGAATGTCTAACAAAACTCAACGAACTAGGCAAGAATAACACTGTTACTATACTTTGGGTCCCAGGACACAAAGGAATACTGGGTAACGAAGAAGCCGATGGTCTAGCGCGACAGGGTGCAGCCACAAAATTTATAGGACCAGAACCATTCTGCAGATTGGGCACACAATCTATAAAAGAAGAACTAGGAAGGGAGGAGAGGCATAAACGTTCAAACCTCTGGAAAAGCCTCCCAAAGCTAAGACAATCCAAATTGCTCCTCGGAGATTTTAACACTCGAAGAGCAAAATTGTGCATAAGCATAGGCAAACCGAATCTCAGGATTCTAACGGGGTTCCTTACAGGACACTGTAAACTGAAATACCACCTGATGAAATTGGGCATAGAGACCGATAGTAACTGCCGTTTCTGTGAAGAAGCAGAGGAGACTCCAATACAACTACTTACAAACTGCGACGCCGTGGCTCGCAGACGTAAACTAGCACTGGGGAACTATGAGCTGAGTCTAGAGCAGGTTTCACCCCTTGAACCTAAGAATATTCTCAAATTCATTAGAGAAATAGGGCTGGATGAAATTCTGTAATCCGCAAACCCAGTGGAGCTTTGAGAAGTAGGTACAATAGAACTGATTTAGGTCGCAGTACGCATCTCCACCACACAACATTAACATTAACATTAACTTTAAACTTTTAAAAAGTGTGTTTCTTTTTAAACAAGTATTTTTTATTCGACTAAAAAATATATACAGTGTCGGACTTGGCCTTTGTGTATGTCTTCTAAAATGTAAATTGTATCTATTATTAATGCATTTAAAAAAAAAAACATAGTTTCTTGTTAACAAATCAATAACATTATAAAAATATTGGTGTTTCGATAATTAATGTCGGTTTTTTTTTATAGAAAGCTGGAACTGTATATTTCATGTAGTAGTGATCGCGTGGCTTACATTATTATATACAATTTTAAAGGTTAGACTTTAGACTATCTTCTTTCAAGAACTGAGCGTCGTTAGTAAAAACAATTTGGTTAAAAATCAAAAAATTTTTATTGTTTTACTTCCGAAAGGGCAAAAATATGGTGCAAGCTCGGAAGAAATTTTGTGAAGTTCATGGCGAGGACTGTCTTACTTTTTTTTATATATAAAATTATTGTTTCAGAAAAGCTTGAAAAAGTTGCAACGCTGCCTCTCGGACTATTAGGGTCGATTGTTGTCATTGTTTTTACTTAAATATGTTAGTGCTACTTAATTACTACGCAAATATAAATAATCCTTTTTAAAAATTAGACATTTTATTTTTTTTTTTTTAATACTTCTTCGTACAAATCGTCCATAACGCCAGTTTGGAAATGCCCGTATACAGTTTCACTGATAGCATTTTATTCGCGTTTGGCAACGGGGCCGCGGCAGCAAAGCGCTGAGTTTAAGCTAGTAGAAGTATAAAAATAGCTCTATTATTAAAAAGGGTGTACGCTGGGGCCAAAACACTACCAAATAACAAACAAAACTGTATAGACTCTTCCTTTTATATTTTGAACAACTTGTACTAAATAAATTTGTCCCATGTGTTCACGCAGTGGCCTTATGCACACGCTTCTATTCTATATAAATGCACAGCGTCGACCCTGGTGCATAAACAGGTTTCGTTTATGTGCATGTACTTATTAAACAGCTAACATTTGACGCGTGAAAATGGAAGCAAAACAAAAAACATTTAAGTGCACCGAGAAATAGATCATTGATGAAATTAATTTACTAGTTGATTGTTTGAAGCAGACTGAGGCTTTTATGGTTTGGTTAATATTTTTATGATTTATTGATAAATATCAGTTCATCAAGAGTTTCATATGTATTTGTTAGAAATGTGTTACATGGTGTCTCGGATGCAGCAATTTTCACGTAATCATCCACTTTCTTTACGCTTTTAACTGGTATATCTACCTATAACCCACAAAATAACACTTTTATGTTTGAATCAGTTAATTTTCTTGCTGTGGGGTCTAGTGTATAAGCTGATTCTATTTTTTCAATCTCAACATTTCTTCTGAACACACCTACACTATATCTGCCATCCTTCTGGGTGTCCCCATACAAAAACACAAAAAATAGAAACAAAATTGTCTATTATAGTTCAAATCAAAAAATCCATGACCCTTAGGAGGGTTAAATGTATTATCTGGGGCCGAATTACAACATCTGTGATCAAGCAAAATTACGAAGGGCACGACGAGACAAGTGCCTATCAATCTTGTACAATTTTGCTCGATCACGGATGCTGTAATTCGGCCCCTGGTCCTATTAATTAAACTTATTTGCCACCCTTTCTCAATAAATTTTTCCGTATATTTAATTTATGAATATTTTCTTTTTCAAGCCAAAACCTAATTCTGACAAATAAGACATACTTCAATAAATTTCACAGTCAAAAGTGAGGTGTGTTCACAAAAACCTAACTGCACAACTACAAGTCCTCAACTGCACTGGCAAGTGCACTGAATCGCGAATACCCCTATTTTGTTATATATGTGTAGCAGAGATGCAGTAATTGAGTTTACTCACCGTGATGTGAGTTCGCCAGCAGCAAATAAACTTACTATTCTTTTTTCAAAGTAAAAATCAATCTTTTATTTATAAAATTATGTATTTATACTATACTAGCTATACTACCCGAATGGGATTATGTATTTATACTATACTAGCTATACTACCCGAATGGGATTATGTATTTATACTATACTAGCTATACTACCCGAATGGGATTATGTATTTATACTATACTAGCTATACAATGTTCTTAAAAAATTGCAAATATTTCTTGCTATTAGAAAAAGACATTGCTTATGTAAAGAAATTCTATACTTTCAAGACTCTGTTTCTCTATATATGCATGTACCTCTCCCTCTCTTTTAAATGGAAATACAAAATTAGAAAAACAGTTAATAACGTTAATCACATTTTTAATAAAAGATTTAAATAATGCATAAATTTTAGGGCGGAGTTTTCTTCCACACAAAATAATTATATTAGAAAGCATGTTATAAATAAGTCAATTTATTTCAGTGTTTTTTTGGCTTGTACTGCTTTGCCTTTTAAATCTGATATAATATATTATCTTTCTTGCTCACACCATTAACCGAGTCTTTTGTTGCCATTCCATCAAAAGAATAGTGAAATAAAAAGTACAGAAACCAAATACTATACTATACTATACTATATTATACTATACTATACTTTTTTTTTTTTTTCGCGAAGGGGGAACCTTCAAAAGGCCCCACCGTGCAGGTGGGAGTGTACGATTTTTACGCACTAAACCTACATGATACCTTGCGGTATCACAACTTCTGCATTGAATCTTCGACCCTGGAGAACCCCGTGGGACTGCCGTAAGGCATAACTTCGCGGGGCTTGGGAACAGCACTAGGCTGAAAACTGTTTGGCTACTGCCGGGATCTACTGTGAAATAGTCGTCGGGTCAACAACCTTTTCCTCATCTGTCTTGCGCGCGCTCAACTCTTCACAGCTCTTCGGTTATTTTTCTAGCCAGGGTGCTAATCATCGCCCAGTTCTCTTCGCTCTTTAGCATAATAGAAACCGTATTTTGCTGTGTTAACGTTTCGCCGAGACAAGCCGAAGCCTCAAGTCTGGCGTTATGGAACATGGGGCACACAAAAAGAACGTCTTGCAGCGTGTTTTCTGAGCAATTAGTGCAGTAAGGATCGCTCGCGTGTTTATACTTGTGGAGGTATGCCCTGAAGCAACCATGTCCGTTCAGTATCTGTGTAAGGTAGCAGTTCACTGAACCGTGGCTTCTGCCATACCACTCGATTAGGCTAGGAATGAGCTGGTACGTCCACCGGCCCTTCTCTGAACTATCCCAGCGGTATTGCCATTTTTGCAAGCTTATCTCTCTAGCGAGTTTTTTATTAGCTGCTGTGATTTCGCTATCAGCTGTGAGTAGCGCTTCTTCCACGAGAAGGTCAATAGGGATTGCGCTAGCTAGAACCAGTGCTGCATCTCCGGATACCGTTCTGAAGCTGCTGCAGACCCTGAGAGCGCCAAGTCTGTAAACTGACTCTACTCCGTGACGGTAGGACTTCGTTTTCATCGCTGTGGACCATACAGTCGCACACCATACATCATAGTAGATCGCACTACGTTGAGGAGCAGTGTTCGTCGTGCTTGTTTGGGTTCTCTTGTGTTCGGCATTATTCTAGATAGTGCCAAACATGCTTCAGATGCTTTCTTGTGTGCGTACTGCATATGTTGCTTAAATGACAGTCTGGAATCGATCATTACACCGAGATATGTAATGAACGGCTTCGATTCAATTACTGTTCCACGAATACTGATGCTGGCTGTTTCTAGTTTTTTCCGACTACTAATAAGTACCATCTCCGTCTTATGTTCAGTTAGACTAAGTCCCGCTCCTCGCAGCCAATAGCAAATCATAGCGATAGTTACACTACTGAGGGCCTCAACTTCTTCACGGTGATTTGCTGTCGCCACAACTGCAAGGTCATCGGAAAAGCCAACAATCTTGACGTCTGCTGGCACCTCAAGCCTGAGAACCCCATCGTACATGACGTTCCATAGCAGGGGGCCAAGAACCGACACCTGTGGGACTCCACCGGAGACATTGTACGTCTTCGTGCCTTCTTCTGTGTCGTAGAGCAGGACTCTTTCACTGAAATAGTGTGACACGATCTTCGTGCGGTATCTTGGTACTCCAAAGTTCCTGAGGGCTGTCATAATCAGACTCCAGTTAGCTGAGTTGAAAGCGTTCCTTACGTCGAGTGTTGCCACCAAACAGTACTGCTTTGCTCCCCTCACTCCCTCAATTGCTTCCTGCGCGGTGCTTGTAACTAGCTTAATAGCGTCCGTCGTTGATTGGGCCTTTCGAAACGCAAATTGTTGAGCGGAAAGTCTTCCTCTGGCTTGGATCGCGTTTTCCAGGCGGTTGCACACCACACGCTCAAAGACTTTGCCTATTGTGTCGAGAAGGCAAATCGGCCTGTAGTCTGAGGGGGCGTCCGTGGAGCCACTCTCTTTCGGTATGAGCACTAACTTCTGGGTTTTCCACTGCGTTGGGAAAATGCCCTCTAGAAGGCACGCGTTGAAAAGCTGGGCAAACTGATCCGGCTGCGACATAATCGCAATCTTCAGTGCGCGGTTCGGAATACCATCAGGACCTGGCGCCTTGTCGTTTTTTATGTTTTTACTACGTTAACTATCTCCTCTATAGTTACAGCCAATATGGTCCGTAGCTCGATGTGTTCCTCGACCGGCTGGGCCTCTGGCTGCTGTGGAAAGAGTGTTCTAACTATAGCACTTAGTACCTGCGGGTCCGTAGGTGCTGGTCGCCTGAACGACTTCAGTTTTTTCATAACTAATCTGTATGCAGTACCCCATGGATTGGTTTCTGCCTCATCACATAGCTGTAGGAAGCATTGGCGCTTACTCGTACGGATTGCTATTTTCAGGCCTTTCTTGAGTATTCGATAGGTGTCGCGGAGATCGTTGAAGCTGTATGAACCTCTTGCGCGGCAGTACATCCTCCTTGCTTCGAGGCATTTCCTGCGTGCTTGCGCCGTCCACCAGTAGACCGGGTCTTGCTTGCGCTTGCTAGACCGCCTCGAGATCATCGCTGCATCGCAAGCTCTTCTTGTTTGGTCCAGGGTCTGCCTTGCCATATCATTTGGCGTGCCAGACAGATGCATATCGGCCATTACTACTTTCAAAATGTCCTCGTCTAGTGTTTCGACTCTGTACGAACATTTATTTCCCGTATTTATGCTGTGTCGGCTACGCGGTCGACCATTGAGCTTATAAATGATAGCTTGGTGGTCGCTGTGCGTGTACAGATTGCTAACATGCCACTCTGCTTGCCTAGTTAACTCGCTACTGGCGAAAGTCAGGTCGATGATGGAGCTTCCGCCCGCACGGCTGAATGTTTCTTGGGATCCATTATTGAGCAGCACCACGTCTAGTAGAGCAAACGCTTCAAGGAGAATAAAGCCACGTTGGTTTGTTTTTTGACTTCCCCAGTCAACTCGATGGCCTGGTCTCTGACGGTTTGCCCAAGGAGGTCCTGTGCTGCACCACAGTTGTTGAGGTTCAACTGCAGTACTCTCATCTGCGTCTCCGTTGGTTGGCTCCTTGAACGGACTGGCATTTCAGACTTCCGGCGCGGTGGTTGGAGTCTTTGCCTTCTTTAGCTTTGCAAAGAAAGCAGCTCGCCTTTGCTTCGCAATCCTTGGCCTTATGGCCTTCTGTACCGCATTTCATACAGCACCCACTCCGGTCTGTACTTTTGCAGCTTCTTGCGATGTGCCCAAAGTCAAGGCATATTATACTATACTATACTATACTATACTAAACTATACTATACTATACTATACTATACTATACTATACTATACTATACTATACTATACTATACTATACTATACTATACTATACTATACTATACTATACTATACTATACTATACTATACTATACTATACTATACTATACTATACTATACTATACTATACTATACTATACTATACTATACTATACTATACTATACTATACTATACTATACTATACTATACTATACTATACTATACTATACTATACTATACTATACTATACTATACTATACTATACTATACTATACTATACTATACTATACTATACTATACTATACTATACTATACTATACTATACTATACTATACTATACTATACTATACTATACTATACTATACTATACTATACTATACTATACTATACTATACTATACTATACTATACTATACTATACTATACTATACTATACTATACTATACTATACTATACTATACTATACTATACTATACTATACTATACTATACTATACTATACTATACTATACTATACTATACTATACTATACTATACTATACTATACTATACTATACTATACTATACTATACTATACTATACTATACTATACTATACTATACTATACTATACTATACTATACTATACTATACTATACTATACTATACTATACTATACTATACTATACTATACTATACTATACTATACTATACAAAGGACGTCAACAGAGGCAGCGGCAGAGATCGTCAAAGACACAGGCATAGTATAGACAACATCGAAAGAGTGTAACATGGTTGAAGTATTGATGTAACGAGCATATTGGTTTTATTTATTATTTTGGTGTCAGGATATCTGAATGAAAGTAATTTCGCGTCGTTTGGAAGCAGTTAGAACTATTACCGCGCACCGTTAATCTCTCATCATAACGTCCAAAGTGTTAGTTTATTTGTGTTATTACTTAACCGAATCTTCAATTCGATTTCGGCCTGAACTGGGATTCATAGTCGTTCTATCGCAACCAGTTCCCGCCACAACTTTCAAAGTATTAAATTATTTTAGAATTGTCCAACAGAATCTTCAATTCGATTTCGGCCTGAACTGGGATTCATAGTCGTTCCATCGCAACCAGTTCCCGCCACTACTTTCAAAGTGTCAAGTTATTTTATTTTTGCCTAACCGAATCTTCAATTCGATTTCGGCCTGAACTGGGATTCATAGTCGTTCCATCGCAACCAGTTTCCGCCATAACTTTCAAAGTGTTAATTTATTTTATTATTACCTAACCGAATCTTCAATTCGATTTTGGCCTGAACTGGGATTCATAGTCGTTCCATCGCAACCAGTTTCCGCCACAACTTTCAAAGTATTAATTTATTTTAGTATTGCCTAACCGAATCTTCAATTCGATTTCGGCCTGAACTGGGATTCATAGTCGTTCCATCGCAACCAGTTTCCGCCACAACTTTCAAAGTATTAATTTCTTTTATTATTGCCTAACCGAATCTTCAATTCGATTTCGGCCTGAACTGGGATTCATAGTCGTTCCATCGCAACCAGTTTCCGCCACAACTTTCAAAGTGTAAATTTATTTTATTATTGCCTAACCGAATCTTCAATTCGATTTCGGCCTGAACTGGGATTCATAGAAGTTTCATCGCAACCAGTTCCCGCCATAATTTTCTCCCTTTGTCTCTCAATCCCACCCTATATTTTACTCCCATTGTTTCCGTGCAGTGATTACGTATGTCAACAAGGATAACCGCGTAGTAGTAGTAATCAAACCTATACTCATTCAGATAAACTGAGCAATTAATACTTAATCCATTTTTGATAATCAATCATTTAAGTTGACCACTAATAACTTTAATATATTTTGGCTAGATTCATAAGTTATTCAAATAGTAGCTGATTTGTATACGTAGGTTAAGCAATACTGAATAATAAAGGTGTTGTAACGTGTAACAAGCGGGTGTTTTGACTTGGTGCCATAGTTAAATAAATAATTGTCAAGAACCCTGGTGTCGGCGAGCGACACCCCAGCCTAGAAGGTTCCTTACAATGGCGCCCGAGCAGGGACACCAAGTCATTCACAGCTAGAGCAGTAAACTAAATATTTAGTCATGTTGCAAGAATTACAATAGCTTTGCGATTGCTTCTCGTGTCTTTTCAAATTTCGATAATTGCGCGACAAATAGAGCAGGAATTTTGAAGTCAATACTTTCGGGATAGTGTTGGCCCGTGTCTGATAAGAAAGTAGTTGAAAATATACTACGGTTTATTCATTGGTCAATGAGCATTTGGGTTAAGGAGTTTGCCGACAGCAAGAGAAAGTAGTTGAAAATATACTACAGTGAAGGAGTCGACAATAAAGAAAGTAGTCGAAAATATACTACAGTGAAGGAGTCGACAATAAAGAAAGTAGTCGAAAAATACTACGCTCGTGACCAATAAATGAACAAAGAGGGGCCAAATCTAGCCTAACGATTCTACAAGTTTTTACAAAAGTTCTGATAGGGTTTGTGTGTGGTTGACGACACTCGTTAAGTCTTGAATTAAAAGTCGAAACAAATTAACGGGAAAATATTGAGTCCAGGTCGCTAGCACCTGTTTGAAAAAAATATATATAACAATAAACAATTAACTTTGAATTGATTGGCCTGTCACTACCGATAATCCATTCGTTTACTCCAAGAAGGGCTGTCCTTTTACAGGCAGGACATTTAAGGGGTAATTCTTGGTGGGGTTAAGGTTTATTCGAACTCGAATACTCGCCAGTAGTAGGTGCGGTGTAAGAAAGACAGAGAGGGTCGGCAGGCCTATCATCATACGAATTTAGACATAAATTTAGAAGAGCTGGAGAGTAAACACGGCGATACTCTTATGGGGCAGTATCACCAAAGAGTTAAGGGGTTCCACCTGCAGCAAGTTTCCGGGGTCTCGAAGAGACGCCATTAAGGGTGCTGGTGCCAGAGATAGCAGCAAGACGGAGTGAGCACACTGAAGCGGTGGCATATAGCAGGGTTATAGACCAGGTGAGGAAGTGGTCCATCAAATGTGATGGTAGCTGAGACCCATTGGGGTTTATAGAGAGAGTCGAGGAGTTGGCGAATGTATACGGCCTCGACAAAGACCACTTGCCTCGTACGATGCCTGAATTACTTAAGGATAGTGCGCTCATATGGTGGCGCAACAACAGAGCGAGTGGTGATTCTTGGGCGCAGTTTAAAGAAAAGTTTTTGACATACTTTTTACCAGCCCGCTTCTTCGAGAGATTGGAAGATCAGATCCATGGCAGAGTGCAGAAGCAGCAGGAGCGGTTCAAAACGTACAGTCTGGAACTGATTGATTTAATGAGGCACGCAAAGTGGACAGATGAACAGAAACTAGATCGGGTATTCCGGAATTGCCGAAAAGATTACCAGTTGTACATCCGGCGGCGAGATTTCTCCACATTTGAGGAACTGCAGATGATGGCAGAAGACTTTGAACTGGTCCAGGGAGGATCTCATGCCGATCGGTCGGGGTCATATCACCGAGACGAATACCATCGGATGGTTACTCCAAACACACGTGGTGAGGAGGCGACAATGCAACGTATAAATGAACAAGCTTCCCGCCTTACGCCAGGCAAATCTAATACGGAGGAATATGTCAACCCTCGTACGGCTTGTAGGAGATGTGGTCAAGAGGGCCATATACAACGAGGGTGTAGAGGTGAAGAAGTGCAATTTGGTTGGGCGTGCGGTCGACGTGGCCGGAAGACCATGGAATGTTGCCCACGTCATGTAACGGGAAACGCAAGAGGACTCGTCTCAAGCCGAGGAAGAAACGAGCCCGGTCACCAGCCTCCTCGGCGACACTAAGGTGTCTACACTACAATGATCGTCGGATTTTTGCGCAGGTGTTGATCGAGGGCTGCCAGCTCGAGGCGAGCTAAGGACACCAGAGAATAGCCAGCTGCTAGCAACAAATGTACGAATGGCCGACGGTTCGTTACGGATAATAGAAGAGACTTTAGTCGTGGAAGTAGAAATGGGCTCAACAAGATGCGAGTTGAGGTTACTTATCCTCCCAGGAGTAGCAGATGATTTGCTTTTAGGCATGGATTTTCTCCTAAAAACTGAGGATCAGTTTAGTTGTGGCGGCCAAACTATCACCTTACGAGCCACTTATCAGACCGACGTTAGTGCAGCAGCATGTACCACCATATGCGAAGAGCCAGATGCGACAACGGACCAGGTAAACGCGTTTTTGCAGGAAGAATTAGCCAAGTTTGAGGCACTGAAAGGACCTGCCAGAGGGGTCAGCCACAAGATCCTTATGACGGATGACAGACCTTTAAAACAGCGTTACTTCCCACGCAATCCTGCGATGCAGGAAATAATCAATCAAGAGATCGACGAGCTGCTCGCGAAAGGGTGCATTGAGCCGTCACATAGCCCTCATAGTGCACCAATCGTGTTGGTGAAGAAGAAGACGGGCACCTGGAGGCTCTGCGTCGATTACCGCCAACTGAACGCGAGGTCTGTCCCGGACGCCTACCCCCTACCACGAATTCATCATATCCTTGATCGGCTACGCAACGCAAAATACATAAGTAGCCTAGATCTGAAGAATGGATACTGGCAGATCCCAATGGACCCAAATAGCAAACAGTATACCGCTTTCACGGTGCGGCCTATATCAGTGGCGAGTGATGCCCTTCGGACTGCATTCAGCTCCGGCAACGTTTCAGAGGGCGTTGGATAAGGTGATTGGACCCGAATTAGAGCCGTACGCGTTTGCCTACTTAGACGATATTATCGTCACCGGGGGCTCTAAGAGAGAACATTTGAGGAACTTGAAGGAAGTGTTCCAGCGCCTGCGTGCAGCAAATTTGAAGCTAAATGTCGAGAAGTGCGAATTCTTCCGTGCCGAGACGAAATACTTAGGGCACGTGGTAAGTGAGCAAGGCATTCATACCGACCCCGAAAAAGTTGCAGCCATCAAGCAGTTGACACCACCAGCGAATCTTCGTGAGCTGCGTCGATACCTGGGTGTAGCTTCATGGTATCGACGATTTGTACCTGATTTTTCTACCATTGTGCACCCGATGACGCTGCTCCTTAAGAAAGGAAAACACTGGCGATGGGGCTCTGACCAACAGATGGCGTTCGACTTGTTAAAAAAGAAGCTGACTGAAGCACCAGTTCTGGCTTGTCCCGATTTTAATCGAACCTTCGTGTTGCAGACCGATGCCAGCGACTATGGGTTAGGAGCAGTGTTAACCCAAGATTTCGACGGCACAGAGCGAGTGATAGCCTATGCAAGCCGGCACTTAATACAGGCTGAGAAGAACTATAGTCCGACAGAGAAGGAGTGCCTGGCTATCGTGTGGGGCATTAGAAAGATGAGGTGCTACCTGGAAGGATACCGGTTCATCGTCATAACGGATCACCTGTCGCTAAAGTGGTTGAATTACACTGACAGCCCGTCCGGCCGGGTAGCGCGGTGGGCACTGGAACTTCAACAGTATAATTTTGAAGTACAGTATAGACACGGCAAACTAAACGTAGTGGCAGATGCACTATCTCGCCAACCCATGGAAGATTTACCCAGAACGGCAGAAGAAACGCAGGCTTGTAATTGGATAGAAAAACGCAAAACAGAGGTAAGAAATGACCCCGAGAAGTTCGCTGATTATTTAGAAGAAGACGGACAGCTCTATCGGCATATTCCTAACCAGATTGGCGACGAGGACTCAGCACCATGGAAGATGTGTGTTCCAATATACTTACGCGCCAGGGTCATGGCCGAAAATCATAATCAACCGAGCGCTGGCCATCTTGGAATCCGGAAAACTATCGCTAGAGTGACCAGTCGGTACTATTGGCCAGGTCTTTTCCGGGATGTGAGCCGATATGTTAGGCGCTGTGAGACATGTCAACGTTACAAAGGAAACCAACAGGCGCCAGCGGGAAAAATACTGACGCAAATCGCAGAAGAACCATGCGACGGTTTGCGCAGACTTTGTGGGGCCTTTACCACGGTCAAAGCATGGAAACACCATGATATTGGTATTTTTCGACAAATTCAGCAAGTGGACCGAGGCCATACCCCTACGCAAAGCAACCAGCGACAGCCTAAAGAAGAGCTTCCGTGAGCGAATCTTGGCTCGATTCGGTGCACCGAAAGTAATTATTTCCGACAATGGCACCCAATTTGCCAGCCGTTCATTCCGCAAGTTCCTACAAGACATCGGCACCAGGCAACAGTTTACGGCTCCGTATACGCCTCAAGAAAACCCGACGGAGCGCGTAAACAAAACGTAAAAACTATGATTGCGCAATTTAGCCAGGAGCAGCACAGGACTTGGGATGAGCAATTACCGGAACTCACACTGGCTATAAACAGCAGTAAGTCAGACACTATAGGCTATAGCCCTGCCTTTTTAGTTCAAGGCCGTGAGCCACGGCTACCAGGAGCGCTGTTTGACGAATATACGGTGGGCACGGGGAGAGAAGTTAAATCACCAACAGGGCACGCCGCACAACTTCAAGAAATATTCAAAATTGTGCGCCACAAGCTCAGTCAGGCATCTCGCGACCAAGCACGCTACTAATTTGCGTCGTCGCAATTGGAAACCTGCCATCGGCGACCTCGTTCTGGTGAAACAGCATCCATTTTCCAGCGCCATAAATAGCTTCGCGGCCAAGTTAGCGCCAAAATTCGAGGGGCCATATTGCGTGATGGGGTACCGTTCACCAGTTATTACACAGGTAAAGAAGAGAGGTGAGACACGAGTTAAGATAGCCCACGTGAGTGATCTGAAAAGATACTACGGCGATGTGGCAGAGAACGAGAAATAGTGAGCAGAAGTTTTCTGCGCGAGGGCGGCAGCATTCGCCTTAAAAAACTGCGACTCGCAGCGGCATCTGCGTTAACAACTGCTGAGCGCGGCCGTACCTGCGGAAATAACTACACTACGCAGGGCCAACTGCGGCAACAAGAGGGCATAACGAGTAAAAGTTTTCTGCGTGAGGACGGCAGCATCCGCCTTAAAAACTGCGACCCGCAGCGGCATCTGCGCGAACAACTGCTGTCCGCAACGGCATCTGCGTAGAAAACTGCAGAGCGCAGCCGCATCTGCGGTAACAACTGCTGAGATCGCAGGGCCAAATGTGTTAACAAAAGGGTAGTCGAGACAGAAATTTAAGTTGTTTTCTATAATTGGAATGGAAAAGGTTGGGTAGCGCGTTAAGGTAGCCATCGATAGTACCGTCAACGAACATGCGAGTAAAAGTAGGTAAAATGGAGCGTTTACCACCAACAACCCTAAGAAAGAAAAGTATTTAAACCTAACTGCAACCTCACAATTGCGTTACGACGGTCGTCTGAACGGAAGTCATGTGCAACATCGGTCGTACAGACATTAGGCCATATACTGATCGCAAGCGGCCAACTTCGTGACATACATAGCAGTCTGGCAGCGCTCAAAACAAATCAAATATTTTAAGGATAAGGTTAAGGGATAAGCAACAAATGCGTCATTCCAGTCAGTGCTAGTGAGACGCATGAACAGGAGGTATTTTCGCTAAAACTGCATAAACAATTTAAATTTTTTATAAACAGCACTGTATAACCTGAGTAAGTACTAACAAGTAAAGTTATGTAATTAACTTAAAGAAGACTATATCACCAGGGGAAGCAATACCAACGATAGATCGAACATGCAACATGAAGGCAAAGGGCAGGCTCACCAGCATAACACGGAGGAAGCAGTATTTCGCATTCAGACTGGACCCGAGTGCTCAGTCGATTCAACAAGGATGGCAGCTACGACATCGTCTACAACATTACCAACGCGTCGACAGGAGTTACTGCGATCAGAATCAGCAGCAGGTGCTTTTAAGATATCCACTATGACCGGGCAGCTATACCGTGTACCGAAACGACTACCAACGAATCGAAACCGGACGTTTCCTCAACGATACGCTCATTGACGTCTTCCTCAAATGGCTATTGGCACAACAGTCAGAAAAATTGCAAAACGACGCACATATTTTCAGCACGCAGTTTTTCACAAAGCTCACGCAGGCAGGCAAAAATGTGACGCACCAAATACGCTATGCGACAATGAAAGGCTGGACTCGACGAATTCAGTTGGTACACAAAACCTTCATCATTGTACCAATCAATGAAGCGCTACACTGGTACGTAGTCATAATTTGCCTCCGACAACGACCAAGTCCGTCCAAACAGCGCGGCTGGATGTGGATTCTAGATTCATTCGCTACACAATACAGAGCACATGTGGCACCCATCCTAAGAGGCTACCTTCAGTATGAACGGCAAGCAAAATACCCAGAGGAAGTACAAACAACATAGGAGGAACAAGTGCTGCCTTGCTACGAAGTCGCAGTACCACAGCAACCCAATAGCAGCGACTGCGGGCCTTTTCTGCTGCATTTTGTGGACCTATTTCTGCGCAACCCAGAACGTGACCTCCGAGAAATGGGTGGTCAGCAGTGGTTTTTACCAGAGGAGGCAAACGAATCGAACTCGCTCAACTCATCCAGGGTCTTGTGAGCGAACCCATACGAGCAAAGCTACCCCAACTATACTTTCCAGGTATGCAGAAAACCACGCTTGGAACCCCTACGGTTACCACCAGCTCTGAAAATCCATTCAGAAAACATCGACGAGTTGCACGCAGGCTCGTACCCGAGGGCTATTCCGATGACTCGAGCGACAACACAAGCGATTGCTCACCCATAGCGCCACCATCATGCCACACGGACCTCAGTGGTTCAGTGGTTCCAATGACGGCATAGTCGATACACGGCACCAGCGCTCGCAATTGCAAACATCGTCGTCGACGCAAGACAATGCAGCCCACGACCTCGACGCCAGACACGTCTCACCACCACCAAATAGAGAGGCTCTAAGGTTCCAAGAACTCTTCGGTTCTCCACAGTGGACGTCAAGTGAAGACAGTGTGCCATCACGTGCCATAAGGATTCGTCTGGAACAAGTCGGCAACGAAAATGCGCTCGAGATGGATGAGGACGCAGAGCAGGATGAGCCTATGTCTCAATGGCACCCTACACCACAACCACAAAGCGAAGACCAAAAGGGTCCATCCGGTCACGAGCATTACCTGATCTTAGACCCAGGAAGTGAGATCGACTCAGGAGAGAGCGCCCAACGGCCAGCAACTTAGCGCTCCGACAGCAATTACCCGAGGGCCTAACTACGCGTCTACAGAAGACGCCAATCGTGGAGGCCAGGACAAAACGTCAGATTCCGTGAGGTTATTGGACCCCATCGATTCCGGGTCACCATCACTCGCCAAGGAGAGGTGTATATTCAGCACACCTACCGGTAGTAAAGGGAAGATGTAAGAACTAAAACTTTTACCAAGTTTTACCCTTACATGTTAGCTTCAACTCACCTTCCATTTCTTCATTACAGATTTACCACTGGGTCGTCCACCCCTCACAGGCCAACAGACCACCGTGTCATGACGGCCTAAGCTAGGACGGGAAGCAGAGATTGAGAGGGGACATTACAACCAGTCTTAGATTAGTTGTATCACGTTGAATTAACTTCCTCTATTTTTTTGTATTAGAAATAAGGCATTTTCTTTATTATTATTATTAGTGATCAGTTAGAATTGTAGGATAAAATTAATAAACTTAAGGAATGAATTTAAAATAGAAGAACATGGGTATTATGTTTTTATATATAGTTACCGAGGCATATGCCTAGATTTTACCACAGGGTCATTTTACTGCAGTATGACTCATTTGTTTATTTTTCTTTTCTTTTCGGCACGTCAACGGGACTGCAATGGTGAGGTGAGCACTTACAGGAAAGATCGCAGCATCACACGACGTTGCTGGCCAATCAGAACACCGAACGGAGCGTCTCTTGCCACCGTGTGAGAGAGATGTTGCCGCAACATGAGGCTGGGCCGCCAGCAGCCAGAGGACTTTAAAAGGGCCATCTGAAGAGAAACATGAGTCAGTTCCTTTCAACCACCGAGACGAGAAGACGTGTTCAGCTCCGCTTGTGCAAGTTAAAATTGATTTTAAATAGTAACAAAGAAAAATCAAACAGCTGTAGAAAAAAGAACGCCGACAGAAGCAGCGACAGAGGCGAAAGAAAGAACGCCGACAGAGGCAGCAACAGAGGCGAAAGAAAGAACGCCGACAGAAGCAGCGACGGAGGCGAAAGAAAGAACGCCGACAGAAACAGCAACAGATACCAACGAGCACGTCGGCAGTGAGAAGGACGTCAACAGAGGCAGCGGCAGAGATCGTCAAAGACACAGGCATAGTATAGACAACATCGAAAGAGTGTAACATGGTTGAAGTATTGATGTAACGAGCATATTGGTTTTATTTATTATTTTGGTGTCAGGATATCTGAATGAAAGTATGTTTGCGTCGTTTGGAAGCAGTTAGAACTATTACCGCGCAACGTTAGTCTCTCATCATAATGTCCAAAGTGTTAGTTTATTTGTGTTATTACTTAACCGAATCTTCAATTCGATTTCGGCCTGAACTGGGATTCATAGTCGTTCCATCGCAACCAGTTCCCGACACAATTTTCAAAGTATTAAATTATTTTAGAATTGCCCAACCGAATCTTCAATTCGATTTCGGCCTGAACTGGGATTCATAGTCGTTCCATCGCAACCAGTTTCCACCACAACTTTCAAAGTGTTAAATTAATTTAGTATTGCCTAACCGAATCTTCAATTCGATTTCGGCCTGAACTGGGATTCATAGTCGTTCCATCGCAACCAGTTTCCGCCACAACTTTCAAAGTATTAATTTATTTTACTATTGCCTAACCGAATCTTCAATTCGATTTTGGCCTGAACTGGGATTCATAGTCGTTCCATCGCAACCAGTTTCCGCCACAACTTTCAAAGTATTAATTTATTTTATTATTGCCTAACCGAATCTTCAATTCGATTTCGGCCTGAACTGGGATTCATAGTCGTTCCATCGCAACCAGTTTCCACCACAACTTTCAAAGTGTTAAATTAATTTAGTATTGCCTAACCGAATCTTCAATTCGATTTCGGCCTGAACTGGGATTCATAGTCGTTCCATCGCAACCAGTTTCCGCCACAACTTTCAAAGTATTAATTTATTTTACTATTGCCTAACCGAATCTTCAATTCGATTTCGGCCTGAACTGGGATTCATAGTCGTTCCATCGCAACCAGTTTCCGCCACAACTTACAAAGTGTAAATTTATTTTATTATTGCCTAACCGAATCTTCAATTCGATTTCGGCCTGAACTGGGATTCATAGTCGTTTCATCGCAACCAGTTCCCGCCATCATTTTCTCCCTTTGTCTCTCAATCCTACCCTATATTTTATTCCCATTGTTTCCGTGCAGTGATTACGTATGTCAACAAGGATAACCGCGTAGTAGTAGTAATCAAACCTATACTCATTCAGATAAACTGAGCAATTAATACTTAATCCATTTTTGATAATCAATCATTTAAGTTGACCACTAATAACTTTAATATATTTTGGCTAGATTCATAAGTTATTCAAATAGTAGCTGATTTGTATACGTAGGTTAAGCAATACTGAATAATAAAGCTGTTGTAACGTGTAACAAGCAGTTGTTTTGACTTGGTGCCATAGTTAAATAAATAATTGCCAAGAACCCTGGTGTCGGCGAGCGACACCCCAGCCTAGAAGGTTCCTTACACTATACTATACTATACTATACTATACTATACTATACTATACTATACTATACTATACTATACTATACTATACTATACTATACTATACTATACTATACTATACTATACTATACTATACTATACTATACTATACTATACTATACTATACTATACTATACTATACTATACTATACTATACTATACTATACTATTCTATACTATACTATACTATACTTTACTATACTATACTATACTATACTATACTATACTATACTATACTATACTATACTATACTATACTATACTATACTATACTATACTATACTATACTATACTATACTATACTATACTATACTATACTATACTATACTATACTATACTATACTATACTATACTATACTATACTATACTATACTATACTATACTATACTATACTATACTATACTATACTATACTTTTTTTTGTTGGACGTAGTGATAGCGCGCTATCATCTAGTGGCCCCACGATACTCCACCAGCTCCACCCCGGAACCGCGTCAGCATTTCATCAGGACGGGGGTTTGATTTCGTAAGATTCCTACGTCCTCCTTAAGCAAGGAGGTTCGGAACTACTGAAGTTTCTCTTCTTTAATATTTTATTTATGTGTCTTTCACACAAAGTCCATGCATGTTCAGATTTTAGCATTTCGTTCAACAGATTCTCTTCAGTTAATGTAGCACCTAGCATATCATTTAAAGCTCGTCTCTCCTCCAACCACTTTTCACATTCGAAAAGTATGTGCTTTGCATCTTCTTCTAGCGCTGCGCATGAATCACAGCTGCTTATTTCTTTAAGTTTAAATCTATGCAGGTATTTGTTAAAACTACCATGGTTTGTCATAGCCTGAGTCAGAAAATATCCCATGTTTCCATGTCGTCTTTCCAGCCAGACTTTTATATTGGGGATAAGGCTATATGTCCAGCTCCCGTTCATGTTTTGATTCCAACGTTCTTGCCATTTAGTCACTACATTGTCCCTGGCATTAATTTTTATTTCTGAAATTTTTTTCTTTCGCTCTTGTGTATTAGTGTTCGCCCAACTTATAAGTTTAGTTTGGGTATATATTTCTTCTCTTTCCAGTATTAATAAGTCTATTGGTGGCAGACCTGCAAGCACTAAAGCCGCACTTGTGGACACTGTACGGTACGCTGATATAATACGGAGAGCACTAACTCTCTGTGCTTTCTGTAGTTCCCTCATATTATTCTTCAGATTCAGTGCCCTGACAAAGGTTGGAGCAGCATAAAGAAGCTGGGAGTGTACTACGCTGTTTATTAATTTTCTCATCTGCGGCCTTGGGCCACCACAGTTTGGCATTATTCTGGCCAATGATGCTGCCGTTCGCAAAGCTTTGTCACGAATATTTACTACGTGCTGTCCAAAGCTAAGTTTGTCATCTAATTGCACACCCAAATAGCATAAGCTTCGTTTAAAGGGTATCTCTCTATCTTGTAGACGTATTTTCGGTATTTTGAAGACCCTACGATCTGTCACTAGAATTGCTTCCGTTTTTGGAACTGCAAGTTTCAAACCGTTTCTTCGCAGCCATCTGTTACAACGACATAAGCTATCGTTTACCACTATCTCGATTAATTCGGCAGTTCGCTGGTTTACTACCAGAGCAATATCATCAGCGTAACCTATTAGTTTTACACCTTCTTGTAATTCCAAATTCAGTAGACCATCGTACATTACATTCCACAGGAATGGTCCTAATACTGAGCCCTGAGGTACACCTGCTGTTATTTGGTACTCTTTTATACCATTTTCCGTCTCATAGATTAAAATTCTGTTATCCAGATAGTCTGATACTATGTTAAAGAGATAGTTATCTAAACTTCGGTTTCTGAAAGCTTGTAGTACTACTTTCCACTTTACTGTGTTAAAAGCATTTTTAACATCTAGTGTTATTATTGAGCAGTATTCTCCTGTTGTTTTGGCCTGTATAGCTTTATTGCATACTGCGCTAATGGCATCAACTGTACTCTTCCCTTTGCGGAAGCCATGTTGCATAGGGGATAGTCCGCCAAGGTAATCTATGCGCTCTTCCAAACGTTTTAGCATTACGTACTCTAATAATTTTCCTAGTGAATCCAACATACAGAGTGGTCTATAGGAACTAGGCTCATTTAATGGTTTATTTCCCTTTCGTAACAAAACTAACTTTTGTATTTTCCATTTAGCTGGAAAGATTCCGTTTATTAGACATGAATTGAAGACTTCAAGTAAAAGATCTGGCCATATCTCACATACTACTTTTATGACCTCATTTGGTATACCATCTGGTCCTGGGCTCTTACCTATTTTTAGTTTACTACATGCATGTGTAATGTCATCTACGTTCAGAGGGATGAAACCTTCGACTTGATAATTTGGTTCTCTTTTTAGCCCATCTTCATCGAATGGAAATAGTGTTTCTACTATTGTTGTTGCCCACACTGGTTCTTTAATGCCGGGTATAGGTTTAATGCTACCAAGCTTTTTCATCACAATTTTGTACGGTTTGCCCCATGGGTCGGAATCTATTTCGTTACATAGCTCTGTCCAGCATCTTTTCTTACTCTCTTTTATGGCTGTTCTTAAGGTTTTACGTGCCGTTTTATACTCAACCGTTAAGAGCTGGTTATCATAGTTTCGTGTTGACGCTCGACGTGCTGCAAGGCATTTCGCCCTCAACTCACGTATTTTAGCATTCCACCAGTATACTGGGCGCTTGTTATTGTATTTTTGAGCTCTTGGCATTGCGACATTACACGCTTTTGTGAGTATCTTCGTCAGCGACTCTGCGGCATTTTCTACATTTATATTTTCGGATTGGTTATCCATATTTCTATCCTTAGCCCGAGTAATATAATCGGACAATTTTTTGTCATCAAGTTTTCTGACGTTCCATCTTGGGAAATTTGCATCTTCTACACTCATATTTGGACATTCATCTATATTAAATGAGATATACTGGTGGTCACTTAAGGTGAGATCTTCCAGCACTATCCAATTCATGTTTTCATTGTAGAGGTTTGTCGTTCCAAAGGTGATGTCGATAATACTACCACCTGTACCTCTCCGAAAGGTAAGTTTGTCTCCGATATTAAATATCGTAAGACCAAGACTAGCAACCATTTCACACACTGTAGTACCCACACTGTAGTACTATACTATACTATACTATACTATACTATACTATACTATACTATACTATACTATACTATACTATACTATACTATACTATACTATACTATACTATACTATACTATACTATACTATACTATACTATACTATACTATACTATACTATACTATACTATACTATACTATACTATACTATACTATACTATACTATACTATACTATACTATACTATACTATACTATACTATACTATACTATACTATACTATACTATACTATACTATACTATACTATACTATACTATACTATACTATACTACACTGTGTTTAAAAATACTGGTTGGCTATAGTCAAGTTTCCCGAATACGGCTGTAAATTGCCTTGCTTGGCCAATAAATAAATAAATAAAATAAATATATGAAAAAATTATGATAAAAAGCATTACAAAAATATTATTATTTTGGAAATATTATGGTACTATTACAGTGTGAAGCTATAAAAAATATTAATAAAAAATACCTTTTTTATTAATTTTTTTACATAGTTTTATTAATTTTAATGATTCAAATTTTTTACATAATGAATAAATAAATATTCATGAGGGAAAAAAATTTGTTTTTTTCTTTATAATTGTTGTTAATTTTCTACAGGACGTTGAAGTTAGCGTGTTTAAAAAATTGTTGCAATTGGCTTCTCGTCTCTAGCTTTTACAAAGCGTCTAAAAGTAAAAAATCAAAGAGCATTCTTGAGTTAAGGGTTGTAGTTGAGTACTCAACCTACGCAAATAAAATAAAAATAAAAAAATTGCATGTATTGAAAAAAAAAAATTTACAAAAACCCCCTTTTTTGCCGAATCTTTCAGCCATACAAAAAGAATACAAAAGTTTTTTGACTTTTTATAGGTTAAGTACTTAACAGAGTGTATATGGATCACAATGAATCAAGATTCATCGAAATCGATCAAGTAGAACTCCAGATATCTTAGAAGCCGATTCGAAAAACTTTGTTTCGAGAAAAACGCGATTAAAGATTTAAAGGTTCTTAAGTATCACGCGACATACGATTATAATATATGTAATACCTTTTTTCTATTTGATATTTTTTTCTAAAATTTTGTATACGTATTCTTAAGACCTTACAAAACCATATTCTAACGAAAAACAAAAATTGATTTTTAATTTTTTACACACTGTAAGAGAACTTTAAAAGAAAAGGCAATCCTAGAGTAAGCAATTTACAACTGATTTCAAAATTTAATTAGACTGATGACACACATTGAAATAATGTTTGATCCGACAACTTTAAACCTTATCTAGACGCCTCGGTAGTACAATTGGTAGCGCACTTTCCTGCCATTCAAAAGTTCGCAGGAGATAGATACCTATTCTGTTTCAGTCTTGACACTAGGATTTTGATAATTTTTCTTGCTAATAAAGAAAAATTTATAGAAGGCAAAATGAATAGTATAGTAGTTGAAGTGAAGAAGTGAAGTGCAGTGAAGTGAAGTGAAAATTTGTGAAGATTTTAGTAAACTGGAATTGGCTAAGGAGAGACCATAGCTCAGGTCTATCATTAATATAGATCACAACGAAAATCAAAACATGAGTGTAGATCGAACTCATACTTTAGTAACTCGTGGCTCTTAAATCCTTGAGATCATAACGATCGGAAAACAGTTTGATGGCAGGAAAATGTTCGCGTTAACTCGGATTCAAAAACCTTTTTTCATTTTTCGAGCATATGGAAGAAAATTAATATATAAAACCAAAACATATAAAACATAAATACTTGAAAAGATCTTTTTTGCGTAAATATCTTTCATAGTATCTGCATTTCAGTAGTTTTTTGTTATTTAAAAAGTAAAGCTTGACAAACCTTTTCTTTTCTCTGAATAAATCTTCTAAAAACTAAGATATAAGCCTAATAGCCGGCTTAACACTTGAGGGTTCAGTTTTTGAATCAATGTTGTAAGGACAAAAACTTCGGCAAAGTTTTGCTCCTACGTGTTCTATTGTAATATTATTTTATTTATAGGTTCCTGCTGGGTCGTAGGCCGACCATAACCTGCAAAGGAAATTCCCCGGTAGGACGTGAGGAGTGCGAGGGACAGGTTCCGAACAGGCCATGTTAGGAGGGGTGAGCCATCCGCAACTATGTTCAGTTAGGTTTAAGTAAAATAGATATAAGGCACATGGAAGTTCACTAAAATTTATTCATTTAAATAAATTCATTTTGTTCATTTAAGTAAATTACCATGTTGATACTTACTTATTATTTCGCTGTAAACTCCACCTGCCAAGCATGAAATCTAAGAGTGTCTTAAGTAAGGAATAGATAGCCAAGGGCATAATCAATGTGTGCATAGGGCACCAGTTGTATGGTGCATGCTACATCTCCTGCTGGTTATCACCCTGTGATATCACCAGCCAGCAGTCGATGCAACAATTTCACTTATAGCATCAGCCAATTTAAACTGCGTCATTAGTATAACGCTAGTTTGTTTTGCTAATTAGTTTGTTCTTTCTTTACATGTGAACGAGAATATCGTATGATGCCTGAAGACAGGTACCAAGTACCAACGTGGAATGGAACACCAGTCTCGCAAGAAGAGCTTCGAGACGTTTTGGTCATTCAGTCAAGTGACGTCAACCAGACAACACTCAGTCAGTCGAGTGCCGTCTACCAGACAAGACTCAGTCAGTCGAGTGCCATCAACCAAACAAGAGTCGAAATCCTAAAAAACGAAGCAGAAGTCAAAGTGTCGTCGACCAAGAAGCTCTTGTTGAACATTTCGTCGCCAAGTAAAGCGGCCAACATAAGATTAATATATCGCGACAGAAGCAGTTATAATTACATCTCCGGCCAACAGCGCCGCCAACTGCGAATGCAGTAAGCCGTCAGGAATTCAGCCACGAACAGCAGCGACGCCGGCAGCAAAAACCCCGGTCAGCAGCGGAAAGCCTATAGCAAAGAAGCAAGTACAGCACACGCAATAGGAGCCGAGAAGTATCATTTATTTTATTTATTTCGTACAATACGTTGTATAAATAATTGAATTAACGTTGGTTAAGTTAAATACTAACCAAACATTCATACAAGAGTATTTAAAGAAACAGTAGGTTAGCAAGCGGGCATTAAGCTAATTTAACGTAAAGAGTGGAACGGTGATACAAGAGGTATCCTACAGCAACGAGGCGGAGTCATACTAACAAATTCAAACTGGGCTAGCTCGAATGCAGCTCCAACCTAAAATCAATTGGACCAGCGCGAACGCAGTTCCAACCTAAGATTAATTGGGCCAGCGTGAACGCAGCTCCAACTTAAACTCAATTGGGCCAGCGCTAACGCAGCTCCAACCTAAAATCTATTGGTCCAGCGCGAACGCAGTTCCAACCTAAGATTAATTGGGCCAGCGCGAACGCAGGTCCAACCTAAGATCAATTGGGCCAGCCCGAACGCAGCTCCAACCTAAAAGCTACTGGGCTAGCGCGAACGCAGCTCCAACCTTAATCTACTGGGCCAGCGCGAGTGCAGCTCGAACCTAAATCCAACCGGGTCCGCGCTATTTCTTACCCGTCACTATGCCGGCCAAGCGCGTTACAATTAGGATCAATAAGATTATTGTTGCTTTTACGCAGTAGGACGCTCGTATATCACCTTTCCCAAAGCTCCAGAACATATTGCCACGAAGTTTATAAAATAGAAATTAGAAAACCAGCATTGTTTAGCTATAAGACAGGTGAATTGTTCAATTAAATCATTATTGTTAATAATTTGAAATATAGAGTTTTGATTTGGTGTCTGCAATCATTATTAATTATTTGCAACAAATCGTAGGTCCGACGAGCCGACCCCAGCTGGAAAAACACTTCGTTACAATGGCGCAGGGAGTTACAATTGGAGCAGGGACGCCAAATCAATCTCTAAAATAAGGATAAAGCTAAATACTTAATTTTTTCATTAAAACAGTGATTGAACAATTCACTAATTATAGCTGCACAATATCGAATATTAGGTAGTAAAGCAATCTGGTATATTCATTTTACATATTGATACTTAGCTGCTAGAATTTGTAGTAGACACTCTTATTACCACGCAAAATTGGTAGGTGAAAGATTACTACACCGCGTGAAGGTTCTAAGGACACTTAACGTCACCATACAAATTCATCGCGTAATTTATCGTTTAACATTTTTATTTAACGGCTTGAATTTGCATTTAATTATTGCAACGCAAATTCACAGAGTTTTGATTTTTCCTAAATAAAATTTATATTTAGCTTTAGAATTTGGCAGTTAATATCCTCAACACTACGCAAAATTGGTAGGTGAAAGATAACTACATAGCGTGAATGGTCTTAAGGACATTTAAGAATCGAAAGCCAAATTTACTGCCGTTGATTTAGCAATCATTTTGTTTTGGTTAAACGTTTCTTTTATGTCGCGAACAAGTGAATAGTTGACAAGTCCTATTCTTTCGCAAAATGATTTAAGGACGCTTAAAGAAGTACAAAACCATAAGAATATTTGATAGTGAGACGGTTCACTAAAATATTTTGCAGTCGCGTCCAAGATAGTTGAAGAATCCTATCGTCGCTCGCATTCCTCCCGTATTTCAATTTTATCTCATAGATAGTTGAAGATTCCTACCTAGACTGAATCAAAGTTGGGAAAAGCCACCCAAGCGCATTCGAGTGTAGGACCTAGCAGGGGCTAGGACAATTTCAGTCCGATTTATTGAAATTTAAATACATGTTATAAATTTGATAAATTGTAATTTGACATTAAACTTGGAATTTCAGAGGTAACGGAACAGGTAGACAAGGTAAGAATTTGTTGAGGTAAAGGTTTCCTTGCATTTCCTTTAAGCTTAGGTGGGTTGGCTGTCGAAAAAAGTAAACGTGAACAGACACAATTCTACAGAAGCAGAATTTATTGGTGGAATAAAAGATGGTCCGGACGTCATGGATCCACAGCCTTCGTAAAGACGATTTAACGGTCGACGCCCTGGAATTCGGGCTCAGTGAGGACGGAACTGTGGAAGAGCTTCGCAAAAGATTTGCGGCAGCTGTAGCCGACATAGAAGAGGACCCAGTACTACAGATGCGATTGGTCGACCTCGAAAATAAACATAGCTAAAAGAGAGCACAATCACGGCGGCCGCCCGGTTCGACGATTATGCCGAGTATACCGGGCCATACAGAAGCACCTGTACAGATGGCTGTACCCGAAATGCAGCCAGAATGAGGGATATTTAATGAGACCCCGTCTTACGGAAATATAATGGACCAGGTACGAAAGTGGTCAGTCTGTTTTAACGAGAGCCGAGATCCGCTGGAATTCGTGGAGCGGCTGGAAGAACTATGTGGTGTGTACCACCTAGACAAAAATCACCTGCCAAGAGTAATGCCAGAGCTGCTCTTGGATAGAGCACTCATTCGGTAGCGCAACAATAAGATTCCATTAGAGGCATGGATGGATTTCAAGCATCGGTTTCTGACATATATCCTGCCTGCTCGATTCTTCGAACGATTAGAAGACCAGATTCGCAGTAGAGTGCAGCGACCGCAACAAAAATTTAAGGTGTTCAGCCTGGACCTCATCGATTTGATGCGGCATGCAAATTGGACCGAGACCCAACTGCTGGAGCGAGTCTTTCGGAACTGTCGCCAAGAGTACCAACTCTATATCCGGTGTAGAGATTTTTCGACGTTTGCAGAGCTGTTGTCCTTAGCAGAGGACTATGAACTCATTCGAGAGCCGGATACGCCGACGAAAGTTCCCCAGGAAAGTTAAGAAGAATTACACCGGATCGCTACCCCAAGCTTAGCACGTGAAAGAATACCAGCCCAACCGCCAGACGAACAGCACGTTCGTAAGGAAGCAGAACCACCCATCGGAAAATGCCAGAGGACTCGCTCGAGACCAAGGAAAGAACGAGTCCAGCCGCAATACTCCTCGGAGACACTAGAATACCCGAAATTTGACGACCGCCGGATATGGGCACACGTGACGATAGAGGGGATTAACATGGAAGCAACGATCGACACAGGAGCCACACGCGGTTTCGCAAGTCAAGCGTTAGCAAACAGGCTGTAAACAGAAAGAAACCAGCAATTGTCAAACACAAATATGCACATGGCCGATGGCTCACTCCAAGTAGTCGAAGAGACCCTGATGGTAGAATTGAAGGTAGGGAAGAGACAGTGCGAGCTATCCATACTCGTCCTCTGTCGCTGACGACCTTATCCTTGGAATGGACTTCCTGTTAAAAACAAACGCGTCGTTTGGGTGGGGTGAACAAACAGTTACGCTACGTTCCACAAAGAGAATCGTTTTGACCCAACCAGTCTGTACCACTGTCATCGAGGTACCGACGAGCATAGAAGCATCAACAGAACATTTCCTGAAAAAGGAGCTGCAACAATTCGAAGCACTGCATGAAACCGCCAGAGTACTGCCGCATAAGATAGTGATGCTCGATGATCGCCCGCTTAAACAGCGCTATTATCCAAGGAACCCGGCCATGCAGGACATCATCAATAAAGAGATTGACGAGTTGTTAGAAAAGGGCTTCATAGAGCCATCTCATAGTCCCCACAGTGCACCGATCATTTTAGTACGCAAAAAGACAGGTTCCTGGAGGCTCTGTATTGACTACAGACAGCTGAACTCGAGGTCGGTCTCGGATGCGTATCCTTTGCCGAGGATACACCATATTTTAGATAGGCTACGAAACGCCACATTCTTCAGTAGCCTAGATCTAAAAAATGGATACTGGCAGATACCAATGCACGTCAACAGCAAGGTGCCAGGACGAGGGCTGTTCCAGTGGAATCATTTGCGTTCGCATATTTTGACGACATCATCGTCACTGGAGGGTCGAAGGAGGAACACATGCAGAACCTAAAAGAGGTGTTTCGATGACTGCGAGCAGCTAGTCTTAAATTAAATGTTGAAAAATGCAATTTTTTCCGGTCCGAAACCAAATATTTGGGCCACGTCGTCAGCAAGAGCAGCAAACATACAGACTCGGACAAAGTTGAAGCCATTAAAAGTATAGCACCACCAACGAGCCTACGCGAATTACGTCGATATCTGGGTGTATCATCGTGGTACCGGCGATTTGTGCCCGACTTTGCTTCCATCTCACAGCCAATGACCTTGCTGCTGAAGATGGGCGATGGGGACCAAAACAACAACAGGCCTTCGAGACCCTCAAGGCAAAACTAACCGAGGCGCCCGGACTAGCCTGTCCAGACTTCAACGGGACGTTTGTGCTTCAAACCGACGCTAGTGATTATGGGCTAGGAGCTGTGCTGACTCAAGATTTCGATGGCGTGGAACGAGTCATAACTTACGCCAGTCCCCACCTCATCCAAGCCGAACGGAATTACAGCCCGACGGAGAAAGAGTGTCTGGCAATAGTGTGGGGTATAAGGAAAATGCGTTGTTACCTAGAGGGATACAAATTTAAGGGCATCACCGACCACCTCTCACTGAAATGGCTGAACTCAATAAAGAGCCTGTCCGGTCGTGTTGAACGATGGGCTCTTGAGTTACAGCAATACAATTTTGAAATTCAGTACAGGCGAGGCAAGTTAAAAGTGGTCGCAGATGCGCTATCGTGGCAACCACTGGAGGACCGGTGCCAGGCCATGGAAACAGAGGAAGAGCCCAACACTACACTTGGCTAGAAAGACGAAGGCAAGAAGTGCGCGACAACTCAGGAAAATTTGCTGATTTCCCGCAGGAAAAATGCTATCCCAGATCGCGGAAGAGCCATGGTCCATCGTCTGTGCTGACTTTGTGGGGCCGTTGCCACGCTCCAAACACTGCAACACTATGATTTTAGTCCTGTTCGACAAGTTTAGTAAGCGGACCGAGGCGGTCCCTCTACGTAAAGCCACCACCGACAGTCTCAAGAGAGGTTTTAGAGAGCCCCTAAAGTACTCATAAGCGACAACGGCACGCAATTCACCAGTCGTGCGTTTCAAATTTTCTTACAGACACGAGGCAATAGTTCACCGCCCCGTATACGCCGCAGGGGAACCCAACCGAAAGGGCTAATAAAACGCTAAAAATGATGATAGCGCAATTCAGCAATAACCAACATCGAACATGGGATGAGTGCCTCCCCGAGCTCACCTTAGCACTAAACAGCAGTAAATCTGACGTCACCGGTTTCAGTCCTGTGTTTTTGGTGCAAGGTCGCGAGCCACGTCTACCGGGAGCACTCTATGATGAAAAAACGGTTGGCACCGGCCGAGAAACTCAATCCCCAGCAGAGCGTGCAGAGCAGCTGCAAAAAATATTTGCAATCGTACGGGGCAAACTTAGGCTACGCGCGATCAGGCGCGTCACTATAATTTGCGCAGGCGTGACTGGCAGCCAAGGATAGGTGACATGGTAATTGCCAAACAACATCCGCTGTCCAGTGCCATCAACAGCTTTGCCGCCAAACTAGCTCCCAAATATGACGGTTGGATTTAGTTCACCGGTGATAACGCAAATTCGTCAGAAAAGTGAGTCGAAAATTAAAAAGGTGCATGTAAGCAAACTGAAGAAGTTCTACGACGGGACCAACGTCGTTAAACAAGGTCAAAGGGCGGCCGCATCCGCTGAAACTACTGCCAACGGCGGCAGCAACCGCAGAAACAACTGCCAACGGCGGCAGCACCCGCGTCAATAACTGCAGGAGGGCGTGAAGAGAAGGAGAAAGATGGCGACGGGGCCAACGTCGTTAAACAAGGTCAAAAGAGGCGGCAGCATCCGCAGAAACAACTGCCTGAGGAAGCTGAAGAGTATGGCGATGGGACCAACGTCGTTAAACAAGGTCAAAAGAGGCGGCAACATCCGCAGAAAAAACTGCCTGAGGAAGCTGAGGAGTATGACGACGGGACCAACGTTGTTAAACAAGGTTTAAACGCGGCAGCAACCTTGGCAACAAATGCAGGAAGGCGGCAGCCACCGCTGAAACAACGGCAACCGAAGTGAAAATGAGAAAGTGGAGATTTCAACGGGACCAACGTCGCTAAACAGGGTCAAAAGGGCGGCAGCAGCCGCGGTAACAAGGGCACGAAGCGGCAGCAGCCGCATAAACAACTCCACAAAAGTTTTAGGAACAGAAGGAGTACGACGGGACCAACGTCAATAAACAAGGTCCAAATCGCGGCTGCATCCGTGGCAAAAACTGCAAAATCACGGCTGCATCCGTAGCAAAAACTGCAATGAAGGTGGCAGCATCCGTGATGACAAATGCAACAGGCGGCAGTAACTGCGAAACAACTGCGAAGTAGGTGGAAAAGGCTGAAATAAAAACAAAAAAAATATATTCAACAATGAAGTAAACGACGAAAGATTAGGGTAGTTTTGACAAATTAGAGCAATACTAGCTAATTTCGTTTATTATTGTTTAACTATGATAAATATTGCATGCAATTATATTCCCACCCATAGGCGACAAATCCTATGCCTACATAGAAACTTCTTAATAATTATATTCTACGCGCCCCAAAATCCCCTACCGATTACCAATCACATATTTTGCTAAATTTTCCCTTTTGCGGTCATACTTGCTGTCGCACCGACCAAGGTGTGCGACATCATTCACATGTGTGAATACGACTTGGTAATTTGACCATCACAAAACAACAGCACTGAAAATATCGAATTTGCAAAGTCACAACACTATCAATTCAAATTTCATTCGTTGATGATTTAAATTGCAAGACAAACATAATCTCGTTAATTTGAAAATTGTAAAGATAATAAACGACTTAAAATTGATTTGTTCAGGGATTTTTGCTAAAGTATAATGGAGCAAACACACCAGTATGACAATGGGCCACCCACATACATAGAGGAGCAGTGTCAACAAATCGACATGTACGACGTGACACAGGTCGAGGCAGGACCATCGGCCATGAGCGCGAACAAGGTGGGCACACCAGCAGAGCTTCAAGAAGCAACTCGAGAGCAGGGCATATTATGTTTTCCACCAGGGCCAGGCATTATAACCATTTATCGAAGTGACTTTGAGGGCATAGCGTGTGGTCGTCTGTTCAACGACAACCTCATTGAGATATATCTGCGATGGTTATATTGTTAAAAGACAGCTCGATGCAAGAAAATGTGCACAGCTCTTCGCACAGCTCAGTCGAGTCAGCAGCGGCGATTACCAGCAGGACCAGGTAGATCGGCTCCGGCGTTGGGCCAAACGCATTAAATTGCTGCAGAAGTCGTACATTTTGGTGCCAATAAATGATAATTGCGAGGATGGTTCACCCCAGCAGAGGCCACCAATAAGCGTCGAGAGCTTTGTAACTTCACAAATTTAAAAAATTTAATTTGACAGCTGACAGATGGTGCACTCTGACAGCTGACAGATGGTGCCCTCTGACAGCTGGCAAATTATCCCATTTGACAGCTGACAGTTTTCAAATCTGACATATTTTTGAATTTGAACAGTTAACCCATTTCATTCATTTGACAGCTGACAAGTTTTCTAATGTGAGCGAAAGAGCGGAACTGTTGATAGTTGTCAAATTGTGTTATTTGTTTGAGTTGCTAAATGATGTACTATAGTTTTATTGTGCGAATTAAGTATAAAAAAAATATTTAATGTAATTAATTGTGCCGTGTTGAGTTGACAATAAGTTATTGCAGTTGTGTTTGCCGATTTGCCAAGTTTGTCATTGAAGGTTTTGACTATTTTATCAGAAACATGCGCTGGAAGGTGGCGCCGACATAAAGCTTTGGCCGGCACGCAAATTGTCTTGCATTCACATCGTCTGCTTCAAGAACATATCGAAGAACATGTTCTCACTTTAATCTCACTAAGAATCTTATAAACCTGCAGAAAGATAATAATTTAACAAAAATGTTTTTTTCGTTGCAATGCACCATCAGCTGTTTTTTTTTTGACAAGAACGGGGAAACATAATTTTATCATTTTTGAGAGAGAAGTGTCAAACTCACTAACACCTCTATTTCTTACACCATGATTAGTGCCTACATTTGGACATCGCTCAAATTGCCAGCTGACATGTTTGTTTGTTTGCAAACATCGAAAACCAAGGGTCAAACCCCGCATCCGACAGTTTGCATAAACTTCGTTTGCACCAACTTTCGGTGTAAGCGGTCATTAAACCAGGTCGTATAACATAGCAGGTCGTACTGTCCGACTTGCTTATGTAAACGACAATACCATAGGTGACGGCTGTCAACGAAAAGAGCGATGGCTGGTGAACTTCCGGCCTTTGTTCTTTTCTCATTGATGGCAACTGGAACAGTAGGGTATAAAATTTTGAGGTAAGTTACAATCGTAGTATATAAGTAAAATCTTAGATTCGTTATATTTTTTTTTCAACCACAACAGCAGCAAAAGACCGTATTGCTAACTTTAGGTAGATTCTAGTTTTGGCAACGCCGATCTGGCACAATAATATTTTAGCAGGAAAACCAAAACCGAAAAACTTTAGCTGCAAAGACTATCACCAGCAATAGCTGATTAACCGTTCCTTCAGCATCATCGTCATCGACGCCTTCAAAGTATACCAAATTATATTTCATCAAAAACAAAGGGTGGCTTGTCTTGCATGCCGTGCAATATCAGGCAGTCACAGCATTGACAACGTCCGTGGCAGTGCCACTGTGAGCGTCAAGCAGCACTCGCACCGCCCGAACTTGCGCCCAACCTATTCCACTGCAACCAATTGCAGCAAACAATGCAACATCAATGAATACTTCGTCTATCACCACCTTGACACCAGCCGGCAACTAGCACACTGCTGTGTCAACACAAAGTAACAGTGATAGCAACAGCGCTCCGACAGCAAATACATTGGAAACAATTTCTAGCAAGTTGAGCTAAATTTGTATTGTGCCGAGCAAGAACCTCACGCTCCAGTGCTGCTTAAAGCTCACCTACTCATTCTTCCGTCAAACCATACAACCAAGCAAACATCCACCAAAACGCCACCAGCATTTGCACCACGGCAGCTGCAACCACCACCGTGATCAGCTGTAAAAAAAGCATCAAAGCAGCAGTACGGTCACAGCCTGCTCTAACAGCTAACACCCAAGCAGTCATGGTCGTCATCTACCAAAACCAAATGCAGTAGCGCGGCAGCAATGACTACAGGGAGTACCAATTGTAGCAACCTGATCCACTGCCAGCTAACACCTTTAACCACAGTTTACACCATCGACCACCACGAGGAATAGCTAGCGTCAACACCAACCACAAGGAGGAGGCGGACATCGGAGTTGTCATCCGCATCAGCGTGCGTCGCCAAACGAGCGACCCACGCACAGGAAGTACCTACTTGAAAATTTAAACATACTTAGTAGTAGCTCAGCTCACCATTTAAGTATTTAATTATTACAGCGGTATTAGTTAAGATAAATATACATAGATATCTCATATTAAGATGAAAACGAAAAAAAAGGCAGAACTTAGATAAACTAAATTTAATCCAAAATAAAATTCAATTTAAAAATATACGAAACTCAAATAAACTTAGCTTAACAAAATACTAAACTTACGCTAAATATAAACTAAATTTAAATGGATATTTAAATTTAAGCTAAAAATAAAACTTAACTTAACAAAATACTAAACTTACGCTAATTATAAACTAAATTTAAATTGATTTTTAAATTTAAGCTAAAACTAAACCAAAACTAAAATAAAAATAAATTACATTGAACATTAGATAAACTTAGATAGAACGGGAAGCAAAAGTGATGGAACTACATTAGAACGAATATAACATAAAACGAAAACGAACTAGATCTAATATAAACTATAATAAAAAAAAAAAAAAAAGAAGAACATAAACGTAAAATTTAATCGCGCCAATATTAACATTATTTATACAATTTAGACTGAATCGAAATGAAGTTTTATTTGAGTTTAAACTAAATTGAAAAAAAAAGTTTTTTTTTATAAAATTTAAACTATAGTTGAAGAAATTTGTGTTTTTTTTAAACTAGATTGAAAGAAAAGTTTTATTCTGGTTTAAACTAAATTGAAATAAAAATTCTATTAACTTTTAATTAAATTGAAATAAAATTTGCGATTAAATTTAAACTTAATTGAACTTAGTTGAAATCAAACTGCTATTCAATGTGAACCAAATTGAAATGACATTTGCTATTGAATTTAATCTAAATTGAAATAAAATTTGCGATTGAATTTAAACTAAATTGACATGAAATTTGCTACACAATTTAAACTAAATTTAAAGAAAATTTTATAATCTAATTTAAAATCAAGGTTGAGATAAAAATAATTTAAATAGAACTAAGCAAAAGTTAAACTAAGCTAACAAGCTAAAATTCCTAATACTTACCTTTTTCTTGTTTAAGAACACTAGACAATAAAAATCTTAAAATTATCCCTACTGGTAGAATTCAACTAAAAATTTAAGAATCTTTACATTACTTAACACGTTAACTTTGCTAATGATTACTTTTTTCTGGTTTAAGTACACTATACAACAAAAATTTCTTTATAAATGTAAACAAAGGAATGATTAAAACTTTTGTATTGATTAAAATGAAGAAATAAGTTCTTTTATTTGGTCGAGGAGAGGAGTAAAAGTTGCTTTTGGGAGGATTAACCTATTCAAGCCCCAATAATCCTACGGTCGGGAAGGGAACAGTGAGGGCCGAGCATAACATCTTTGCTCGAGAGTTTAAACCGAGTCTAAGCGGGATGTCTACCCTTTACTAAAATGTTTTATATTTTCGTTTCAGATACAGTATTCAAAAATGGTCCTTTTTTTTCGTTGTGTGAATCTCCAACGCGATACAAATTACGCACGTGATTTATTTGTACGGCGGAGGTATGCGATGTCGGCCACGACGAACCCCCCCACATCTCCCGAACTGCTAGCAATGGCATGCAAGCACGTGCAGTGGTGGCCAACTTCGTGTCCGCGGGTCATATGACCAGGGGCGATGATGTTGTCTAAGGGAAGCGGGCGCCCTGTCTCAAAACTGGATTAAGCTTCCAGGGGTGCTCTAAACGGCGCCCTATAAAAAATAAAATAAAATAATGACAGACAGAGCTGCTGCTTCATTAGCCAACCTCCCCGCTCACCAAATGTCAGACCAAAAAGTGACATTTGTTCGAAAAAAAAGCCAACTTTATTTTTTTTTTGTCAACAACCAGAGACGTTCCGTTACAAAATTGGGGCCCAACGTGGGCCTGAACAGTAAACACTGGAAGAAAAGAAAAAAAATTTAATCGTTGTTAACCCATGTTGACTCCAAATTCCCGCTCCGTTACAGCTTGCTGAAATCATACAAAACCTAGCAAGTGAACCCATTCGCACCAGCTTGCCTCATCTGTACTTAAACGAGTTCGCCGAAGAAGTATCAACAGCCAAAACTGCGCCACTAGGCAGCATGCCAGCCAGAAAGCCCAGACCGTGCCAACGAACGCCACTCCGGCTTCAACGGGACAGCTCGTTCACTGAAACCACTTCCACCAGCAGCAACAGCTCACCAACGCAGTCAAGCACCCCCGACACTGACAGTATCAGCACCAACTCAAGCTCCAGTAGCGCGTCACCAGGGAATATCACCCCCAAAGCCGACGCCCAATCTTTAGGGTGGCCACTGTATCGCGACCACGACAGAGTGTCATTCAGGCTTGCGCAACCAAACCAATGACGAGAACAGTCGCCGCGCGAAAATAATTCGCAGATGAATATCTGGGGGCAAAATGCCACTCAAACGGCAGCGCACGAACGCACGTTGTCAGAGTCATCATGAGCTCGCCACGACCGCAGGCAGCCTTTCAGGACGAGCCAGGTCGCACTGCCGTAGGCTGGCCAGAGCAGCCAGCAACACATCAAAGTTTGCCAGGACAGCAAGCAGCCGCACACCAGACACGAGATAGTGTCATCACCACGAGCAACATGGGCTGGCCAGAGCAGCCAGTACCCCTTCCTAGCTTGCCAAGGCAGCAAGCAGCAGTACACCAGACGCCAGGGAGTGTCATCATCACGAGCTCGCCAAGGCCGCAGGTGCCCCATCATAGCGCACCAGGTCACATCTCCACAAGCTGGCCAGAGCCGCCAGCATACCCTCTCAGCAGAGACACGCCAGTACCCATTCTTCTGGTAGCCTCGAAAAGAGCCCGCAAGGTTCGAAGAGAACTACCACTAGCCATGTGCTGCAGCGACAAGCAAGCTTTTCGCCAAAATGGAGGAGTAATCTTCAGCAGTGCATGAAATGTGCCAGAGACCGCATCTGCCTCACCGGGGCAGAACACGGCAGCACTCAGCAGCACATCAGAGCCAACACAGTCAGTAGTACCCGACCTTGGAATCCGGATTCACTGTGTCTTCAAGGGCTTATGACCGGCGAAACGCAGACGGCTACCACAGGCAAAGAATGCGACGTGGACACGAGAGAGCGCATTCACAGGAGGAATGGTCAACACAACCCCTCATCGAGAGCGACAATCACTACCAGCAGATACACCAAGTCATGGCAGAAGCCCGGCGTAAATGGAGGCCAGGCAAAAGGGTCCGTTTCATCCACACTAGTGCAGGGGTGCAACATCAGATTAACATCTGGCGAGATGGTACCAAAGTCGTCTGTCACCGCTCCCGAAAGTAGGGAGGAAATGAAAGGACAAAAACTTCGACAAAGTTTTGCCCCTACATGTTTTATTGCAATATTAATTTATTTATAGGTTCCTACTGGGTCGTAGGCCGACCATATCCTGCAAAGGAAACTCCTACCGGGTAAGACGTGAGGAGTGCGAGAGACAGGTTCCGAACAGAGCATGTTAGGAAGGCTGAGCCATCCGCAACTAGGTTAAGTTAGGTTTAAGTAAAATAGGTATAAGGCACATGGAAGTGCACTGAAATTTATTCACTTAAATATATTTAATTTGTGCATTTAAGTAAATTACCATGTTGATACTTACTCATTATTTCGATGTAAACTCCCCCTGCCAAGCATGAAACCTAAGAGTGTCTTAAGTAAGGGATAGAAAGCCAGGGGCATAATAAATGTGTGCATAGGGCACCAGTTGTATAGTGCATGCTGCATCGACTGCTGGCTGGTGATATCCCCAGCAGGAGAATAATTTCACTTATTGCATCAGCCAATTTAAACGGCGTCATTAATATAACGCTAGTTTGTTTTGCTAATTAGTTTGTTCTTTCTTTACATGTGAACGAGAATATCGTATGATGCCTGAAGACAGGTAACCAGTTGCAGAAAGGGTATACAGGCGCAAAAGAGCCAGTAGCATGGGCCACGTACGCTATAGGGAGAAGAAGATAAGCAGGCATGAGAGGAACGTGGAATGGAACACCAGTCTCGCAAGAAGAGCTTCGAGACGTTTTGGTCATTCAGTCGTGTGCCGTCAACCAGACAAGATTTATTCAGTCGAGTGCCGTCTACCAGACAAGATTCATTCAGTCGAGTGCAGTCAACCAGACAAGAAATCCTAAAAAACGAGGCAGAAGTCAAAGTGTCGTCAACCAAGAAGCTCTTGTTGAACATTTCGTCGCCAAGTAAAGCGGCCAACATAAGATTAATATATCGCGACAGAAGCAGTTATAATCACATCTCCGGCCTACAGCGCCGCCAACTTCGAATGCAGTAAGCCGTCAGGAATTCAGCCACGACCGGCAGCGACGCCGGCAGCGAAATCCCCGGTCAGCAGCGGAAAGCCTATAGCAAAGGAGCAAGTACAGCAGACGCAATAGGAACTGAGAATTATCATTTATTTTATTTATTTCGTATAATACGTTGTATGAATAATTGAATTAACATTGGTTAAGTTAAATACTAACCAAACATTCATACAAGAGTATTTAAAGAAACAGTAGGTTAGCAAGCGGGCATTAAGCTAATTTAACGTATAGAGTGGAACGGTGAGATACAAGAGGTATCCTACAGCAACGAGGCGGAGTCATACTAGCAAATTCAAACTGGGCTAGCTCGAACGCAGCTCCAACCTAAAATCAATTGGGCCAGCGTGAACGCAGCTCCAACCTAAACTCAATTGGGCCAGCGCGAACGCAGCTCCAACCAAAAATCTATTGGGCCACCGCGAACGCAGTTCCAACCTAAGATCAATTGAGCCAGCTCCTACTTAAATCTACTGGGCCAGCGCGAACGCAGCTCCAACCTTAATCTACTGGGCCAGCGTGAACGCAGCTCTAACCTAAATCCAACCGGGTCTGCGCTATTTCTTACGCGTCACTACGCCAGCCAAGCGCGTTACAATTAGGATCAATATGATTATTGTTGCTTTTACGCAGTAGGACGCTCGTATATCACCTTCCTCAAAGCGCCAGAAACATATAACCACGAAGTTCGTAAAATAGGAATAAGAAAACCAGCATTGTTTAGCTATAAGACAGGTGAATTGTTCAATAAAATCATCATTGTTAATAATTTGAAATGTAGAGTTTTGATTTGGTGTCTGCAATAATTATAAATTATTTGCAAGAAATCCTGGGTCCGGCTAGCCGACCCCAGCTGGAAAAACACTTCGTTACATTGTACACACAACACAATTGATCATAAGAAGTTCGGTAAAAGTTCTTTAAGATAAATTTTAATTATTTTGTCAATAGCTTGATTAATTTTACTATGATTTTTAAAATTATTAAATTTCCTTTTTTTAGTCATCCAGCTTTATGCCATACACACTTATGCCTTTTTCGTTATGTAAAAAAGGAATGTAATAAGTTCAATATTAAAAAGGTATAAATATTTTAAAATTTGAATATGAAATTTGTATGGAAATTGAAATTATGTTTTGAAAATACACAAAGAGAATAATATAGGATTGCCAAAATAGGTTCCTATTTACAACTTTTTGGTATTAGTATTGATATATATATATACTGAGGTTGGGCGTATAAAATATTCGTACAAACAATCATAAAAGTAAAGCGACACACAATTTATGCTTCAACAAGCGAATTTTGGAACATATTTAAATACTAACAATTGTTTTTTAAAAGAATTACATTCAAACAATATGAAATCATTAAACCACACTAATGAATTGCAAAAATTCTATTTAAAATTTTCGAACTATGAATAAGTCTTAAAATTGTATTTGCCAAACAAAATATTACAATGAAAATGTGTCACTTATTATTTTTATCAATAATTGCTTTATTTTGTGGTTCGTTCTTTCAGATGTTTATAAGTCATTTTTAGATATATTTTACTGTTTAGGCAGGAAATGGGAAAATGTGCCGAATTTTACAAAAAATTGAGATTTAATCCAGTTTCTCAGTCAATAACTTGTTCGTTATTTTATAAATAAAAATTGTGGGTATACACGAATTATCTACGATTAATTCTGATTCGAATTGTTAAAATTTCACATAAATTCATTCAGCAGTTCTTGAGTTTTCCGGCAGCCACAAACATGCTAACTTTTTAAAATTTTCATCTTGTATTTATAATATATTAATTAATGCATTAATTTTTATAAGATATATATTTATCATATTAAATTCATCAAAATCGTTATTATATTACTTTAACAGCATAAAATATTAAAAAAGTCACACCAATCATAAAATACCACGATTACCCCATTAAAATCTTTGTTACCATCGAAATACAAGAAATACCCACATATTAAAATTTCTCAACAAAAATGCAACGCAGCATTGGCATGGAATGTTAAACGCACGAGGAAATAGAAAATTCTCTACCTACAAATTTTATCGTACTTAACCGCAGCTTTTTTAGATCTTTACGGGATGAGGTCGAAACAAAGTCTAAGGTCGAATTTAGTGTTACTTCATAAAAGCTCGTTGTTTCTAGTCTAGTTGTCACAGGCCGACCTAACGCGCTATTGAGTTTTGGGCATAATTATCTCGTCTTTACAATTTTGATTAATAAAAAATTTCGTGCCGGGACGTTGCCGGGACATAGCCCCATGGAACATAGTCCCAAATTTCAAATTTCAAATTTGGGATTATGTCCTCAAAAAAAAAGAATTCAAATTTGGGATTATGTCCCAAAAAAAAAGGGGACATATTCCCAAAAGGAATTTGGAATTAATACCGCTTCAAAAGGGGACATAATCCCGAATTCGGATTAATTTATGTTTTATACTTAATTTGTATACTTAAACATACGCGATATTTAAGTAAGGTAAATATGCCTGAATTAACAACTTTCCGTACAAAGGCAAATTATTTCGTCATAATCAAATTTATTTGCCCTTGTTTTTTTTTTAGACTGAACCAACGCTCAGGGGATGCTCCCTATAAATGCGTAAGCATTGTGTTGATTCGGAAGATGGGTGATAGTTAGTTGGAGGGTGGATAGATGGAGTAGTGTCGGTGAAGATTTGTTTTGAATTTGCACAGCTCAAAACTGCCGGGAAACACGCTCGCAGGGAGACTATTCCACAACTTAACCGCGCGACTAAAGAACGAATTATCGCGGTAATGCGAGGTTCTATTAGGCATCGATGCAATGGTAAAGGGGTGGGCTTGGACAGCTGCCCGAGTGGACCTGGGAAACACACGAGCTGGTGGCGTCAGGCCATGTATCTCCCTTGAACACTTCCCATGGTAATACCTATACAGAAGGCTTAGGAAACCTACATTACGTCGATGCTTAAGAGAGTTGAGAGAGGATGAAATACTTTCGTCTCCTATCAAATATATCGCACGACGTTGAATTCGGTCCAGAAGCTCCAAATAAGATCTTGAAGCCCCTGCCCAAATGTGCGAATTGTACTCCATTTTCGGCCTAATATATGAGGTGTAGATCATGCGAAGATCAGCTGAAGTGAAATATTTTTTGCACCGTTTTAGAAAACCTAGGCACTTGCCCGCTTCTTTCGACACATCGAAAATATGATCATTCCAACGAAGATCAAATCTAATCGATATGCCCAGAACGTCAAGAGCGGCTGATTCCACAAGATCCACACCATTCATATTGAGGGGTGCTAAGGGGCAATCCATCCGCTTGTGGGTTAACAGGCAGCACTGAGTCTTGCTTGCATTGAACTCTACTCTAATAGCAAGACCCCACTCGGAGATTTTTTGTAGATCATTTAGGAGTGTGTCATTCATATTTTGCCTTTTTCTCTCAATCTCCATAGAGCTTGGGCGTTTACTAAATGAATATGAATGACAAATGCTGCTGTCGTCCGCAAACGAATGTATTGGGTTATGCGTCAACGACAGAAGGTCGTTGATAAAAACCAGAAACAAGGTGGGCGATAGAACTGAACCCTGCGGTACTCCTGCGTTGATGGCGTGCTTCTCGGACGAAATACCGTCAACTACGACTCGGATCGTTCTGTCCTTGAGAAAACACGTGATCCATCGAGCAAAATCACCACCAAAACCATATGCAGCAAGTTTTGACACGAGCGCGTTATGCCACACTCGGTCGAACGCTTTTGAAATATCCAGAGCAACAACCCTGCTCTCGCCGAAAAAGTGAACGCATTTATTCCATTCCTCGGTTAAGAACGCCATAAGATCACCAGTAGAGCGAGCCCTACGGAAACCATATTGACGGTCACTGAGCAGTTGGTTGTGCTCCAGATAGTTCATAACGTTGAAGTTTATTACGCTCTCCATAACTTTGGAAAGCGTAGAGCATATTGCAATGGGTTGGTAGTTTGCAGGGTTCGTGGCATCACCCTTTTTAGGTACCGGCTGGACATTTGCCACCTTCCAACAAGATGGAAATATTCCTGTTCTGTAGGAGATGTTGAAAAGGTTGCGCAAAGGCCGAGCCAGCGAAGAAGCACACATTTTAAGCACAATTGGCGGTATGCCGTCAGGACCAGAGGCTTTGTTTACGTTGAGATTTGTAAGGACCCTTTTAACTGCTCTCGTTCGAAAGTATATCTCCTGCATTGCAGAAGATCCACCCCTAACAAAGGGCAGTGGGTAATTGCTATCTGAGAGAGTGGAATTTTGAGCAAACAATCTAGCCAATAGGTTTGCTTTATCAGCCGAGTCAGTGAAGATTTGGTCATCTTTTAAAGGAGTTGGAATCGATGATGATGTCTGATTCTTCACTCTTTTAACAAATGACCAAAAATTTTTGCTCCCTTTGGGGCAGAGAAGAACCTGTTCTCGAATGCGAGCTTCGTGCAGAAACTTTTCGCGTTTTAAAATTGCATTACAGCGATTCCTTGTCTCGATGCGAAGTCTTTTAGTATCAGTATTCTTGTTAGAACGCCAATTTTGAAAGGCTTCCTCTTTGGACCTGACTGCAATCCTGCAAGTCTCATTAAACCATGAGTGGTCTTTTGGTTTAATGCTTCTCATCTTATTGGGAATGAAAGACCGCATACCCAATAAAATAATTTCTTGTATCATGACAGCCGCGGCATTCACAGTTCTATCAGCGAAACATAATTTCCAATTGTAGTTGCGATAAAAATTATTTAACGCAGTCCAATTTGCCCTTCCATAAAACCATGCAGTCCTCTTCGGGGCTTTAGGCGTAGAGGTGCAGGGGTTAGAATATGGAAAAACAGCGGAGATGGTACAATGGTCCGAGTTACCAAGAGGTGCGTTGACACTCACATCATATTTTTCATGATTTTTCAATTCAGAAAAAGGTCAAGGGTATTATGGCTATGCATATCACTTTGAGGAAAAAAAGTGGGTTCCTTCACTAGTTGAATCAATTGGTTCGATTCAGCAAATAGCTCAACATATTGCCCAACAGGTGTCAATGGGCCCGAGTGACGTAACCAAGCCGGGTTGTGGACATTGAAATCGCCTGCTACAACGATCTCACTGTCAGGAAACAACCCCAAAATATGCGTAATCGAATCAGAGAGAGAGTCCAGTTTGTTAAAAGTGGGCTCTCTCCCTAGATTCGGGCTTCTATAAATAAAACAAAAATGCAGCATGTGAGAGCGAAGCCTGAACCTAACCCACATTGAGCTAAACTCTGGATCGGTCACGTTCAGACTCCTCTCACACTGGTATGCTACATCCGTTCTTATAAAAAGGGCGATGCCTCTATGCAAAGAAAACAATGGCAGTAAGCGGTACCCAGGTATATGAAAATCCAGTGGATCTGCATCCTCGGCCACCTGGGTCTCGCCTAGTGCCATTATTTGAGGCCTATGTAGAGTACAATGAACATATACCGAGAAAAAATTCGCCCTCAGTCCACGAACATTGCAAAAATCTATGCGAAAATTACCCGACATTTCCGCACCATGCAAATATCAAACAAATAAGGGCATATAAGATAATTAGTTACGGCTGCAAGAGAATTGCAAAACATGAGCAATACAAAAGTACTGAAGCGAGTGTTATGCCTTTACTTCAGCACAATTTAGCCCACTGTGCAACTCTACTTACAAACGTAACTAATGGGAGCGGATAGTGAAGAAAACGGACCGAAAAAACAACAACAATAACTTACACAGCGAGGAGCATAGAAAAGCCCCTCGCGTGGTCAGCAAAAAAACTCAAACGCTGTCCAGCGATGTTGATGCTGCAGCTGGCGGCTCTCCGCAAAACAGGTTTTGCTGGTGAGTTGCTGTTGATGTGGTTGCTGGAGTCACGGTGTTGTTGTTTGTTTTGCTTCAGTTTATTAATTTTTGTGTTTGCTTTTTTTTTATTCTTTCTTTTGAAAATGCGTCAGTTTTTATTGCTCAGTTTAATTTTTAAAATAAAATTAGATAATGTTTTTTTTAATTATTATTAAATTTGGTAATTTAATTTAGTTAGTTGAGTTTAGTTTAGTTTAGTTTAATTTAGTTGAGACAAAAAACATTTTGAACACTTGACGGAGATTAAAACAAATTTCACACACGAAACATTTAATAGAAACAATAACAATCAACTGCAACATTAAAATTAAAATTATTGTCGGGGACGGACGGACGCACGTCTACGCCCTATGAAATCACGAACTCAACTCAACTTGTACGGAATGGTGATAACAACTTGAATTTTTCAAATAACTATTTACTAGTTTACCTAAATGATCAAAGAAGAAAGCGTCGGCGCTATGAAAAATCGCCCAAAAAAAAAAAAATCGCCCGTTGGACTTACTGAGGGTTGTAATCCCGCCTATTAAGAAATAAATTATATCCAGAAGTACTGTAGACAGCGATAATTTTCTTTTTAATTGACGGGATTACATTACTCAGTAAGTCCAACGGGCTATTTTTCTTTTTTTTGGGCGATTTTTCATAGCGCCGACACTTTCTTCTCCGAATTTTTTTTTTTTTTTTTCTTAGATCAACTGACGCTGTGGTCAGTTTTTTTTTAAAAATTATGTTTACAAGCCGATAAAAATCGACCCAGCGCCACCTAGGGAGATCTAAAAAATCAAAAAATTTTCGGAGGACCACACGAACACATGTTGTGAATATTAAGGTGGATAGCTTTAGTGGTTCAGCTGTGATGGTCAAAAATACATACGCACCAACGTTAAAATTATGCCTTGAATTTTGTGAATTTTTTCTTTCGGAATTTTTTACTATAAATTTTTATATAAAAACGTATAAATGTGTGACTGATTTTAGGTTGAATCGGATATGAGGATTTCATTTCTGGCATCAGTTTTGCTCTAGCTGCGCACGTTTATATACAAAATTTTTGTAAAAAAAATTTCTAAAAAAAAAATTCAAAAAAATTGAAGATGTGATAGGGAAAAGTACACTACAGTTTTCCCCCTTTTTTAATAACTTTTTATGTCGGATTTGAAAATCGCCCAGGCAACATAGGTTTGCAAATCGACCCAGCCTATTATATATGTTCTCTTTGAACGTTGAATATTAATGGATGTACGTTCACTCCAAAGTTAAAAAAAAACAAACAAATTTTTGAAAAACCGCGCTGTAAGACGTAATAATATGTTAAAGCATTATCGCTTTTTGTAGATATGCCAAATAATAAAAACCCTTATAAGGAGATATTGTCTTAATATACAGAATGTGCAACACTGCTTTTTCATAATAGCATGGTCTCGCGCTCACAGATTCTGTACATCTACGCTCTTCATCCTCTCAAAATTTTAAGCTCCTCTTTTCGCTTCACTACGAACTCATCCAGCAGACGATAAAATGCACTGCCTGCCCTCTGTCGACGAACGGGTTAGAATTCTGGACGGCACTAATTTAAAGCCATTCATTCGACCGATAATTTAGGCAATTCCCGCTGCAACTCTACAAGCAGTAATGAATAACTTTTTGATAAGATGGTTCACGTGCGTCACCGAGGGTGAAGGCCATTTTAATAAAATTATTTTAAATGCCATTACCCAATTGACTTAGTAAAAATATGTTTTTTTCAAATTAATTAAGAAAAATAAGTGGCATTAATTTAACAAAAACTTATTTGAGTTTCTTAAGAATGTATTCTATTAGGTTACAAATGGGCTCTTAAATCAAAGGAGTGTTCATTTGAAACAAAAAATTTAAATAGATTATTTTTTTGCATCCTGGCGGGTCTACTACTTTCACAATATAAAATTTAAATATTTTTATTAAAAATTAACAAAATGGCAGACTTCTAAACAAAATTTTCAAAAATTGGGTTTTATGTTTTTTTTATAAAAATTGGAAAAATTATTGAATTAATTAATTCTACTACTTGCCAGAGGTGTGTACAATAACGTATTAAAATTGCAGCCTAAACAGCTCAATAGAAATTTTTTTAAAAACCGATAAAAAATAGGTTTTCTCAAGAAAAATGCTTTTATGTACAGTTTTAACAACATACAGCGCGCAATTATGAAATGATCTCGACTATGTGATATAACTTCGTTAATATTTTAAATTTTGGTCTGAAATTTTTACACTATACTCCCAATATATTGTTCTTTTCATAAAAAATTCATAAAAAATCATTTTATTTTTTAATTCGAACACCAGAATACGTTCTTAACCCATTAGTGCATAGACGAAACTCTAAAAGTCAGGAAGATGAAATTTTCTGAACCGTGTTATTTTTACCGTCTTTTTAAAGGACGCTGTGCATAGAATACCATACCATAGAATACCATTCATCTAAAAAAACACACGTTTTGAAATTTTTAAAAAATATTTCTATATGAGTTTTTTCGAATTGGAGATGAGTATTATATATTAATGAAAAATTAATTGTTTTTTATTATTTTTGCGGTATTGTTGCATTGTGGTAAGCCATAAAGCAGTCTTTTGAATGAAGTGGACGATGGCACTTTACACAAATGAATTTTGATTTTAAGCCACAATGACGACAACGACGTTGATTAGGAATGAAGTTAGCCCAATGTTGATACCCATCATATCTAGCATCATCGCTGACAAAAGTTGTATTTATAGAAGAAAAAATTATATAGTAGAACTACCGATTTTACTTGGTTACCGGACAGACGTAGTCTTTTTTATGGTAGTTCCAAAATAAGGTCTGAATCAGAGTCCGAATCAGAATCATCTTCGTTTGCAGTAATATAATATAACTCTGCTTCAGTATTCATCAAATGACGCCCGACATGGTTAAGAGGAGATATACTTGGTGCAATCTCACCAAAATATAGAAGAATAAGAATATCCAAGAATATCCTCAAGAATATCCAAAATCTTTATTATAAATAAGTATTTATAAATAAACACAATTAAAGTTATGTGGAACACTTTCCTATAAAATGATTAGATGAATGGTATTCCATGCACGGTGGCCTTTATAAAGGTCAAAAAAGTTTTTAGAAAAAATTTACACAAATGTTGGCATTACCGGAATAAAAAGTATATCTGATAAATGTTGACACATGGTAAATAATAAAAAAAAAACCTTTTTCACACAATACCAATCACCATTTTTATAAAATTTAAAAATTTACATTCGAGCCCTTTGCATTTACCTCGAGATATTTGCACTTTTTTCTTATTAGAAATTGTCACTTTGATGCTTGATAAAATCTGACTTGAGTAAACTTTAAGAAAACAGCTGATTTTTTATTTTAATATAACTTAATATTTGTGCAAAAAGCTAAACTATTTCACAGAGTTGCGAATTGTGTTTTAATAATTTAGGATTTTCTTACTGTCCTTTTTAAAGGCCGCTACACACTAATCTATGGAATGAATGTAAGAAACTATGAAGACAATATTATGTGCTTCGGTAAAAATTATACCAGCACCAATAAATATACTCACATTTTATTGATATAAATAAGGGTTTTAAATAATACTTATTAATACTTACAGACCAAAAAACTTTTTAAAAAAATGCTGTTCTGATTTTCGTTTATATTTTTAACTCATATTTATTTTATTCGTTTTTCATTTTCAACCCTTGGTATGAATATTTAAACATTCAACTTTTTTTGCAAATCTTCAAAGATTTTCTGCTACTACGAAAAAGGCATAAGAAATATAAATAATTTGTTTTTATTTTTCATCATTATTTTCATCGTAAGCTTCGTCGTTAAACCAATGGTATAAAATTCCCTCTTAAATATCCTCTTTTCATGCATTACTTTTACATTCTAATCCAACATCTTTTCATTGGTATTGAAATGATATGTAGGAGAAATGCTCCCAATGGAACCAATGACTTTTTTTTAAAATTCAAACAAAAAAGTTTAATAACATCCTTTCCATTTATTAAGTTAAATCTATTAAAATTTAGCTTCAATAAGAGATAATATTTATTTTTGGGATCAAAAATATGATGAAAAAATAGATTTTATACTAGCTTTGAATTTTCCTCGTTTTAGTCACTGTTTTCCCCGAAATCCCAAATTCATTAAAATCCCGAAAACGAAAAAATTCTAACGGATGGCTGCTGTCTCCAAATGCAAATACGATGAATTTTAATAAAGAATATTGCAATTCGTCTTTAAACAAATTTTGTCTTTCTAGATCTTAATAAGGAAATTATGTTTTATTAAGAAAATTGGATAGGTTTTTTCATGTGCATGACATTCATGACGGCATTTTGAGTGGATAATAACCGATACTTAATTAACTAAGTAATTTACCAAAAGCTCTTAGATTAAAATTTTTATCATCCGTTAATATTTCTTTTTTAAAGGATTTTTAATAAATTAATTAATTCTAGCCTTATTCCTTCTACTTACTACAAATACAATCTTCATCATTCATGTTTCACAAAAATGTACTGGTACTCCTTTTTTCACTTATGTAATTGTGTCATGAAATGTTTTCTTGCATCAAATAAATTAATGTATAAAAATGTTTAAATCGTCTAATTTATGAATGAACATACTTTTATGGCAAATATTGTGAAGCCATAATGATTTTTTGCTCGTTGCGCTAATTTGTAGGCCATAATTTTAACTCTCATACATTTTGTTTTTTTTAATGCCAGAAATCTCTATTTTATTCAATACCCGTTTATTAAAATCGAAACTTTCTCCAGATTAAAACAAAAATTCTTTATTTCATACTTCGTTCTTTTTAAAAGATATTCATCGAATTCTCATACAATGGAAATCCTTACATGTAGCGTATAACAATGTCTAGTCATCTTATAGTCACCTTCAGCTCCTCCCCTCATCCAGCTGTGGCTGTTTAACATTTTTTTAACGACTTCCATAAGAGATGCCAAAGAATCCATCCGAATGGTTTGCGTTTACAATGTATTGTGTTTCATTGTTTTTGTTGTTGTTGTTGTCTTTTATCGCAGTGACTGCGGCGCAGACTCAAAACTCTGATGTCCCTGGGTTGGGTCACAGTTTGTTGTTGAGTAACATGAGAATTTCTGAACTGGTAACGAGCATTTCCTAGATGCTCGGAGGAACAGACGGACGGTCATACAAACGCACAAATGGGAATAATTTATGTAAATGCGTTATCTCATTCCTATACGAGAAGCCGAATTCTTCTTTTTTTATGCTATGCTGGTCTGGTCAAGACAACTTGACGTACCGCATTGAATAACAATTTCAAAGATGGCCGCATCCCTGTCTGACTGCCTGCCAGCATCGTCTGTTCTTCAACACTACACATTTTATATTTGAAGCACATCGTCTTAAGTTGATTCTTGCTTTTGTTAAATTCTTTTTTAGTTTTTTTTTTCTTCCTCGCTACGCGTTCAATTACAAGCCCATAAATTTTCATTTTCATCTGACAGATGACAAGATATAAAATGGTTTAAAAGCAAAGAACGACCCATACTGCCGTGGCTTGGACACTCTTTGCCACAGCGTTTTTCATTCGGTGCACTGCTGCTCAATCTCAGCTCAATTCGGTTTGCCTTCTCATAAAAGAGCCAAGTTTTAATTTCAGCCGGAGCGATCAGATTACGCGGCTTTGGAATGGAAAGCAAGAATGGTGGACCTGTTCTTAGTTGTTGTTTTTGTTTTTATTTTTTATTTGAATGGATTAAATGTTGCTTTTTTATTGACATCAAAAAGCATTAAATAAAAGAGTTCCCACTTTTATATTCAGATTACTTTTTTGATTTTGGAAATAATTGATTTTACATTAAAAATACGTAAAGATACATATTTTAGCATATATGTGTTATGATTGGGGGGGACTCTTTCTTATGTTGACCAGTTTTGAATTCGGTCCCTTTTTGTGTATTTTAGAATAAATTACAATTTACTGCTGAATCGATAAAAATAATCTAGATGTTTTCTTAATTACTATATTTTATAAAAAAAAAAACATTACTATGCTTTTATATATTAATCTTTATTAAGTTTACGGAATTTGAATGTTAAAGCTTTACCCAATTTTAAATATATAACAAAAATTTATTTACATACTAGAGTTTTATATATTGCCTAGGACTTTTGGGGTTTGACCAGTTCTTATATGCGTTGGAATATTGTTTTTTAATACCAACTTTCAATTAGTTTTCTTGATATACTCATATTTAGCTGGTGCACGATGATTTAATTCAATTGTAATTTTACTTTATCTTATTTTACTGAAAAACTATTTAAAAACTCAAGAAAATAAGAATATTTAGATAAAAAAATTCGAGTGAAATTGGTTTAAGGGCAATAAAAATATTTGTAATTCTTTATTTAGCGAATTTTATAAAAAGAAAGAAAACTAAACTTTGCCCCAGTCGAAGATAACTCCTGTCTATTTTATATTAAGTCTAAATTATGTGTGTAGTTTTACTTTACTTAACCCTTGTGTTGACACTTGACTCACCGGTGAGCCACATATTTTGTATGGGTTACAAAGCGTTTTCATACATTAAGTCCGGGGAATTAAGTTCGATCGTGATTCTATTGATTCATTTCCTCAGTTTTATTGTATTAGTTGCAAAGGATTATTTTAGTACCATGAAGGCAAATAAGCCATACCTGCCGGAAGAGCTCAAGCTAAGTCGCTAAAGTGATCTATACTCAACAGAGTTTGGTTTCCTGCAGAATGACCCTGCTATCATTTGTTCATATGTCCCACAAAAAACACCAGCAATAGCAGTTGTTCTTCTTTCAACTCTTCATTATAACAAATCCATTTCAGGTAATAAAGATTTTGTGGTTCTTTTTTTCATTTTTCTTTGAACCGAAAATAATTATGGACTAATTATGAACTACCACAAGCACAAAGATGTTGTTGACACCATGGATAAAATATTAACTGAATAATCCACCAAGGGGACTCTTCGCAGGCACCGCAGCGTTGGAAACCTTTGTTATTACCACGCTAAAATTGAAAATAATGCCAGGAGGCAATAAGAAACGAATTATCGCCGCAAGTATCTACAGGAGCTAGTCAGTCCCCACGTAATGCGTCAAATTATAGATAGGGCACAAAATTAAAAAGTCTAGATGGGCAACATCTGGAAGTGATTTGCAAAGTATGCTCGGATACAAATAAGGCACCTTTGAATTCATAGATGTTAGTCAAGCTCCAAAAACGAATGCCCAGGGATGAGTCAATTTTCTGGAGGCTTATACTTCGGCTAAAATTGGCTGCTACATCAACTGTCCAATCGAAAATGGTAACATAAATACACAAACACATACATAAATACATTTCAAAGCTTTTGCTGTTCAAAACATTTTATTTGTATCTAATAAAATACCTAAAAACTTCGCTTAGGTAGCGAAGTAGCATAATCTTATATTTTTGCTATATAAGATTGCGACCGATCAGGGAACATGTTCAGTGAGCGCATACATTCAGCCCGAAAGTTGTGCAACAGTTTCTTCCGCTGAAAGCAGCCAATGCATTGCCAATAAAAAAAAATGTTTAGCCTTACAATAAGCTTTCTATACAGGTCCGTCCTCAAGGTGGATTTTGAGGTTAAGGCTTTAATGGAGAATAAATATTAAAACATTTGCACAATAACTCCAAATTAACACCTTAAAAAAAATTGCGCGGTAAAGTCCCCTATTGATATAAAAAATGTTACACGCAAACCCAAACCCACCCCCCACTAGAAAATCCTGCAAGAGGTGTTTATATACCTCCTCCAATACCTTATATACATCGTGCGGTACAAAATGTACCTAACAATACCGAGTGTAAGGTAGAATTGACTCCCCATACAAAATGTATGGAAGGCTTGGTGGCTCACCGGTGAGCCAGGTGTCCACCAAAGGAGTGTAGAAATGCTTTCAACACAAGGGTTAAGTCAAAAAAATTTAGAACTCGTCAAAAGATTTACATGCAGTTTAGACCTTAGATCTGAAACGCACGGAAACAGACCTATTGTAAACGCACGGCTAGAAATATTGTACTAAAATTGAAATCTTCCCTACTACACATAAGTCCACACCATCTTTGGTTTCAAATCTATTATTTGCCAAATACTAAATGGTTTTAATATTTAATATGATTTTAATACAGCTTTGGTCTTAAATTGAGTACACGCTTGGATAAAAATATTTTTAAAAATACCGTGAAATTTGAACCCACGTCATCCAGTTTGTAAGTTCACTACTCTAATCACTGGTCTATTGGGATATATGGAACAAAAACAATAAATAAACATATGAACCGAATCGCCTAATATTGAGTCTTAGCATTGCCAGGCTAACTTTTACGGCTCCAAATCCAAATTTAGTAATCAAATGTACTAGAATTTAGTCTAAATTTTATTAAAAACAAATAATAATGCAGAATTGCTCTTAAAATAAGACCAAAAAGCTAAAATTGGAGCTATAAAATTTCTTTGATTTAAATTTTAGTACAGCAAAGTTTTAATTTTGAGTAAAAATGCAGTAATATTTTAGCTGGACAAAAATTTAGTCCGAAATTTTTAACCGTGTAATATTATTCTAAAAGTGTTTTAAACAGGAACTTAAACCAAACTTCAGCGGGTTCAAGGTTCATAAATAAGTGAAAACTTAAATCCAGGTTTGAGTTCTTATGTAAAAAAAACTGCTGTGCATGGTGTGAGAACTGCATGAGAAAAAAATATTAGAAAACAGAAATATTTCTTACGTGCGAATAAAATAAAAATAAATTAAAAATAAATAATAAATAAAATAAAATTACACGCTCCGCAAGACGACGTCAAGAGACCTTTTTCAGCCTTGAAATTCGTTTTCCCCACAATGACCAATTTAAAAAAAAAATAACTTGAAAAAGGTATTATAGTAAATATTCTATGTTGACATTATATGATTTAAATACAAATTCTAAATGTTTGATAGTTTAAATCATACTTGACCTTAAGCTCAATAAACGATTTTAAACTATCAAACAACTAGAATTTGTATTTAAAATCAAGTATGACTATCAAACATTTAGAATTTGTATTTAAATCATATAAAGTCAACATAATAAATAAAGAGGTCATATAGGAAACAACTTTAATCAATTGGAAGAGCTCGACCAAATGGAAACAGCTGAAAACAAAATCAGCAAAAATCTAAAAACAACTTCAGTAAACATGCTTTGTTAGTGGAGACTTCCAGCTGGCTGTTGGACTCCATATAATAACATAAGCATAGAGACAAAAATAAAGCAAAAATACAACAACATATGTGAAATTATGAAATTGAGAAAAACTGAGAAATTGACACTTCAAATCTCATCGCCCCTGTGGTGCAGTGCGTTAGTGCGCGCTTGCACGGGTATCACAAAGATTTCTGATGAAGCCTTTAGCCAGGCCGAAATTGCAATAAAATCAGCTAGTGATTTTTTCCTTTTCATATTGAAAACTTTGTTGTTGTTGTTGTTGTTGTTGTTGTTGTTGTTGTTGTTGTTGTTTCTTTCGAAAGATTCGTTAGAACATTTAATTGTTCTATCTTTGACCTTAAGCTCAATAAACGATTTTAAACTATCAAACAACTAGAATTTGTATTTAAAATCAAGTACGATTTAAACTATCAAACATTTAGAATTTGTATTTAAATCATATAAAGTCAACATAATAACCAAAGAGGTCATTTCGGAAAAAAATTTAATAGTATATATACTTTACAAACTAAGCAAATTTTTTTTTATTTTAAACAAAAAGTTTTAAAATGTTTTCTGTTTTACATTAATTCTAGCCCAAACACTACTTTTTCATAATTCTATTCCCTGGCTTAAAACTTTAAATCATCTCTTTTTGATAAAAGGGTGTATCACCTTCCAAACATATATTAGGTACATAAAATTGCGATAGCTTACCAGATTGGGCAATAGACGTGGCAAAACTTTTCTTAAATAAAATATTTTACAGTTTTTTAATTACAGAAGCTATTATCTTAAAATAATGGTTTTTATTTGAATATTTCCATATATTGGCTGAAAACTGATTATATTCTTAAAAAAGCACATGGCAATACTAACAATGAAAGCTAAAATTTGGAAGTTATGGGATCTATAACAACAACAGTTAATTTAGATAGTATCTTTTTAAAATTTGACTTGATAGGACAATAGGTAAATGACAGAAAAGTGATTGGTACAGTAAAAAATAGGACAGTTTTACAAAAAATGGAGCGGTACTTGAAATTAATCAATCAGCCATCTAGTCACAGACTTGACTTAATAAGAAAACTAATTTTATACTCCATATACCATATACTACTCAAGATTCCGACGCGACATATTTCAATCTATTGTAAAGTTTTTCATTTATTATGTTGACTTGAGTTTTTAATTTTTGTTATGAAAGAAGTATATAAATATTTTCTGAAGTTATATGCCGAGTTTGCTTAATAATACAAACTTTTTGTGCACTCACAGTTGACATAAATGTTGCAGACGTGACTACTAAGCAAAGTTTATAAAATATATATTTATTTACGTTATTTTTACTATACTCAATTTTTTTTAACAATTTGATGTTATTGCAATTATTTTTAAGTAAAAATTCAACATTGCAATCTTGCAAGTTACGTCTATTGCAAAAATAAAAAGTTGCTTAAATTTGCAAAAACTAAGTAGCACAGAAACTCCCATTTGCAACATTTTGTATTTATATTTACACAAAGAAAAATGGTTAATACTTTCATTTATAACACACTTTTATAAGGTTAAAAAGTCATTTTGAGCATTTTTAATTTTCCTGGCATGGTTGACCAACTTTTGGAAAAGTCCACATGTGTTTCAAGGTATATGAGAATTTAAAAAAATAGAAAAAACTTGCTTGAAAAAGATTAACACAATTGTTGTAAATTTTAAAATCGCGTGGATTTTTCAGTGAATAACAATCACAAACGACAGAAAACCTTTGATCTCAGCTAATGATTTTCAAATTCTTACCTACAAGCTGAAATATTCCACTGAAATACCTGTTACCATATATACATCAATATCTATATCTATATCTATCTATATCTGTATCTATATTTATATCTTTATCTATCTATATCTATTTTTACTTTTATATAATATTTAAGAAAAAATTTTGAGTTACGACTTTACTCCAAAAGTACTGGGCCAATTTTTATGAAAAAAAAACAACTTGTAAGTATGTATCATATTTGTGCTACAGATTTATTTAGAGGTACTTTTCTTTAAGTATAATAATAAAACTATTTAATTAAGGTATTAAGTTTTTTAAGAAATCATCCCAGCTGCCACGCAATGCTTATTCGTTATCTTTTGACGCGTTTGTGTTGCGAGAGTTTCAATAAACTCCATGTTGCTCTCTATTTTTTGCTTTCTCATCGCGCTCAGCTGGCACAGCGAAACAAAAAGAAAATTGATGAGCCTCGAGCAAGGCGAAAAGTGAGATACATATAAACATAGTACAACTAGACAAGGTAGCGTTAAGGGGCTTCTTCACAATATAACGGTTGTACAATCGCTTGCTGTGCAGCAGTTGGCAGTTTCAACCATTCGACCGTGCAATATTGCAACCAACTCGTCGCATGCTTGCATCCACACAATACAATAATCGCATGCAACCGTCAAATAGCAGCCGATATTGGTACAATCGTTGTATTGTGTAGAAGCCCCTTTAGGGGGGAGAGCCGGTGACCGAAACTGTATTTTGTATTTGTATTTTGGGTTATATTGTTGACAAATAAGATTAAATCTTTTGAATGCAACATAGACGAAAATAACAACATTATATATTATAAAACTAACTAAAACTAACTTAAACTAACGTCTTTCTAACGTGTTGTACATGTTAGAAAGACAATATAGTATTTAAGAATTAATAACAATTAAAAGTGTATAACATAATGTAAAACACTTAAAAGTTAATCATGAGAATAAATCAAAAGAATAGAAGTTAAAGGAGAGAAGAATACAAAGATATAGTAGGTTTTTAAGAAAAGTGTTCGAAAACTAAATGCTTAAAGGTATGTCTAGTAGTATTATTTTTTATATTTGTGGGTAGTGAATTCCACGATCTGATTGCGCTTACAAAAAACAATCTACTGGAGTTGATGAAATTATGTCTGGGAATCATGCCTCTGCTAGATCAATAATAAGATAGTTTTTCGAACAAGTATGTAGGACTCTGTGTAATGATTATTCTATGCAGGAACACACAGCTTCTTGCTTTGAGATGACTTAATAGGCCTCTTCCAAGTAATTGTTTCGAAAACATAGTTATATGGTCATATTTCCTTAGGCCATAAACGTAGCGAGCAGCATTGTTGAAGGCAACTATAAGCTTTTGCGCCGACCAAGAATCAAGCTTGCAATATACTGTTTCCGAATAAGTAATTAAAGGTAACAAGAGCTGCAATACCAATTTTCGTCTAATTTCTACGTTCACAAAACTTTTAGTTATTCGCAGGCTTCGCAGGCCAAAATAAACTTTTTTAAGACAAGAGTTAATAGGATCCTCGCATGACAGAGTTGAATTTACTATATAACCGAGGTTAGTTACTTTGCTAACAAAATTGAGCTTCACGCTATTGAGAAGAATTGGAGGCAAATCTTGAACAAAAAGCATATTTTTCATGATTGGTAAAACATGTGACTTTAAAGGTTTTAACATGAGTAGATTATTCTTTGCCCATTCAGCTATCATGTTTAAGTCCTCGTTAACTTTTGCACAAAGAGCCTCTATCAGACCGATTGGCCTGGACATATACAACTGGAGGCCATCAGCGTAAGCGTGCATTTTAACGTGCTGACACCTTATAAAGATGTCATTGGAAAACATTGTAAATAACAATGGGCCAAGAACTGAGCCTTGCGGTACTCCGCTACCTATAGTTTTAAGCTCAGAAAAATTTAACCCAGATTTAACTTTTTGTGATCTACCAACCAGATAGTTATTTATTAGACGAACAGCAGCCTCAGAAAAGCAAAAAATTTGCAAAAGTTTTCTACGTAGTATTGAATGATTGACTGTATCAAAAGCTTTTGTAAAGTCTAGCAAATAAAGTAATGTAATGTGACCCATATCATACGGAACTCTGATATCATCAAGTATTTTGACCATTGCAGTCGAACAGCTGTGACCAGGCCGAAAACCAGACTGGATATTAGACATTAGTCCAGAAGTGCGTACATGATTAGAAATCTGCTCTGCCATGAGCGACTCACAAACTTTAAACAAACAAGATAGCAGACTTATTGGTAGAAAGCCATATGGTTGACAAGCGAATGATTTTTTTGCAATGGGAATTATAATTGCTACTTTCCAATTTTCAGGGTAGCATGAAGAAGTGAAGCAATTATTTATTATATGGGTAAGCGGACCAATAACAAAAGGCAACAAGAGTTTAATAAATTTAATTGAAATACCATCCACCCCAGAGGCGTTTGATTTGATTTTGATCAGACAGCGCGCAACATCTAGCTCATTTATATAATCTTACAGCAGAGGTAGCCTCGTTTCTTGCTTTTTTGTATGCTCCCAATTTAAAGTAGTGGGATTGCGCTTTCATTTGCTGTAAGCTTTAACGGGTTTTTATGGCTTGTTTTACAGAAGGTGTGAACCAAGGACAAGAGGTATTTATAATCCGGCTCGTACGAACGGGTACATGCGTATCAAAAAGAGCATTAATCTTATTGATAAAAAAGCTCAGTTTTTTATCCATTGTATTTAATTACTAACAATCCGTCCAGTTTGTTAGAGTCAGATCAGTATTCAATAGAGCATAGTCTATGGACTTAAAGTCACGATAAGAAAAGTACATTTAACTAGTTTCAGGGACAAGAGGTGCGATACAGACATTTAACAAACAATAGATGAGATCGTGATCAGATACGAAAGATATCTGATCAAAGAGCAAAACAGACGATGAATTTGATACGACAAAGATGTCTAATAGACTGGGTTGAGCATTGTTTGCAAAATGAGTTGGCATCGAGCTTTTTACTAAATTGAGACCGAATTTAGATAAAATTGCTATCTACTGCAAAAATTATCTAAAAACCAAAATTCTTAGCATGTCGTGTCAATCTAGTGTTGAGTTTTTAAATGTTGAGTTGACATGTAGTAACCATAGTAAAGTTTAAATGTCCTGTGTGTATAATCCTTGTCGTAATTGTATTCTTGAGCGCTTATTTGCAACATTGTCTTATTGTATTATGGACTATGAATATTTTGTTTTATGTGGGGATTTTAATATAAATCTGTTGCACAATGATAGCGTGTCAAGAAATTTTCTTCGAGCTGCTGTCTAGTAATGTTGGCGAGGTCATCCCATTCTTACTCAGATTTCGTTCGAAGATCAACGTAATGGGATTAACAGATAATCAAATATGCAATGTCGACGAAACGGGATTATTTTATTGCAGTCTTCCAGACAGAACATATGTCGCCGCTTGCGAAAAAAAGCTCCAGGGCATAAAATACTAAAGGAACGCCTTTCGGCGTTAACGCTGACGGTAGTCACAAACTGAAACCATTAGTAATTGGCAAAGCAAAAAAACCAAGATGTTTCAAAGGATTCAATAATATACTTCACTATGATTTTTCTAACAATGCCTGGATGACTTCACATATCTTCCAACACTGGTTTCATAAAATATTTATAAAAGAGGTAGGTACAAAAATGGAATCTTTTTTCTTCTTTGTTTATAGTTCTTAAAAACTTTTTTAACAGGTCATAAGCTTTTCTAAACAAAATAACTTGACTCCAAAGGCTCTTTTGCTGATCGACAACTGCTCTGCTTATGCTCCCATTGAAGAACTGCAAAGTGATGACGGAAACATAGTAGCCTACCTTTTGCCACCAAATGTGACAGCAGCTGTGCAACCTATAGAACAGAATCCAATAAAAGTAACAAAACTGATTTATAGAAAACAGCTATTATCTCAACTAATCGGTGAAGATAGTGATTTGAATAATCTTTTGAAATGCCATCCATTCGATTCGGAATCCAATAATGCTCTTGCAACAGGCTTGGAATGAGTTGCCACAAGAGCTGTTGAAAAATTCATGGTCAAAACTGATGAATTGGGATTCTAGCGATTACGACAGTGATGATGATTTGCCACTGGCACAATTTCGGCACACCTGCGGGACTTACGATGAAGTTATCCAAACCAATTTAAATCTTTTGGCGGAAGTTGTTCAAAATGTTAGAGTCAGCATTCAGGAAATTGACACATGGAATGAAAATGCCTTTGAAGACATTTCTGAAAGTAAGCTCAGCAGCAATAATGAGGCATCAGATGATGGCGACGACGATATTGTTGATGCCACTCCAGCTATATCTCACTTAACAGCTATCGCAAGCGTTAATAATTTGTTAAAATGGTGCAAAAATCATGAGCCTTTTTCGTCAAAGCACACTAGCAGTCTCTTAGCCTTGTGAAACAATATCGTCTTAGAAAGCGTACGAAAACCGCAAAAGCAAACAAGTATTATTAATTCTTTGACAAAATTAAATTAAATAATTACATATTAATAAAATTTTGCAATCATATTGTATGGTTTCTATACTTTTTGGGGTAAAAAACGTTCAGAAATTAGAATTTTTCGGAAATTAGAATTACCCTAATTACCAAGTGGTTCTAATTTGCGAGCGTCTAATGTATTAAGTTTTTAGCTTTTTGGAGTTTTAGTTGTATGTGAATAATTATATTTTGTGGTCCACTCCGACTCATATTTTTACTATGATCTACTAATTTACTAAGTTATGTTTACCCTTTCATCTCTATCTTGAACTTCTATAACTTCCAAGATGTCCTGCTATATGTTTGCAAGTTTCATGGAATGTACCACGTCTTGCCCATATTTGTTTTGATAACATTTATCCCTTTGATTCCGAATTATTTCGGTCCTTAAAAATAAAGTATTAAAATTTGACAAAACCCATTTAAAAATTAAGCTCTCGCAGAAAACCTCAATATTGCAATACACAAGATTAACAATTTAAATATTCCACAGATCACAATAGCTGCATTCCCGTGGTTGTTGCTCTAGATTTTTCGCGGATCTATTTTATTCACAAAACAAAAACAAAAAGTAGAACCAGCTCGATTTCTGGCTCTTTTTCTGATCTTCAAATGCTGCCAAGTTTCAAGCATTTTTTATTAAAACGAACATAGTTGGCAAATCTAAATAACTATTCATTTTAGTATTTTGACGTTTCATCGCTCAATGGGCGTTTTGGTATTAAAAGGTCTGTTTCCGTACTAACTTCAAGTTATTGTAATAGAATAGAGAGTGACATTTTCCATTTAATTCTTCTTTCTCGAGCCTCAAAAATTTGTAAAGTAACGCTTTCAAACTACTTCAAGTTACTTGACTCGAGTACGGAAACAGACCTCTATAGATCGTTCCTGTAACAAAATCGGTAAGTTACCGATTTATGTGACATCACGCGTTATCGATCCCTAGTTACTGATTTTGTGACAACTAATCCTTATATACGTTGAAATCGGTAAAAATTCGGTTCGTGATGAAAAACAACACAAATCGAGAAGAAACGTTGCGAAATTGAGTCAAATAGCAAGTAGCTGTCTACTTGCATTTATATTATTTTATTTTATGTGAGCTAAAATTTTATAATAAAAAAGTGATGGCCTAGTTATTAAAAAGTGATTATTTAAAGTCTAAGTAAATTAATTATGTAATATTGATGTATTGTATTGTTTGCGGAAATAATCAACTGTTATGAATGTAAATAATTTGACAATAAGTTATGTGTAAAAAATACTTAGAAAATATTTGGAACCGGGTTCTTTTGCATTACTATAACAAGTATTTTGTTTCTTAAATTCCCATTCTTTTCAAATCACATTACCTTGAAAACTAAAACATTTTAAAACAAAAAAAATATTATAATCAGTAAAAAATGTAACTTAAGCGAAAGTGCCCGTTCTAGAATATTAATTGCGAGTACTTGTTATTTCATATATACACAACATTACTGTCATTTATATAAATCGGTAAAATTCTCACTTGCCGCAGAGTGAGTGAGTAAAAGCAACTTGTGAAAAAAGTCTATCACCTATCGTCAGTAACAGCATCTATCATATTGCACTAATCATTAATTTAAAGTTTTTTCTATATGACCTTGATATTTATTATGATTTAAATTCTTTGAATGTTAAATGTTTGATAGTTTAAATCATACTTGATTTTAAATACATTTTCTAGTTGTTTGATAGCTTAAAATCATTTATTGAGCTTAAGGTCAAAGTTAGAACAATTAATTGTACTAACGAATCTTTCCAAAGAAACAACAACAACAACAAAGTTTTTTCAATATGAAAAGGAAAAAATCACTAGCTGATTTTATTGCAATTTCGGAAGTGCTAAAGGTTTCATCAGAAATCTTTGTGATACCCGTGCAAGCGCGCACTAGCGCACTGCACCACAGAGGCGATGAGATTTGAAGTGTTAATTTCTCAGTTTTTCTCCCATTTCACATGCTCACATTTGTTGTTGTATTTTTGCTTTACTTTTGTCTTTATGCTTATGTTATTATATGGAGTCCAACAGTCTACTGGAAGTCTTCCAATAACAAAGCATGGTTACTGGAATTGTTTTTAGATTTTTGCTGATATATTTTCAGCTTGTTTCTGTTTGTTCGTGCTCTACCAGTTATTGGAAGACTTCCAGCAGATTGTTGGACTCCTTATAATAACATAAGCATAAAGACTAAAGTAAAGCAAAAATTCAACAACAAATGTGAGCAAGTGAAATGGGAGAAAAACTGAGAAGACACTTCAAATCTCATCGCCTCTGTCGTGCAGTGCACTAGTGCGCGCTTGCACGGGTATCACAAAGATTTCTGATGAAGCCTTTAGCACGGCCGAGATTGCAATAAAATCAGCTAGTGATTTTTTCATTTTCATATCGAAAATACTTTGTTCTTGTTGTTGTTTCTTTGGAAAGATTCGTTAGTACAATTAATTGTTCTGACTTTGACCTTAAGCTCAATAAACGATTTTAAATTATCAAACAACTAGAATTTGTATCAAACTGAAAAAAAAATCAAGTATCAAACAAAAATGTTTGACATTTAGAATTTGTATTTAAATCATATAAAATCAACATAACTATCATTAATTTTATATTTTATAAATACGACACGTCTGTAGATGATTGGGCTTCTAACTCAGATTTGTTATTATCATTAATTTTATATTTTATAAATACGACACGTCTGTAGATGATTGGGCTTCTAACTCAGATTTTAGGAAAGGTAATTTTGACTCAATAAATGAGTTCTTAAACTTGGTTAACTGGTCGGAAATTGTTAACTGTGATAACCCATCCTTAGCATATGATTTTATTACTGATAAATTTTCGCAAGCTTTTTTTTTTTGTTCGTACCTAAAAAGCTACAGTTCTTAGAAATAAACCGCCATGGTTTAATCAGAGATTAGCAAATTTAAAAAATCTTAAAAATAGAGCACCCAAAAAATTTAAAATCACTTATAACGAAGCTGATTATTTATATTTTATTCGACAACGAAATGAGTTCGATTTTCTTCACAAGTTTCTTTACAATAGTTATGTCTTAAATGCTGAAACTACCTTAAAAATAAACCCAAAATATTTCTGGGAGAATCTGAATACAAAGCGGAAAACTAACGGTTATCCAACAAGCATGGAATTTGACGGTGTTAAATCTAATAATACTGTTGAATCGTGTAATATGTTTGCAAAATTTTTCCAAACTGTTTCTGAAAGATATAATAATTCTACAAGCGCAAGCAATTCAAGCATCGAGAATTTGAATCTAGAGCCTTTAAAATCTATAAACTTTTCAGTTCAGGATGTGTCAGGAGCTATCTCACAGCTAAAATCAAGTTTTAAGTTTGCACATAGGGACTTTTCACATATATTTTTCAAGTTTTGTATTGATAATATTTCAATCCGAGTGACTTTTCTCTTTAACTGTGCTTAACTTAAGGAATTTTCTTGGATTGTCACAAAATCTGTTTTGTCGTTCCAATTTTCAAAACAGGGAATCGATATTATGTTAATATTTACAGGGCAATTGTGAAACAATGCACATTTGCCAAATTATTTGATCATATTCTTAAAAATAAATTATATGAACATGTGAAAGAAGCTATTTCTGATTTCCAACATGGATTTTCTCCAGGTCCATCGACATGTACAAATTTACTACTTATTTCTAACAACATTGTAGGCACAATGGAAAATGCGAGTACTTGTAATTACTTGCAATTATCAACAAAGTTGATCATACTATCCTGTTATCAAAATTAAAAAAATTTGGACTGTCTAACGTGCTAATCTAGCTTTTTAATAGCTTTTTGAATAATAGAAGATTAGGTTAGGTTAGTGTGGCTCATTGTGATACCAAGGGTTAATTCTTCCTATCTATATTTAAACCAGTTTGAGCTGTTGACTAAGCCTAGGATTCGGTAAATCGAAGATTCAGAGAGTTCGTCGAGGTCACTGAAGAACCAGTTGCCTAAGTGGACCAGCCAGCGCTGGGCAAGTGCAGAGGAATTATACTGTAGATTCTTCCTCCTTCTACTCATCTCTACAGCTTCTGCAAAAGTCGTTGTGGGGTATGTTTATTCTTTGAGCGTGTCTGCCAACAAGGCAGTGCCCTTTAAGGATCCCTACCATGGTGCTAATGTGGTCTCTACTGAGAGAAATGAGTTCTTTTGAATGCTTAAGATTGAGTTTAGGCCAGATTTGCCGTGTTATATTACACGTGGTTCCTACGGACCATCTGTTGTTGGTTTTGATGTAGGATAACTCATGTGTAAGGAGTTTACATGTGGTGAGAGGAATACCAAGGCTTTCCTTTTCTAAAGATAGTTGTTTGGTAGTACCTGTACGAGCGAGTTCATATGCTTTGCAGTTACCTAGAAAATCCTTATGCTCAGGAATCCAGCACGGAAGGATTTTAGGTTGCTCTGTCATCTCGTTTAGAGATCTGCGGCAGTTGAAAACTGTTTCAGATGTTATTGCAACAGTTCCTAGGGCTTTCGTCCACCTACTTTGCCATCTAGTTTTGATCCATCAGTAAAGATTTCAATGACATTGTGTGGTGAACGGTTTCCTAGTTCCCACTCTTTTCGAGAGTGAATGGATACATCGAGCTTCCTTTCAAAGGATACTTTTTGTGTGATGTAGTCAATGGGCTTAGGTATGAGAGGGAAAAATTTTCTAATGCAAGAATGTCCTAGTGTACCTTCTTTCCACTGGGAGGTGGCTTCTAGGCAGATGGCTGTATTAGGGGTATTTAACTAGGATATTAAGTGGTGTAAGATGAAGCATTATGTATAATGCGTCTGTCGGAGTGGTTCTTAGGGATCCACAGATGCACAGTTCCGCTGATCTTTGAACTTTACGGAGAAGGTTTAGGTGAGTCTGTTCATCGAGTGTATGCCACCAGACAATAGCACCAAATAGCAAGATTGGCCTTACAACTGCTGTATATAGTCAGTGAGTAACACTTGGTTGTAAGTAGTGTCCGACCGAATATTCGGTTTCGGTTTCGGTTACGGCCGGTTTCGGCCAGTTTCGGCTCTTCGACCTCAATATGGCCGAATAACCGAAACTAGTCGAAATTTTTGGTAAAAACTTCTTGCATCAGTCATATAATTCATATATTAAAATATTAACAACGCATTGTACACAACAAAAATTATTAATTCGTCTATAATTTGATTTCTCGTGTTAACGATAAACATTCTGGTTAATTTTATGCGTTCGATACTATCATTTTCGATTCTATCATCTGTATTGCAATTCATATTAAGTTTTTATAGGTACTGAAGCCAAAAATTGATAACTGAATATCCGAACGAATTATGTGTGTGTGGAATAATGGCAAAGAAAACGAAATATTTCTATTTTTATAATACTAAACCTTTAAAAAAAACGAAAATACTTTGTTTTGTAGTTATAAAAAAATGTGCATTGTAGGTGCATAGTATTTTGAGTGTGTACGGAAGATATAAAATATGCAATACTTTTGTAATAAAAAATAAAAAATTACCTCATTTATTATTATAGCAAACTTCAATTAATTTTTATACACTTTAATATTCCAATAATACTTTTTTATATTAATTTTTTTTTTAATGTGTATTAAAGTACTTTTGTTTCCTTTTAATAAAAAAAATTATTTGTAAAAACTTAAATTTTCATATTAATAACCAGTTTCGGTTTCGGTTTCGGCCGAATATTCGGTTTCAGTTTCGGTTTCGGCCAAAATTCTGGTTTCGGTCGGACACTAGTTGTAAGCCCCATTTGCTACCCACCGCCTTTTTGCATTAGTACAGGGCAATATTCGCTTTTTTGGCTCTCTCGAGCAGATTGGATTTCCAGTTCAGTTTCCTATCCAGTATAATGCCCAGGTATTTTGCTTGATCTATTTAGGAGGACTAATTAGAGGTAAATTGTGTTTTCTGGTGAAAATCACTGACTCAATTTTGTTTGGGTTGACGCTAAACCCACAGCTGATAGCCCAGTTGGGTGGAGTATTTAGGCAATTTTGCATAATATCACGAAGGGTAGATATGTATTTTTCAGAGGAAACAAGAGCAACGTTAAGGCATAAGCAATCACCCTGCACCCCTCTAGTTCTAGTCTTACTAACAGTTCATTTACTGCTAAATTCCAGAGTAGAGGCGAAAGAACCCCTCACTGAGAGGTTCCCCTTGGTACAGATATTAACGTGGATGCCGCATCAAATTTTGCACTATTCTGCCAACTAGCATTTGATTTATCAGTGCTATCATCGCGGCATCCATTCATTAATTCGTAGTCTTATTGAATATTGTTCTATTGCGTGGAGTCCCTATTATATCGATTATTCAAACTGCATCAAAAGAGTGCAATAGATATTGAGTAAATATGCGCTTAAAAACTTCATTGGCATGACGGTCCTCCAGCATATGATGCTCGACGATAGGAGAATGCAAAGTTTTCTTTTATTTGCTTTTAATATTTTATCTGGAAATATCAATTGTAAACAACTTTCTGATCTTTTTCAATTATACACAGCTCCAAGAAGTTTGTGAAGAAATCGTATGTTGGAAGAAAATGTGCATAGGACTAACTATGATAATAATGAGCCCATAGCTAGATGAATACACTTATGAAATATTTTTTACCAATTGCGAATTTCAATGTTTCCATAGATCAATAAGATTAACTTATTAATTACTTTTAATAAGTTTGTAAGATCAATATATAGTCTGTAAGATTGAAAAATCAGTAGACTGAATGAAATATATATATATAAAAAAAAATTAATTGATTTAAACACATTTTATTAATTTACCCACAGAATTTCTACTAGTATTCCTGACTATATAAATTTCTCTGACTTTTTAAATTAAAGGTGCAATATAAAAAAATATAACATAATTATTTATATTATTATTTAAAGCTATTCCATCTTCGATCCAAGAGTCGATGCACTCAATCACTGGGATTGAGAAGCTAGAAGCATTGTTGGGGATTCTTCAAATTCTTCATTAGATTCTATCTCGACCCATTCAGGTGTTTCCTGATTTCTAATGCAAAGAAATTCACGTGGTATTTGACAGAGTTAATAAGCCGATTTGCACGTTGTTTGCTTCCTTTTATGCTTATAATCAGTAGTTATGCGCTGTTAAATGCATAAATCTATACATATAATAAAAATGTAAAAAAAATCTGCGCATTTAATGTTATTTTTAAATTTTTTCTGCGCTGAACACTTTCAAGGATGTGGATTCCAAAAATTTAATTTTAAAAGTTTGTATCTGTATGTCTGTCTGTACGTGTATCACGTGAAAATTTCTGGATAGGTTTTCCTTAAACTTGACATTTTTATCAAAGCTACTTTTTATCACAGAATTCTTTTAAAAATAACAGCTCTTTCATCTTTCATCTAAAAAAAATGGAAAACGAAAACAATAAAAGTCGTGGAAGAGGATAAAGTTAAGTTCTCCTGGGGCTTTTCCTAATCCTTATGTCTATAGTCCATTCACACTTGACATATAGGATGATGCGCTGGGTCTACAAAATACATTGGAGATGAAAAAAATTAAAAAAGAATGCAATATAAATGCATGATGACTAAATTTTTAAATATTTTTGTTTCTCATTCACACTCTTTATATCTCAATAGTGTTTTAATTATTATTCTCCTATGTTCCTTTTAATTCACTTTAAATTTAATGTATTAATGTGGGTTAAGTCATTTAGATCGTCTTTGTATTTTGAAAAAATTTTAAAATTGTATTTTCATTATAAATCATAACCTTATGTAAGCTTTCCATAAGACTTCAGTCTTGTAAGAACAGTCGTCGCACAATAAACAAACAAATAAACAAATAAAGTAGTTTTCGGGTTACCACCACTTTATCCTAGCCATTAACTTTATGTGGAGGATTTTAAAAATGTGTAATCCCTAGATAGAATCTATTTATACTCTATCTGATACTGCAAGCTTTTAAGAACATAAGAAGTATAAACTATAATGATACATATCTAAATCAACGTAATCATGCATTCGGTACTAGAAACAGAAATACCTTAGTTGTAGCGAGATGCGGTCGAGAGGTCACAAAACAACAATACTTATGTGTAGATCCTAGGGCCAATAATAATTTACCAGAACTAATTAAAAATGATAATAAAATTAAAAAATGTCCGTTTGTTTAACACCAAGAACATTTTCGTATCTTGAAAACTATAGCAAGTCCTTGCACAATAAGGTTTTGAATAAATTTTTAATCTTTTTTCTGTCCCAACAAATTTCTGGTTCTTCCAAAAACGGTGCAAAAGTTGTTTTGTCGTAAAAACAATAATAACTTAAAATTGCATTTTGTACTCTTTTATAAGACGTATCATTTGTAAGAAAAAACTTTTTCTGTTTGACACAAATTTTTATGCTCTATTAAGAAAAATGTAATGGTTTTTGATTTTTGCAATGATTTGAATTTTTTTAACATGTTTTTTTAATAAGTATTAAAAAATACTAAGCCTTAAAGAATAATTTTTGGTTTTTTTTTGTATGCAGAAGACCATCTGCGGGGAACAAATTACAACTATAATATATTTTAACTACTCAAATCATAAATATATATATTTTTTTTTCAAAGACATATTTTCGTCATTTTATAATACACTCTTGCAAGTCCTACCTATTTTTAAATAAAATTCAATTAAAAACCGCAAAAATAAAAAATTTTAAAAATATTAACATTTTTACTCTGGCAACGGGTTAATATAAATTAGTCTTAAATAATATTATATGGAATTTTGTTGAGTTTGTGATTTGTGATTTGTGATCACGTAAAAATATCTTCAACCCCTCCCCCCTACCGTTACTTATCGAAATGCATTTCAAAACCCCTCCCCTCCCCTCCCCCAGAAGGTGTATGTTATAATTTTCATGTTCTTTATTAAACGACGGTTAGAATTCAAGTGGTACATTAATGATAAATGTGTTTGTTAACAAACTTAGAGTTCAATGTACATAACATATGTATGATAAATGTCAAAATTGAAAAAAATAGCGATACAGTGGTGGCGTACTACTTCGTATTCGTACTCTCCAACACCTCCCCTCGAAGTTGGAAGCTATGATAAAGCGACCACTCCAAGGTCATGAATTTCTTAAAATACTTTTGTGAACTTAAGCTCTTTGTTAATACATCCGCAGGTATTTCATCAGTGGACATATATTTTAAAATTATTTCGCATTCTTCTTGTTTTTGACGATCGAACTGGTGTCTAACATCGATATGTTTTGCTCGCGAATGAAATCCACAGCTATCAATCAAACGTTGAGCGCTTTGACTGTCATTAAATATCGTAATACACATAATATGCTACCCAACTTCATTCATCAATCTTCGTAAGTCTATGGCTTCTCTGCTAGCTTCAGTGATTGCTGATAGTTCTGATTCATTGCTCGACAATGAAAGTATTCCTTGCTTACGCACCTCCCAGTTAATTGCACCGCCAGCTAATATGAAGGCAAATCCAGAATAAGATCTTCTGTCTGTTAGATTCGCCGCCCAATCAGCATCAGCTACACCATAAATTTCTTTGCTGTTCTTCAACCCATAATTGATCGTATGCTTCATGAAGCATAGTACTCGCTTTGCAGCTTTCCAATGCTCAACACTGTAATTAGAATTAAATTGTGATAAAAAAATTTATCGTAAATGCAATATCTGGTCAGGTAGTAACAGCTAGGTACATCAATGCTCCTATAAGACTTTGATAAGGATATTTTCTCATTTCATTTTACAATTATCCATATTGAACCTTGAAAAAAATAGACTCGGTGTAAGTTTTCTGACTCAGGAATACTTGGTGATTTGCAATCTTCTGCGCAAACTCAATACCCAAACACGTCTTAGCAGGACCTATGTCCTACATCTCAAATGTATTTGATAAAGATTTCTTAATTTGTTGTATCCAATTCTTGTTGTTAGATGCCATGAGTAAATCGTCTATGTATACGGTAATAAGCTTAATACTATCTCCCTTAATACGCACAAATAAACATAGATCATGATTTGATGAGCTTAATCCAAGCTCCTTTAACTTCGCTGTGAGTTTTTCATACCATTTTAAACCCGATTGACGCAAGCCATATAACGATTTTTTCAATTTGTATACAGGGTCTTTTAATTTTTCCAATGCCATTAGCCACAGTTGTATTTTGTCTTTTATTTTTGTATTTTCATATAGCTTTTTATTAGTTAATTTTCCCAAAACTTCTTTCAGTTGTGAAGGTACCTACATATAGACAATTTTTCAAGCTCACCATTAAAATATGCTGTAACGACATCCATTTGATGTACTTCTAAATCCTTATCAGCTGCAATCGCTGCTAATAGCCGAATCCTAGATAACCTTGCCACTGGCGAATAAGTTTTGCTCAAATCCTCCCCTGGACGTTGTGAGCACCCTTTTGCTACTAATCGTACCTTCTTGTTGCCTTCTGCTTTTGTGTGAAAGACTAAGCGGCTACCAATTCCTTTTCTTTCTGGTGGTCTTTTGACGATCTCCCAGGTATTATTTTTCAGTTGGGCTAAGTATTCATTTTTTATAGCCGCCAACCATCTAGGCCAATCGTCAGAATTCTTCGCTTCATTGGTGTTTTGCGGATCGTCCATCGTAGTCAAATTTACATATTCAGATTCTTCTTTCTTTTCTTCACTCTCTGAATTTTCTGCCTTTTTGTCTGGATTCTGTGATTGGTGTTCTCCTTGTATTTTATCACCTTCGGCAGCATTTGCGTCGCAATTACGGCTTCTCCAGTTGTAAGTTCTCCGATCGTTGTTTTTGAGTTACATATCGACTAAGCTCTCCCCTTTAGATTCAACTATGGCCTTTTTTTTCGTCAACAATCTCATTAAATATTGCGTCGTGAGGGCGTATAGCCCTCAATTGCGTCGATTTGTTCAACTTCTCTGCTAACATTTGATTTGTAAAACATTTCATCAATAAATTTGATGACCAAATACGAAAAGCTTTTGATTCTGTTGAAAATCCAATCAATATACCTTCTTCAGATTTCGATTCAAAATTGCTTCGATTTATTCCTTTGTGTAACACAAATACTCGCGCGCCGAACGCCTTTATGTACAATAGTGTAGGGGTTTTTCCTAACCACAACTTGATTGGTAGTTCACCTTTTAATGATTTTGTTGGACATCTATTCCTTATGTACACTCTAAAAACTGATTGAAAAATCTCTACATTAAATGTTGTGAAATTTCACATTTTTTGGCGATTTTGTAAAAAACCACGCTATGCAGTGAGTTTTTTCAATTTTGTCTGAAAATCAGCGTCTTTTTCCAAAATATGTACATTAACTCTACTATTCACGCTATTTAAGCGTGTTTTCGCTCAGAGAGTCTTAAAATATGTATATTTTCCCTACTTTTCCCTAAAAACGCTCCAGCAGCGGTATTTTACGTTTGCCCTTAAATAAACACCTCTGCTTTAACGTCATATGATTTCGAAGAGTCATCATAGCTGCTGCTTTGTACTTCTTGAATGCATTAAATACGTCTGATTTATTTTTATAAAACTAACTTCACAGTAACGGGATTGGTTGTCAACAAATGTAACAAAATATTTGGAACCAGCATGTGACACCACTCTCATAGGGCCGCAAACATCGCTATGAACAATCTACAATAAATCTGTTGTCCGCTGCGCTTCTGTTGTAACAAAGCGTTTCTTTGACTATTTTTCGGATAAACAAATGTCACACGGAGTTAACTTCTGATTTGGGTTTATATTTATCCTATACGATAAACCATTATTAGCCATATGCTTCAAATCTTGTTCATTTAAGTGTTCCATTTTTCTGTGACATGTATCCAGCTCACTTCCAGTGTGTGCAAAATTTGCACTATCAGTTTTGACCATCAAATAAAATAAATTTCCAATGCGTTTCGCTTTCAACTTAATGTTTTCACTCTTCTTTGTTATTGTTGCAAAACTTTTGTGAAATGTCACATCGAACCCTTTGTCAGTTAACCCTGAAACTGACATACACGAAACGTGCATGCTGTATGCAGGCAGAAGCATGGACAAAGCATGCATTGTCATAAAAAACCAAAAATTATCCAAAATCACTGAAATGCTTGTTTTGCCGTTATTTTATGCTAGCAGTATGAGTATTGCTTATACACAGTAGCGTGCATACTAAAATATGCATGCTGTATTGGTACTAAGGCATGAACGCTGCATGCATAATAGTCTTGCTTAAAAAATATGGGCTTCCATTGTTCGTTAAAACTTAAATGAGTGCAGTTGTACATACTTTATCAACAAAATATAAATTAATATAACAGCAAAATTCAATTAAAAACAAAAATAAATAAGATGATTAATTAATGACAGCAGCCAATTTTTTATTACAATATTAATAACAATGTATTTTGGTATTAATAGTATTAATGGCAATGTATGCAAGCAGTATAAATGGCAATGTATGCAGAGAGTACTACTAATTTCCCATGCATACAGCATTAGTGATTATGCTGTTACACACTACACATGCTCTTGTATGGCATCGCCATGTAAAATGGAAATGAGCTTGCATTTATGTTGGCATGCATACAAAACATTAAATGTATGCGTACTTTATCAATGCTGTATGCATGAATGTACTTACTGGGTTCTTCTATTTTAAATTTGTTCTCTACATCATTGAATCTGACACTAACGTTGATATCTCCATAGCCAGCTATTTTCGTTGTTTTGCTGTTTGCTAAATTAAGAGTTTTACTCAGCTCTTTGAAATTGGAAAATTTATCTTTACTTGCGCTCATATGAGCAGTGCAGCCACTGTCTAAAACACCAATAACTGTTTTCATTGCTGAAAAATGAGTCTTCATCTTGTGTACGTGTGTGTTTCTCTTCTGCGTTTTTCACTACACACAACAGCGTTGCTGTTTTTGTGTTGCCCCCGAATATCATCACCTTCTTTTGCACGTGTCAGCGCGATTTTCTTCAATAGAGATGCCTTTCCAGCAGGCCCACATGACTGATACGTTGCTTTTAATTTCGTCCACATTCCTTTCGAAGTTTTACTTTCCTTTTTTTAGACCAAGCTCGGATGGTGACATAGACAAAGTTATAACGGCACACGCTTTTTGATCATTCGCCACCCATTTTGCTGCTGCATCACCAGTTGGACAGGGTGTCGTTCCATCAACATAATTCCATAAGTCGTTTTAACTAAAATTGCTCGCATCTGCAGCTTCCAGGTGTCGTAATTATTCGCGTTTAGCGGCTCGATTCTTACCACAGCACCGGCCATATTATTCTTCGTAATACTTTTTTTTTAATGAAACTTGAATTTCAGCTCAATCCAGATTAAATACCAGAACGCTTTTAATGGTTAACTCAATTCCGTTTATTAAGATATTATTCAGTTATGGCAGCTTTTGGCCCATAACGTGTTATAATTATCATGTTCTTTATTAAATGACGGTTAAAATTCAAGTGGTACATTAATGATAACTATGTTTGCTTACTAACTAAGAGTTCAATGTAGATAATGTATGTATGATAAATTTCAAAATTGAAAATAATAGCGATACAGTGGTGGCGTACTACTTCGTTTTTTCCAACAGTGTAGTTACGGGAAATGATAGTTTTTGGTTTACTGTTCATAAGGCTCCAAGAGGGAGAAAAGATCAAAATAGGCAACTTTTTCATAAAAGTCCAAAAAATTCTTTTTTTTTTTTGTTACATAGTGTAAAAAATATTTTTTTAAACCATTATCTTTAAGCCCGTATGATACTTCATTGGTTTGTATAATTTTTATTCATCGGCAATGAAACTAAAGCAGTTGAAATACTGCTAAAGCTAAAATGCAAGAAGTGTGCAAATTTGGAGAAAACAATGTACGACAGACAGCATTTTTAATGCATTGTTCTTGACGTCTCTCTCAATTTGTCACTCGTTCAGATTTTAAAATTTGTAATTACTAATTTTTTTCCCTTAAATAATTGATTCTACATACAAAAAAATAACAAAGTTTGATTTTAACTTAGATATTTATACACAATTATCATTTACACAGGGCAACACTGATTCTGCGGCATGGGATTTGGTAGTCAATTTTAGTATATGCATTGATAAAGATCTTAGCCTATTATTTAGATTATTTAAATAGACTCTGGTTCTCGCGATAAACCACTGTTTTAAAAATTAAGGAGGTTTCATCATAGATCTTAACATAACTCCAGAACAGTTAGTCTGATTTGGTAAAATAAAAAATTCAAAAATCCGCAGCTAAATTACCTCCAAGGTACATCTTCATTATTTTTTAATTAGCTGAATAGTTTCAGAAATATTCAGAAAGTTCTTCTGAAAAGAACATTTTTTTATGCAAAATTTAAACTTTTTTGTTATTTTATAATTCATAAAAAATTAAAAACGTTAAAATAGCTCTTTTTTAATATTAAGTTAAAAACACACGTATGTTACAAAGAAAATAAGCCATATTTTATTAAAATCAATTGGCATGTTTTGGTTAAATTCACATTTAATGATGATATCTCATTTTGATAAAAAAATTATAAATAAATACACAGTGGAACAAGAATTTTTTTTCTGCGGCATACATTTTTGCACAAAATTCAGATTCACTTACTATTAGGTCACCAGGGCATTAATGGTAACGAAAGGTCTGACAGACTAGTCAAGATGGCGTCGGGCTTGGATCTGAGTACATAGAACATAAAACAAAGAGAGCGTTTTCATCATTATATCAAGACAATAGAGAATATATATCAAGGCCGATGGGATTGCCATATGATGGCAGACTACTGCTGGACCTTACAAAGGGACTATCGTGAACAAAAATACAACAGACAATCACTTACAAAAGTGTTTCCTAACTAATTTTGAAATATTTTTGCTAATTCTGATTGATATTGTTATTAGTTATTAATTGCATTTTTCGCTTATAACATAAAACTTTCTCAATATATTAAACATTTAACAGTTATTTCGTCTCTATTTATTTTATTAGAGATTTAAGCACTTGAAGCTCAATAACTTTGCGAATTTACTTCTTATCCATATAATTTGTACGTCGATGATTTGAAATTAATAAGCATAAAATATCAAAGAAAATTCCATAAGAAACGATGGATTTTTATGAAATATGGATTATTTTTTTCGTTACATATGTGTTTATAACTAAATATCAAAAAAGAGCTATTTTGACGTTTTTGATTTTTTATGAATTATGAAATGACAAAAAAGTTGAAATATTGCATAAAAAATGTTTTTTCAGAAGAACTTTCTGAATATTTCCGAAACTATTCAGCTCATTAAAAAATGATGTAAATGTAACTTGGAGGTAATTTAGCTGCGGAATTTTTATTTTACCAAACCAGACTAACTGTTCTGGAGTTATGTTAAGATCTGTTATGAAACAACCTTAATTTTTAAAATAGTGGTTTATCGCAAGAACTAGAGTCAATTAAAACAATGTGAATTATAGGATTAAAACTTCATTATCTCATGTACCTTTGAATTGAATTGAATTTAAAGCACCACCTTTGAAAATATATACATTTTGTCCATTACGGTGACATAAAAAAAATGGTAATTTTGGTGTGAAACGCGTTATATGCAACATTAGGATTCAAAGATCTATCAATGTTTCTTGTTATTAAGGATTGAAGCACGATTTTGCTGTTAAACTCATTCTGTCACTCAGATAACAATTTCAAAAGCATCATCTCTATTTTTTTTATTTTATTAATATTTTATCAGGTATTTCTTAATTACAAATCATTTATTTGAATTATTATTAAAGTCGATCCTGGTACCTCCACAGATGGAAGTCCCTTTGAATACCGCGATTTTCCTTTTTGGATCCCGGGATTATAATATTACAAAAAACATTACCTGTGCAAAAGTTCAGAAAGCATTTATTAAATTTGTTTATTAAAACCTGAAGGGTTTTTCCTACAAGAAAAGTCTCATTTATTAGAGTTTAAAAATATTATTAATGGAAAAATTGTGTGGTCAACCAAAATCATTATGAAATAATGCAAAATAAAATTTTAAACAAGTAATAATGAGTGTGTATATCATCAATTCGGAAGGCCATATTTTAAAAAATATGCCAAGGAAAATTTTTGTTGGATTCTTTTTATTCTGATTAAATTAATTTTTTTTTTACAACTTAATTTTTATTTTATTTTATCTGCTAATCTTTTTTTTAAACCTTACAATTAGTTATCAGATTATTGAATATTTTTTATATTGAATATACATAAGATTTAAAAAATAGAAATACAAATAAACTTTTAACTGCTTATTTGTCCTCTTGCCAGGACACTTCTCTGTTGCAGGTGTGGTAAACTGTGCTGTACAGTGTGTTTATTGGGTGTGTTTTTTTATTTGTGTTCTATAGTAATAGAATAATTATGCTTTAAAAGTTGCCAACTTTGAGTTAATAACTTTTAATTTAGCAGGCTGATAATTTTTTTGTCAAAAAAAAATGTAAAAAAAACATTTCACTACAAACATATTCAAAATAACTAATAATTGAATCGATTATGTTGGCATTTTGCACCGCTACTAGTATGCCAAATATCTATGTAACCAATTTTTGGTTTCACGCAAGCAAATTGCATAATAAGTACCAATCATCTGGAAGACTGTGACTTTCATATAATTTAAATAAATTATATTTTTAAATTATTAACGCGTACTTACAAAATTTCTCTACTAACCAGCTAACAGAAATATCAACAAACTTCACATGGATAATTCTTAACATTTTACTCCCATGAATATTTCTTAACTTTATGTTTTGATTAGTCATAATTGTATTTTGAAGAACCGTTCATGGATAAACTTATTTTCCTGCACAAAAATAAAAAATCATACCTACACTCAGGGAAAAATGCTCTTACCTTCTCCAGGTTAAGTATACCTGACGACTTTGGTAAGGAGAGCCAACCACATCGTATTAACCTGATCAACGTTAGTTTTACCTGACTGATCTGGTTAACAGAAATACATGTAGAAAATAGGCTTGTATAAAAGGTACCTCGGGATAAGATAGGTGAAATGTCCTGTCTTTAAATTTTTAATTTTATCTTATTCTATATATCTTGGAATTAAACAAAAGGTGACCATGATTTATTTGCTTTAACCTTCCTTCCTGCCCCCATTACAAAAATCTCATCATTTACATTTGGTTAATTAACTTGATTCAATTCGATTTAACCACAAATAATGGTTAAGATAACCACATTTGTCAGTTTCATTAAACCACAATAACAGGTTAAATTGACCTGAATGGCATGTGGTAACCTTAACCTGACAATTCATGTTGGCAAATTTTAACCTGAAATTTAGTTAAAGTTTCGTTAAATTAACCAGATTTTTTTTTTGGGTGTATTTTAAACTTCCTAAAGTTTTATGAACTGACCATGCTTGCCACAAAATAGCTTCAACCAACACCACCTACACGCTTCAGCTAACTACCGAGTGTAATGAGATAAAGGGCGTACCGTAAAAATAATTAAACGAAAAACAGCAGCAACAGTGTTGAAAAAGTAAACGTCGCGCAGACAAAAAGATTTTATGTGTCATGTTTGTCAAACTTTTCTCATATTTTTCCTTGCAAAACGAAATAATAACCATAAAAACTCATAATTAAGCAATGTAAGTGAAAAAACCAGTCGTTTTAAAAGAAAAATACAGTAACCGTTAAGGTTTCAGTAATTTTGTGGTATTTTCGATTATCTAGATTTTTTTCTCATATAATGAACGCCATAAAAGGAGTCAATTGCATTTCATACATGATGTGCTTATCTGTTTTAAACCAGCAGGAAACAATTGTTCATGCCATGGGCTATTTTAAGAAAACAAAATATACTGGTTGTTGGGCTAATGTAAGTTAAAGTTAGTCAAAAACATTAAGTATTTTCAAATAACTTCTGTGTAATTTGCCACCATTTAAGAATAGATTTTTATGATGGTCCAAAATATTTTCCAAGTCTAGTAAGACTAAATCTGGTCCTGTTTAACCTTAATCTGACCTTAAGAAAATGAATATTATGAAACTTTGGGCTTAGTGTGACCTTAGTCAAAAGAATCTAACTTGACTTTGATTGACGTGACAAAAGGTGGCGATGCTCTTTAAGTGCTGTATTTCTGGAAATTTTTCAGTATAAGCTATGCATTTAAAGGCGTGAAACAGAAATCGGAATATTAAACGTCGTTCTTTTTCGTTTTAAAATTAAATTAGACTAAAAACTTAACACATTTTGTTTAATTTTTTTTTACAAATAATTTTTTATCATTATATTGAGCATCTAAAAAATTTGTAAAAAAAAGTTTAACCAAAGCAGTTTTGTTAGTCAAACGTAAAAATGAGGAAAAACTCCTTTTCTGTTTGCTTGTTGGTTTGTTTGGTCATTATACACATCTTAACTGCTAGACTTATTTCGCTCAAAATTAATACATATATTGTGTGCATTAGAACTGGCGCAAAATTTTTTCGGAATTTTGATTGCGGGTAGCGGCTAGGTATGCCATTTGATGACTAAATCAACGTCTTTTATCATCAGGTCAATCGGAGTGTGCCACATGAGCTCGAATTTGGAAATATAGAAAACACTAAAAGGTTTTTGTTTCTTAGTTTTTGTTTCTTATTTTTGCATTTTACCATTTTATATTCTCAATAAACTATCTTATATTTAACTTGTTTACACATAATCAGAAAATAATTAATATAATTCCAAAATAGTCAGAAACTTCAATTTCAGTTAAGAAATAACAAGAAAACTATTAATTTTATCTCATATAAAATAATTGTTATTAAAAATATTACTTTTTTTAATACTTACTAGAGTTCGCCAGTGGTAGAAATGTGACCTTTTCACTGTCACCTTCGACCTACACTCAGGGTTGCCACACAGGAAAAAATGTTCTATCAAAATTCCGACAAAAATTCACCAATATGAAAGAAATTTACCAAATTTTTCATTTATTTAAAATAAATAAATAATAAATACATATTCTTTAATTTTTAAAAAAATTAATATTTATTAAACATTTGATTTATAAAAAAACGTAAGTAAACGTATACAACAGATTAAAAAAACATTTAAATATTAAAATCACATTTTTAGAATACAGTCGAACTTCGCAAGGGACCAAAAAATTACTTGATTATATAAAAACTTGTACAGAAATGTACAGAAATTATGATATTTTTTCCACTTTTCTTTAAAAGAATCTGGTACTCTTTGAGTTTGGATTTCACTTTACCATTTTTCTTCCTCAAAAAACCTTGTAATACATTTAGAAATTTAAATACATTGGTCGGTACGTTACTCCTCATATCCACAAAGGTTCGAAGTATGTCAATTGATGAAGAAATTCATCCCAATGTAGGTAACCTAGCATCCGCCAATTCGTCACCGTAATTATTTGGCAATAGGATTATAATATGAACATGAGTATGCACATAAATTATAAAATAAATAACCCAGGGATAGCGAGAACTGCACAACTTTCCAGAACTTCGTGCACTGAACACAGTCAACTGCTGACAAAATTGCTAGTGGTGGTACTTTCTTGTTTTTATTTTTCTGTAGTTATTTTTAACTTTTGGGCATCCCCTAATAATTTTTTACTTTTTCTCTCTACACAGTAATATTAGCATGCGTAACAGAAAATGGTTTCAATAAATTCATTATATGGGGATAGAAACGCATGAGAGCTTAATTTGCAGCTGCAAAATTTGTTCATTTTAGAGAAAGATTCACTGTATGGAAGCTGTGTTTTTTATATCAATTCATAGTAGGGAAAACTTCATTGTATAGGAGTTCACTATGGGGAAGTTCGACTGTTTCAAGTTTAAATATATGACTTTGCATTCAAACCGAACAAAAAATTATTAGGTAAATTTTTTTAATTAGTTTAAAAGTATTTGCCTCATTTTATTAAAAATAAATAGGAACTTATTGAATATAATAAATTATAAAGTTTAAATAAATTAATTAAAATAAAAGTTTAATCCAAAAATCGTTTTTTTTTTATTCAACTACACATAATGAGGCTTATTTTTTATTCGCAAAGTTCTTTGGATAGCATAATGCTGTTAATGGTTCTAAAATGTAACTTATTTCGAAGCTTCGTGTTAATAAACGCAAATTCAGAAAATTTTTTTCTGCTACAGCAAAAACAAAATGTGTTAAATCCTTAATCTTTCTCCCATGCGGTTTTTTAATTTCAAACTTTATTCCAAAAATCGACTACATTAAAATAAGTGCTTACTTCAAGGTTAGAAAGCCTTAGAAGCTTCTATTGAGTGACAACATTTTCAGTATCACCGTCTATTAAATAAAAAAAATTTTAAATCAAGTGTCATATAGAAATTTGCGATTTTGACAATAGTGTACTTGGAGTTAAAATTGATAGGTTTTTTATGTCGTCTCTGCAAAAATCTTAAGGTCTTTTATTTTTTCGGAATAATTTACTTTTAACTAAAAATTTTTTCACTCGTGAAACATATGTATGTTATATGGGCTTCTTATTTTAAATCTGAAAAAATAACTGCCGCTCTCATTTGGTTCAGAAGTTATAGGGGCCCAAAGTTTAAAAAATGGGCTCGAAATATTTTCATTTTTTATATTATTATTTTATTTGTGTGGGTGCTGAAAGAAAGGCTATGCTATTGCCTTTTCAATAAACTCTTAACTTAGAAATAAGTTTAGTTTCTTCATTTAATTTTGGACTTTCAGTTTAATATATCAAAACTTCACGCGATTTTTTATAAAAATGTTTTTTATTTTACGTTTACAAAAAATAAATTTGTTTTTAATCGCTCATACTGCAATAACTAACAAAGGTAGAAAAATTTGTCCCAAACAAGATATGTTAGCCTTTTTCTTAGCTTTCGAATAATGATCACTTAAACTTAATCATATTATTTTTTGATTGCGAAAAATAGAGATTTCCAACAGATTAGATTTTTTTTTTGTAATTTGAACCTAATTTGTTTTTTTAAAAAAAAAAGCTAAAACATTATTCTATATACTTCTTAATATTCCTGCTTAGGACAAATTTGTCTATCTTCGTCAGTCATATAAGCGATTGAAAAAATATATTTTTTAAAAACGTACAAAAAAATTCTCAAATTCCTTGTTTTATATTGAAATAAAAGATGGGCTTCAAATATTTTTGACTAATGAACCATAAAAAACTATTATGGGAAAAAAATATTAATGCCAAGTAGTGAATGGAATGCAATATCTGCATATATATGTTTTCAAAATCTTGAACTTTTTAAAAAAATTTGCATAAACAAAAAAATTTACCAAAACGATAAAGAATTTACCATTTTACCAAGTAAAAAATTTTCTACCAAAAATGGCTATATTTTACTAAAACGGCAACCCTGCTAAAACTGTGATATTAAATAGATTTCGTTTTCAGATGAGAAACGACACTATTTCTATTTTCAGTTTGCCGCTCAGTGTTAACCAATGACTGTTCATACAAAAATACGTTGTACTGAGAAAAGCTACAGTTTTTGAGATATCGTCATAAATTTGATGTCAAAATAACAGTAATTTTTCAAAATTTACTGTTTGTAAGAAATTTCACCATCCCAATATACTAAGGGTGTTTTTTATAGAGTGGTACAACTTTGAGTTGACATCACTGCTTTATTTGACCACCCATTTAACAGCTGATAGTTGCTTTTTGTTTAATTTTCTTTGACATTTTACTATGGATCGACTTGCACCAGAGCAACGCGTGCAAATTGTGGAAACTTTTAATCAAAATAATGGTTCTGTTCGTCAAACTTATCGTGCACTTCGTCCATTTTATGGCGTTCATAATCGTCCTTCAGAGCTGCTTATTCGAAGAACAATAGATCGTTTTCGGACCAGATTTACTGTTACTGATAATGTGCATCCCGCGATACGCCGAACAGTGCGCACTGAAGAATTTGTAGCCGCTGTACAGGAAAGCATTGAAGATGATCCTAATCAATCAATTCGTCGCCGTTCTCAGCAACTGGGGTTGTGTCCTTCCACTTTATGGATGATTTTACGAAAGGATTTTGGCTTAAAACCTTTCAAGATTCAACTTGTGCAGGAATTAAAGCCAAACGACCATCGTATGTGCCGCCAATTCGGTGAATAGTCTGAAGCACAAATTGATATTGATTTTAAGTTTCCATGGAAAATTTTATTTTCCGATGAAGCCCATTTTTGGTTGAATGGGTACGTAAATAAACAGAATTGTCATATTTGGAGTGAGGAGAATCAAGCTTTTGTCGAAACACCATTACATCCACAGAAAATTACCCATTGGCCCATATGTCTTCAAAAACGATGATGGTCAGAATGTTACCATCATCAGCCCCACACAGCGGGCTCTACAATTAATTTACTCAAGGAAACTTGTGACGAAAAAATAATTTCACGAAATGGCCCAATTAATTGGCCCCAAAAATCGTGTGATTTAACCCCATTGGATTATTTTCTTTGGGGTTATGTAAAGTCACTTGTCTACGTCAATAGACCATAAACAATTGAACACCTGGAAATCAACATTCGAAGAGTTATCGGCGAGATACGGCCGCAAATGCTGCGAAAAGTTTGTGAAAATTGGTGTTCCAGATTGCGCCTTGTACGCCCCAGCCGTGGTAGCCACATGACCAAAATCATATTTAAGCATTAATGTCATAAAATTTTCTATCCAATAAAGCACGTTTCATTGATATTAGAAATATATTACTATGTATTATTATGATTTAAACTTCTATTACTCTATAAAAAACACCCTTTGTATTCGCACATGTTACATAAAAAATGCTTATTGTAGGGTATCCGTACATGAAGAAAACTGTTTGCTATATTTGTATTGTGATTAAAAAAAAACTTGCACTTGAGTCTCAGCCACTTCAAAATTATGCTAGATTTCAGCAAAAACTAATCAAAATTTGCTATTCCAGTTTACAATAACTAAGCAAAATTTTGATTAAATTCAAGCAAAATTTTGCTAAATTATTATAAACTGCAAAAGCTAATTTCTACTTGATAAGAGCAAATATTTGCTAAGTTATTATAAATTGGAATAGCAACTTTTGATAAGTTTTTGCTGAAATCTAACATATTTTTAAAGTGAAATAATTATTAACATTAAATTAAATTTGAAATTTACGATTATCCGGAGACCTGAACCTCGGCCAAGTGAGTGTAAGTGCATGGATTTATCCATTCGACCATCGCAGTTGTTAACTAATCGTCGCCTAAAATTTGCTATTTGAGCTTATAATAACTTAGCAAATATAAATTATCTATTAATTAAATACTTTGAGCGATTGCTTCACATTATCAGATGTGAGGACAAGAGCCAAACTTTAAATCTTATTTCTACCACAATTGCAGAAAGTATCGAACCGCCAGAACTTCCGCCTCCAATTGAATCCATCGGAATTGTCACTTCATCTCCTACTAAATCGCTATAACTATCGCTGCCATCAAATTCAACGTTTGTTACAGCGAATTCTTGAACATTCGCAAATATATTGAACATTTTTAGTCAAATCCTAAGTATTTATTTGCTTGACACTTTTCTTTCCATTGTTGTTCGTTCTCGAGTCGTTGCGCCTTTCGTTATTTTTTCTTTAAGAGACGTTTGCCAATACCAATCAAGCTGCCCACACGACCTTCTTTCCGTTACATTGACCTCTTTTCCAAACGGAAAATTTTCTTGCCAGCAAGTCGACGGTATTTTCTTGCTTTTGTATTCTCGAGTTATTGGCAAGAAAACTTGCTGTGTGGATAAGGGGTCTTTATGAGGAAAACTCGATCTTTCGGGATGGTCATAATGTCAAGAGTATCGAACAAAGAGTCAAAATTGTTCTTAAAATCATTTACGATTTTGAGGTGACTCGGACATGGAGAACTATAACCTTTCTGCGCAGTTCTTCAGACCTCATATTACTTCAACACTTTAGCAAAACATGTTCTTTACTAGGCATTGGAATTCGAGACCTCTTCTAGAAGGGTAAAATTTCGGACTTTTTCAGTAATGGCTTCCTTTTCGTAACGCACATTGTAAAAATCAAAATTTGTTCAACCAATTCAACGAGTTGAAGTGCGGGAAGTTAAATCTAAGTGAAAAAGTTATTAACACAATGGCAACCAGAATTATTACAAATTACGAATTGATGAAAAAGTGGCTGTTTCAACATTTTTTTTGAGGTATTTTGGCGAGATTCCCTAAAAAGAAGATCATTTGCTTTTTTGCGTTATACAACACTTTTTACAAAGCAAAAATTTTTCCCATCTCTAACATTTAATTCGACGAGCAACAGTGCTACCACAAAATATTTCTTAAGCCTGGTTTTCACTAGGTCAGTTTTCAATCTCAAATGTTGTCAATCTAATGGAAACGTATTGTCATTTACATTTGTTGTCATATATGACCACTGATTGTCATATCAAATCACAAGCAAGTGAGAACAGATAGAATTTTGCTTGTCAATCAAAAATCGTTGTATGACAAGAAAAATCGAAATGCCAACATGTTGGCATTTTGTGCCAGCTGTTGCCTACAAAAAAAATTTGTTTTAATTTTTTGTTGTGTTTCAATGCTGGCAAAGGTTTTTAAATATTGTTATTTTAATTGGTTTAAAAGGAAAAGTGCACTTAAACAGGGATTATCGCCGGTGGCCGGTGTTGCTTCCAAGGGATTTGTTGCAGGACGCATTTTCGGGATTCACGTTGTTGCGGTCGCTTTGCCAGGAATTTGTCATTTGCGCGAATCTTGAAGACGTATCTTGCGATAGAACGTGCCGATGGTGCCTTTTGAACCAACACCGGCCACTGTGATTATCTATGTTTAAGTGCACTTTTGCTACTAATCTAATAAAATTAATAGTATTTTATAAATTTCACCAAAAAGAAACATTTTCTAACAATCTCAAATATAAAACATCAGCTGTTGATGAAAAAAGCACAGCTGAACAAACCGATGGCATTTCACAAATAACATCGAAAGTGAAAACAGTATGGCAATCAATTGACACATAAATTCAACGTCAGTCTTTAACATTCGATTTTATGTCAGTTTTTGGGTTTCAATGAAAACGCATTTGACGTCATATGGTCAAGATGCCTACTGACATCAGTGATTGTTGTCATTGAAATTGACTTAGTGAAAACCAGGCTTTAAAGCTTAAAGTTGATATTTCTTAAACTTGTTCAGTTTGAGTGCTAAAATGCTAAAAAATAAGGAAGATATAGAAAAGACTGGTAAAACGCAAGCTGTGCTTTTATTTGAATAATTTTAATGTATGCTGCGAAAGTTTTGAGCCTTCAAAGGAGAAGTTTAAACGTTTTAACTATAAAATTATGTACCCAAAACTAGAAGATTATGAACTTGAAGTCAATGAAGAATTGGAAGTATATAATGATATGCTTACAATTTGTTAAAAACCAGAAATATTTTTTGGATTTGATATTCTTAACCAGCTCGATTCTGAATAATTTTTCTCGGGGAATCGGAAAAGGGAGATTTTATATTTAAGATAAAGTTCAAGAACATTTTGAAAATTTTTAATGTAAATTGGTCCATCAACCATCAATATTCATGAGTGTAAAAAAAGTGATGTTTTTATCTGCTATCTTAAAAATAAAAACTCCCTTTTCCAATTCCCCGGGAAAAAGTATTCAGAATTGAGCTGTATACGTGGTTTTCACCGGTTACCCTATTGTTTTTTTTATCGTTTTTTTTTAATTTTATGAAATACATTCTAGTCGTGCTCACATATTACTAAGAATATAGTATATTTAAATACATCAAATAAAAGCTTTAAGCTGGAGTTTCTGTAAATATGTAAAAACAAATTAAATAAATTTCTAACGGTATGTAAATATTATGGTTTTATTTAGTATTTTAAAATATTTCAAGAAAAAATTTGTTGGTGGTTTTTGGCGGTTTAGTCGGTACATGGCGAGTTGGAGTATCAAAGAACTGGCAGCTCTGCTTGGATATGACCAAGGTCAACTTCTTCTTGGTGCAGGGTTATCTAAGGTATATTGCCTTGAAAGATAGAGATTTTCTTTATTTCTTATTATGTAGAGACATACATATTGAATTGTTATTGTTGTAATATTTTTTTTATTCTCATCAACTTAAATAAACATAAAAAAAAGAACTTGTAATATAACTTTTAAATTTCAAATAAGCTTATCTCAAAAACTGGTGATGGTAGAAAAAAAAGTAATAATAGTTTCAAAATCAGCGCACCAAGATTTGTTGAAAATAATACAAATATTGCTGGGAAAATCCAAAAATAAAAACGTTGTCCCCCTGAGTTATTCAAGCAATTTGGGGTGAATAACCTTACTAAACTGAAAAATTTTTGGAAAAAACAAAAAATCTTTATTGTTGCCTTATTTCAAATGAAATTGCAAATGAAAATATTAAAAAATTTTTTCTTTCATGCACTTGTGCAAACTTTAAGCGCACGGGCTTATATGCATCCGATCTTACTAAAATTTTACACAAATTTTTTGTTCATCCATTAACGCAGTTTGAGCCTTTGAGACGCTCCATGAAGCGCTTGGAAATTTTCCCCATACAAAAAATGTCCACTCTAAGCTACACGCATCTGAATTCTCTATTATATTTATTTATCTTTCTGAAAATAAACAAAACCAATAACGAACTACAAAAATGAAAACATCTAATGTGTATTTATTTTTGTACACTTTGCATATTTATTGATAACAACAACCACAACAAAAGCAGCAAAACAAACGACATGATTGCGAACCAAACGAACAGCAAAAACAGCATAAGTAGCTACTGAAGCAGCTTGTGTTTTTCTCATACGAATATATGAATTTTTTTTCTTCTTAGATTTTGCTGTTTTGTGACTTTATTTAATACGTGACAAAATCTAAAGATAGATATTCGTTTTATTCGTACTCTAACTGATATTTTGGCATATATTTGTTCTTAGTACGATGAATATTAAAGGCTGTAGGTATACCCCCAAGTGTCAACTAAGCTTTCTGAATGTGTTTGAAAAAATTTGTGAAAAGGACCCCTATACAAACCGCGCAATGAGACGTAATTCTACGTTCAAAAATCTGAAGCACTTGTTTTTAGACGGTAATTTCCACTTGTTGTTTTTTCACATTTTCCGATCAAAAACACTTTTTCGTTTGATGAACGAAGCCGTTTCGACGATCATGGCTGTTCGATAATCATCAAAAATTGTCTTACGAATAAAAATTTTAATTATTTCTAAATATTTTTCGAAAGACACACAAAACGGAGCAAAGTCATTTGAGCGAAAAACTTTGAACTACTTTATTCAGTATTTGAAACTTTGATTTAATTTTGGCACGACTTGGCACACTTCCATAGATTTGAAAACTTAAGACATTAATTTTAACACCAAAGCTTACATTATTACTGCTACCCATAGTTTAAAAAAAAAACAAACAAAATTTCATACAACGCTGCGCCAGGTCTAGTGTGCATCTTCTCCTTCATCTCCTTTTGACCAAAATTTCTCACATATCTTCAAAATTAAAGAAATTCTCACGTACAACGATGTTTTCATAAAAATTGTCAAACTGCTATTGTTATCAAAACAACAAATTTAGTTTTTATATTTTTTACAAAATATTCAAGTCTCAGAAATAACACTGTGCGCTTTTTTTACTTCTTTGACTGTATGTATGTGATAATTTCAACATGTAGAGAATGACCAAAATAATATAAATCTTTAAAGAACACAAGTTTATGTTTATTAGATATGATTAAAAAGATTAATAAGTAAGGAAAACTAATTTATGAGCACAACACGACAATTTCACCAAAGTTACTTTTTCGACTCTCTCGCTGCTCGTTCGATTTCAGAGTTTCGTTTTCTCCAACTACTAGATCACTTTCAAACGTTATTTATTTAATTTTGGTATGAGAAATCTCGTGGTGATATTCGCTTTGCGACTTTACCGAACACTTTAGAGCAAAATTCCTTTCATAAATTTGTAGCTCAGAATTAAAAATTAGTCAAGGTATACACTAATTTCATGTTGACAGCTTTGGAACCATTATGATTTTCATTTTTTCTTTCAGTTTCTTCTGCAAAGTTGTTGCTATTATTCTGGCCAAGAATTTTACAGAACAAATGTATAAGAATAAATCGCATCCAGTGGGTCTTATCGAGTATGTTTTAAAAAAATTCGTAAAAAATAAGAATTTTTCGTTTTACAACACGAAATTGCTGGAATATACAAGGACAAACATAAAATTGCCATTTAGTGTACCAACGGTATGGTCAGATCAACAAACTCACAGTGCTGAAAATAGATACAGATGTGTAAACGATATTACTGTTCTAAGACCAATAACGAGCCATGCAGAGTTCTTAAGTGTCCCATAAGCTGAAATGCGATTCTTTCATTCTGACGTCAGACATGTTTTGAAATGTCAAAGTCCGACTTAAGAATATGCTTCAACAGAATTTGAATCAATACAAGAATCCTCAATGTCTTTAACCAGCCATCTGTAGCCAAAATTGCCTGAAAAAATATTAAAGTAACACAACAGCGATTAAATATAATGGTGCTATCACTTTTGCAAAGACAAGCAATGACTTTATTTCGTCTTTTGAAAGCTGTTAATATTCTAAAGGCCAGCGTGAAAGTTTCTGGTTTTCGAAGAGCAACAAGAGCTATTAGAATTATTTTATAGAGTACGAAAACCAATATTATTGTGATTTTTTATACATACATGTATATATTTACATGCATTATATAAAAAATATATAAATAATTTATTAAATATTTCATAAATTAAATTGATTTGGTATTAATTTTTATGAGTAATTTGAGTTCCTTTTTTGAAAGCAGAGTTCTTAAAAATAAAAGTAGAACAGTTAAGTTAAAGATTCTGAAAAAGAGATTATATTATTTAAGATATGTTATTAAATTTTAGTCAAAATAAATTTATTTCTTTGTGGGGTTAGAATATAGCCTGCAAAGATAAAATATCGTTCAACGAGTGCACTTGATGGGAACGTTGTGTTCTAATTTAAAAACACATTTCTTATGTTTGGGAACTGACTAATTTTAGGTGTCTTTTAGTACTGGTTCAGTTCTGTTTCTAAATTATTAAATTGTCATCACAAATTCAGTTTTCGTCTTTAAAATCAAAAAAGATTTTTCATTTTGAATGTTTCAGATATTGAAGGTTTTTCGAGATTCGGGAAGTTCTTTAAAGAGCAGCTTTCTAATAAACTACTTCTCTTCAAAATCTTGTGTAAGCCCATTTTGAAAATATGGATTGGAAACAGCTGCAAGCTTAGCGTCTTCAATATGAAAAACATTATAAAATCTTTTATTTATGGCTTCTTTACCCAGCGAGCTCTAATACCAAACTCAATCGATCAGTATTTTCAACATTTTGCAACTTTCTATTAGTGTGTATAAGACTGGAAGAAGAATAATGCGGTGTTAGGAATATATTTTACTTATATATAATATTACTAATTACTATTATTAAATTACTATGTGTATAAGTTTAATTGTGTATTAAAACGTATAAATAAAATTTTTATAATTTTGTTTTATTGTAAAAAAAAATTAATATATAAGAGGTGGCGCTAATGTCGAGCCTAAGGCGGCCGAATGCCTTAATCTGCCACTGGATACGGTGAAAAAAATTTAATTCTTTGCTATCTTTGCTAGAAAAAAAATGCATATATTCGTATGAGAAAAACAAAAGCTGCTTCAGTAGCTACTTATGCTGTAGTTGTTGTTCGTTTGGTTCGCAATCGTGTCGTTTGTTTTGCTGCTTTTGTTGTGGTTGTTTTTATTAATAAAGGGTCCGCCAAATAACTTTTTTTTTTTGAAAATAAAAAAAACTACTAGATATTTTCTCAAATTTCTTTTTTTATTTAAGAGTACAATCCTTCCGGTTAATAATGGAATATAATTTCATTCAAATGGCTGCCTCGGCTGTCCATGCAGTAGCCTACACGATTGGTCCAATTTTTAAGCACATTATCGATTGTGTGCAGCTGTATTTCACCAATGGCTTCACGAATATTGTCATTTAAAGCGTCAATTGTCTCTGGCTTGTCGGCATAACACTTGTCTTTGAGGGCACCCCACAAATAATAGTCCAACGGTGTCAAATCGCAGCTCCGAGGAGGCCAAATGACATCAGCTCTGCTGCTGATAATGCGATCTTCAAAAACAGGGCGCAAAACATCGAGTGTAGCTTCGGCTGTGTGGCACGTAGCGCCGTCCTGTTGAAACCAAATGTTGCCAATATCCTCCTCTTCAATTTTTGTGAACAAAAATTCGTTCAACATGGCCCGATAACGATCGCCATTGACTGTAACGGCCACTCCTTGCTCATTTTCGAAGAAAAAATGGCCCAATTATGCCTCTGGACCAAAATCCGCACCAAACAGTGACTCGTTTTGGGTACAGCGGCTTTTCAATGCATGCGTGTGGGTTTTCTGTGCCCCAAATGCGACAATTTTGCTTGTTTACATACCCGCCAAGATCAAAATGAGCTTCATGTGAAAAGATGATTTTTTGGCAAAATCGGCATCTTCTGTAAGTCGATCGCAAGCCCACTTACCGAAGCGATAACGCATTGGATGGTCAGTTGGCTTCAACTCCTGAACCAATTGGACTTTGTATGGCGTCATATCAAGGTCTTTATGCAAAATTCGTCTCAATGATGTCTCCGAAATGTTCAATTGTTGGGAACGACGGTGAATTGATGTTGATGGCGCTTCACGCACACTTTCTGCCACAGCAACAATATTCTCGGGTGTACGCACTGCTTTTGGCTTTTCACGCTTTGGTTTATCGATGAGGATGCAAGTTTCTTTCACTTTTTTCACAAGATAACGAACATACGGAGCTGACGGTGCTTCTCTTCTTCCAAAATCCGTACGCAATTTTCGCACACATTCTGCAACATTACCATGATTTTCAAAGTAATGTCGCAATATTTTTCAGCGTTCTTCAAGCGTATACACAACCATATTCGTTCAGCGGAAGGATAAAACTAATTATCTGTTAAATCAGACATGAGCTAAGTGTTACCATTCACGAAATAAGCACTAGTTGAAAAAAAACGTTAGATGGCGGACCCTGTATACATGTAAAATGTACATATATAAATGCACATTAGATGTTTTCGTTTTTGTAATTCGATAATGGTTTTGTTTATTTTCAGAAAGATAAATAAATATAATAGAGAATTCAGATGCATAGAGTGTAGCATAGAGCGGACCTTTTTTGTATGGGGTAAATTTCCAAGCATTTAATGGAGCGTCCCAAAAGCTCAAACTGCGATAATGGATGAAAAAAAATTTGTGTAAAATTTTAATAAGGTCGGATGCATATAAGCCCGTGCGCTTAAAGTTTGCACAAGTGCATGAAAGAAAAAATGTTTTTTTGCAATTTCATTTGGAAAAAGGAAACGTTAATATTTTTTTGTTTTTTTCAAAACTTTTTCAGTTTAATAAGGTTATTCACCTCAAATTACTTGAATAACTCAGGGGGACAAAATTTTTATTTTTGTATTATTCCAGCAATATTTGTATTATTTTCGACTAATTTTGGTGTGCAGATTTCAAAACTGATAATACTTTTTTTCTAGCATCAAAAGTTTTTGAGATAAACGTCAGTGAAATCGGTCAATGAAAACTTAATCTTATTAAACTGAAAAATTTTTGGAAAAAATAAAAAATTCTCAACTTTTTCCTTATTCCAAATAAAATTGCATATGAAAATATTAAAAAAAAAATTTTTTCTTTCTTGCACTTGTGCAAACTTTAAGCCGTGTGCGCATGGGTTTACATGCATTTGATCTTGCTACAATTTTTCACGAATTTCTTATCATCAATTGCAACACTTTGAGCCCTTGGGGTGGTCTTTTTAAAATAAGGTCCACTCTAGTGTAGCTACAGAGCCAGTATGTATTATTACTACGCAGGTTTGCGCATGCGTTACTTATGGTCCAATTATGTTCGCGTAACGCAATGCAGACGTACATCTACTTAAAAAACTTCAACTCAGCTGCTTTTGTTTACAAAAATTAAGATTTTTTAATTGGCGGCAAATTATATTTATTAGCAAATTTACCGCACTAAAAACAAAAGATAGAAATAAAAAGAATTGTGGGTTAAAAGACACAATTTATTAGCAAATTTACCGCACATAAACTGTTGCTATGAAAATGCAGTCACTTGAAAATTTTAAGTAGTGTAGAATCAAAAAAAAGTGGTAGATCTACCACGATTGTGATAGAGTGACAACACTGGCTGTCACAAAACCGTAGAGCGACGTAAGTTCAAAATTAAATGCAACTTTTTATTTGTTTATACATCTATTTTAAGGTTGTGAGAATAGATTCTGTTTTAATCTTTACTGTTCTAAGCTTCGTTACGTGGTGCACAACCAGACACACATAAAGCCCTTACAACAGAAATTTGTGTGACACTTGCCACGGCCACTTTGCGTTGCGTTACATAATTTGACCATAAGAATGCGTTGTTCTTTGAAAATCCAATTATTTTTGAAATACCATAATAAGTTCGAATTATTTCTGCATTGTGTTTTTTCCATATTAAAAATATATTTTGCTAACTAAAATTGTAATTTAAAATTACTTTTAAAATATACATATGTGACCCGGTAAGTTAAAAGGGACCTATGGGTCGAAAAAATCGATTTTTACTTTTTTGGTGATTCTTATAGTAGACAACACGCACTTTCTAATGCAACAAACCACAGCTTTCTAGCTGCATTAGTTTTGGCAGAAATAAGCTTCAAATTAGACACTTTTGATAAAAAAAAAGTAAAAAAGAATCAGATGTGACAAACTTTCCTGCAATTGATTTAATTTGCTTGAAACTCGTCACTCAGGGGTTTTTGGGGTCGCTGATAACGAATCTGGAATTAGATTTTGAAAATTCAAAATGGCGGATCCAATATGGCGGATCCTATATGGTGGATCCAATATGGCGGATGATTTTGTTATGAAATTGGATTTACTTGAAACTTGTTACTCGGGGGTTTTCGGGGTCGCTGATTACGAATCTGGAATTAGATTTTGAAAATTCAAAATGGCGGATCCAATATGGTGGATCCAATATGGCGGATGATTTTTTTTTTAATTTATCAGATTTGTCTTAAAATCGTTCCTCAAAGACTTTTGTGGTCGCTGATTATGAATTTAAAGTCGGATTTTTAAAATTCAAAATGGCAGATCCAATTTGGCGGACTAGTCTTTTACAAAATTTTGGGGATAGCTATTGAAAGTTTAAGATGTATGATTATAATAGATAAATATCCGATGTTTTTAATGAAACGAACATCAGATTTAAAACTTCACTATTTATTTTAAAAATGAAAAAACAAAAACAATAACTTCAAATACTTAAACTAAAAACAATAACATAACTAAAACTAATTCTTATTCGTACATATTCTTTTCTTCGATTTCACTTTTGATCCTGAATTAGCATTTCTTCTTTTCATTGGTACATCTACCAATTTTTCATCTTTATTTGTTTTTTTTTTTAAACTAAGTCCCGAATATTTTTAAACAGATACAACTGTCTTTCCAAAGATAAACCCTGTGGAGTTATAATGTTCGGCATTAAATCATTTACAGGTTGTAACACGAGTTGAAATCTAGTTGTTTCATCACTGTCTGAAAACTGTTTCGCTTCTAAAGCTTGCGAAGAAATTACGAAATGATGAAACTTCGTGATTCCAACCATTGGTTTGTAAAATTTTTTTAAATAGCTAACCCAGTCGTACCAAACTATATTTTCTGCAGAAACAGGTATATTACAACTGGAAGGAGATGAATCAGTTACACATTGTATCAAATCTCTATGAGTGTCGATGTTACTTACAGCATACTTCGATTTAAATACACCAAAGTACCTGTCTGGTGAGAATTTGGTATGCCCAGTTAGAAGAAAATTGTATGATATTTTTTTTTGTAGTCCTTTGGCTACTCGCCACATCAGGTATCCAAGAACAGAATTATTCTTATTTTGTCCTACGCAATTATCACTGAATAACACCAGAGTTCCGATATTATTTAATGTGTTGAGATAATGATGAAGGCAGCTAATGACGCAATTCGGACCTTTTCCAATGTCATCTTTTTCATCAATCAAATAATTGAACTAAAAGAGAAAAAACGTTGGCAATTTAAATTTGGAAATTTACTATGCAATTCTTTTGATAGATTTTATAACAATTTAAAACCACATACCTGTACTTTTTCTTTTTCATTTGTAATTCCAAATACTGCACATTTTCGTTTTGCTTTAAAATAAGCGCTTCCACGCTGTTGTGGGCTAACAGGATAGTGAACCGTTTGCGCAAAATCAGAAGATATTACTTTTACTGTTTGATCACTGTCTTCACAAAAAGCTTTATAATCTTTGATTTCTAGCTTTATCGAGATGGTCTACAAATGCGTTCAACTTCTGTTCCCGTACTTGATCGGTACAATTTTTCAATTCTGAAATCGCCAATGAGTTATCTGTAAAAAAAAAATTAATTCGTTTATTATCTAGTTACAAATTTTGTGAAAAAAAATTATTTTACCTCGACACACATCACAGAGATCGTCAGACGGTTTCATCACAGTAACATACGGTACGTACTTATTCCAAATGTTCTGAAATGTTCTAACACTTGGTTTTCGTTCTTCTGCATCGAGTGCCGCAATATATATTCGATAGATTGATGACTTTGTTTCACTGGATGGTAATTTCATGACACTGTAGTCCTTAAATTTTGGAAGCCTTCCTGGTAATGGAACAGCCAGACGATCAGCAACAGACTTTATAAATTCTATTATTTTAGATATTTCATCTTGTCGCATCGCTAATGGGTTAGAACTGGCTTTATTAGTTTTTCCATGAATTCGTTCCACGACACCGTAATCATTAAAGTGATTTAATAAAGCTTTATATCGTTTTATTCCACAGGCGTACAAAAATAGAAACAACGTACGACAGATAGGCAATTTGTGATAGGCGTAAGTAACATTTCCATGCTGTCCATAATTTTTTTTTCCCAAAATGCTTTCATAAGCTTTATCCAATGCACTAGTCAGTTTACCGGCTTCAATTTTGCTCAATATTATTAGATCTAGCTGATTTTTCTCTAGCTCTAACATATTATTTCTTGATTGCATGATCATATCTCGTGGTATTAAAAAATTACATCTTTTGTTGCAACAAGGATCTTCAAAAAATTTACATACAACTTCTTCTTCCTGTATATCTTGAAGGGATAATTCACACTCTATGTTCAAAGTATCTGTTAAAAAATTTGTATTTGAACTGAAATCATTTGTATCACTGACAGCACTAACATCATGTTCCGAATTGTTTCCATTTTCACACAAATACAGTCTTTCCACTTTTTTAAACTCATCTTCTGAACACATTTTACCAATAAATAGAATTTCGAAACATAAAAACCCGATCTTGAAATGAGTAGATAACGTAGCGCGCAGTAAAAGAGTTAATAATTTAGTTCACTCACTTTTGAAACAAAACTTCCTACTATTTTCAATTTTTCACACTTCGAAATCACAATAGAACTGACAAAAGTTCCAAATTCTTCCTCCTGTATATTACAAAAACATTTAAATCAAAGCCTACTCCTTAAAAGAATGCTATTTTTACAATTCGAAAAAACTAATTTTGCCAATAACTAACATTCAAAGGTAATATTAATTTTATTTTTTTAGAATTTTCCAAACAAATCCAATAATATAACAAAAATAGTCCGCCATATAGGATCCGCCATATTGGATCCGCCATTTTGAATTTTCAAAATCTAATACCAGATTCGTAATCAGCGACCTCGAAAACCCCCGAGTAACAAGTTTCAAGTAAATCCAATATCATAACAAAGTCATCCGCCACATTGGATCCGCCATTTTGAATTTTCAAAATCTAATACCAGATTCGTAATCAGCGACCCCGAAAACCTCCGAGTAACAAGTTTCAAGCCATAAAAGCGTTCAGGCCCATCAAAATCAACTTTTTAACTTCAAAGTCGTTTTTCTCCAAAACTTATTTTCTGAGCATAGGTTCCTTTTAACTTACCGGGTCACATATATGTATATGTTCTTTATTACAGAAAAAATAAATAATTAAAATTTTTCTGATATTTATTTCCATTTATTAAACATAACTTTGAATTACATTTAGTTTTAACCAATATAAAAAATAAACAAGAACAACAAATTTATCACTAAAAATATCAAACGAATTAAAATGTTGCGACAACAACAACAAATTTGTTTTTGAATAATTTTTATAAAGAAGATGAAATGTTTTAAAATAGTTTTGAAGAATATAAATGAAAATACCAGAATTTTTCTCTATTACTGTATAAAAAGGAATTCTATGTCTATACTTATGATATGTCGAAACTGTCTTTTTTTTGGTGTCTTTAACAATTTAATTTTAGCTTAAAATTAAATTTTCCGTAGCTAATCAAAAAAAATTATCAAAATTGAAAAAAATCGAAAATTTCTTTTGTAACATCTTTTTTTAAGACTTACTGAAGGCGATTTTTTTCATATTTTGCTGAACTTACCGATTTAGATGAAGAAACCACACTTTTAAGCATTTTGAAAGCTTTATGTAGAAAAATAATAATAAATCGACTTGAACTGGAAAAGTATGGAATAATATTAGAAAAGATTACTTATTTTTTATATATTATTATTGTATTTTAACAGCAGTTTTTAAAAAGTATATTGTAAACAAAATTTACCTATAAAACAAAATTAACATAAAATTAACTATTTTGAACTTGCCAATTACGAAAACAATGATTGCTTATATGAAAAAGCGCAACGTTTAAAAATTATAATATTGCAGCAACTACTTATAACAGAACTACGCTTCTTTTGGGTATACGCATGGTATAAGGATAGAGGTAGCTGTAGCGCTAACTGTGATCTCTTTCCATACTGTCATGCCTGTCAAATTCAGCTGTGTGGCGAATGGAAACAAAAGAAAAGAAATAAAAATTTTGCTTCGTTTTGACATATCCGACAGTATGCTCTCATCTGGTGCATCTACCTGTATTCTTCTACCACGGGTATACGATAACTACTTGATAATTATAAGTTAGTCAAAAGTTTAATATCTATGTGTTAGAAATGTGTTACATGATATCTCCTGTGCAGAAAATTTATACTAAATCATCCACGAATTTTACGCTTTGTTTGGCATATTTACCTATAACACACAAAATAACACTTTGCTTATGTTTAAATCAGTTGATTTTCCTGCTGTCTTAAAGAATTTTTAAATTTACAATACTTTTTCCACTGTGTAGTCCTAAGGTACGCTCACGGCTAGTTGCAAATGCATAAAATAATATGCAATTGCACAGCCAAATGCACTGGATCGTGAATACCACCAACGACCTCATTCATGTTTCAAGGCAATAGAGAGAGTGTTTTTTTCAAAAAACATTACTTGCTACAAGGTCATAGCCAAGTGAGGTTTTCGCGGACATTTTAATAAAAATTAATACATTTAAATAATCATTTCACTGAATCACTAAAAAAAATTAACAAATCATATACTCAAGTTGTATTTGCGTGTAAAAGTCTTTGTTATTCTTTATTATGAGTTGATTTGTGTAAACGGCAATAGTGACAACAAATGCATCGTGATTTATCGGATCAAACGTGATATATCAAAATCACCATCACTATTGTTTTCACTATCCTTGACATCGGCAGTTGTAGATGATGGTAGTGATGATAACAGTAAAGACAACAAGAATGACATACACATGTATACTGAAAAAACCTTTTTAATTCAAACTGCATAGAAAGATTTTAAAGTATACTTCCAACAATCAGCCAACAACTGAATTTACTTTTGCCTCGAGCGGTTCTTGAAAATTTAAATTTCAGCATCCCTGGGTCTGTCGCTGGAGCTGGTTGCCTTACTCTAAATACGCAAATGGAGCTTATTGTAAGTTCTGCGTTTTCTTTAGATCTGCTTATGGCGGCATTTTATCACCGCCTCTACATAATTCACGGCACAAAATAAGTTTTTATTAAATACATATTTCTGCCCCTTTCACTGTGACTCTTTTAGGGTCAAGAAATTTTTGAACAATTAACTTTCGAATTAAAGATATGAGTCTTGACCTGGTTTAATTTTTTAGGAATGTTTAAAGTTACTCATGTTATAAGAAGTTGACTTACATTTTTCAGAATTCTTTCAATTTTTTAGAGGTTTTTGCAAAATGTTTTAGCTCAGTGGGGATTATCGTAACAGCCGAAATATTTGGTGATTCGTTATAAAATAGACAAAAAATCATTTTTAGAGGGGTACAACTGGAATTTTTTTTTAATGGAAGTCGAGGCACCTTAACATATTTATTTATATATGTAATACTAGCAGGCCACTGTTGTGCCACTGCTTCGCCACGGACGGTTTTTATCAATCTTCTTAATGCCTTTAAGACGGGACAATTTTTTCAAATATGTGCTAATTTTTACTTAATTTTGATTTTGACTAATTTTTAAGTGCTACGGTTAGTTTTGCAACATCCGACTTAGTGATGCGATATGGCATCTTCGTTCTTATTGGGTTGACATTACATATCAAAGAAATAAAAAATTATCTCTTTTCTTTTCTTTTCTTTTCTTTTGTTTTGAATTGTTTTGCAGCGCCGCTCCGCATTTATATGTATCTCGCTTTTCACCTTGCTCAAGGCTCATCAGTTTTTTTGTTGCGCTGAGCAGGAAGAGAAAGAGAAAAATAGCTACATGGAGTTTATTGAGACTCTCGCAACACTAACGCGTCAAAAGACAACGAATAAGCAATGCGTGGCAGCTGGGAAGATTTCTTAAAAAACATAATACCTTAATTAAATACACTTATTATTAAAATTTCGAATAAAAAATACCCCTAATAAATCTGTCGCACGAACATGATATTTTAAAATTTTATTCATAAAAATTGGCCTAGTACTTTTGGAGTAAAGTCGTAACTTTAAATGTTCACTTCAATTTTGTATAATAGTATAAATAAATAAATAAATAAATATAGATAGATAAATAAAGATATAGATATAGATATAGATATAGATATAGATATAGATATAGATATAGATATAGATATAGATATAGATATAGATATAGATATAGATATAGATATAGATATAGATATAGATATAGATATAGATATAGATATAGATATAGATATAGATATAGATATAGATATAGATATAGATATAGATATAGATATAGATATAGATATAGATATAGATATAGATATAGATATAGATATAGATATAGATATAGATATAGATATAGATATAGATATAGATATAGATATAGATATAGATATAGATATAGATATAGATATAGATATAGATATAGATATAGATATAGATATAGATATAGATATAGATATAGATATAGATATAGATATAGATATAGATATAGATATAGATATAGATATAGATATAGATATAGATATAGATATAGATATAGATATAGATATAGATATAGATATAGATATAGATATAGATATAGATATAGATATAGATATAGATATAGATATAGATATAGATATAGATATAGATATAGATATAGATATAGATATAGATATAGATATAGATATAGATATAGATATAGATATAGATATAGATATAGATATAGATATAGATATAGATATAGATATAGATATAGATATAGATATAGATATAGATATAGATATAGATATAGATATAGATATAGATATAGATATAGATATAGATATAGATATAGATATAGATATAGATATAGATATAGATATAGATATAGATATAGATATAGATATAGATATAGATATAGATATAGATATAGATATAGATATAGATATAGATATAGATATAGATATAGATATAGATATAGATATAGATATAGATATAGATATAGATATAGATATAGATATAGATATAGATATAGATATAGATATAGATATAGATATAGATATAGATATAGATATAGATATAGATATAGATATAGATATAGATATAGATATAGATATAGATATAGATATAGATATAGATATAGATATAGATATAGATATAGATATAGATATAGATATAGATATAGATATAGATATAGATATAGATATAGATATAGATATAGATATAGATATAGATATAGATATAGATATAGATATAGATATAGATATAGATATAGATATAGATATAACAAGCTTAGCTTGAAAATGAAATGAAACAAAAACATGTATATTTTAATTTTGAATAAAAAAATTTTCAGCAAACCCTCCCCCCATGGGTAAATCCTGGTTACAGCCCTGACAAGAAGTACATATAATCTATATTGCTAATTAAAATCTTTTAGAATAAGAATGCACTTATATAAATAATTGCGTCGATTGCCGAGTGGGCTAAACAGTAAGTTTTAAATTCAGAGGTAGTAAGTTCGATCCCTGCAGTGGGTGAAGATAAATCTAAGTATTTTTAAGTAGTTTTATAATTTTTCATTTATTTTTCCATTTTCTTAAATAAAAACTTTGTGGTGAAACTGTTGTTTTTTTATGATAAAGATTGATTACTTTAGCTGCGATATTAGTCCTCGAAACTGTTACCCAAACGCACTTCCATTGGAAGATTGGAAATAAAACCTCTCTATTAATAGAGTATAATTTGCTGCTGTTTGAAAAAGAAATAAGTATTTAATATTCATTTAACATGAGCACTAGGGTGGTCCTTATTTTAGAAATTGTAGAGTACACGATTTTTGTTCCTTTTCGTCTAAAAATAATTCCCTAACTTTTTTTACAATAGCAATAACACATGTCACTCCTAAACCTTTAAAGTCCGCGCTAATATAATCAGACTTTTATAAAATTAACGCTCCGGCTTTAAAGGTTTCATATCAATAAAGAAATTAATATATTTATGATAATAAAACAAAATAGAAAAAATTATAATAAAAAGATTTCCAATTTAATTATATATATAAATAAATTATCAAATGTGACCAAGAATTAATGTGAAAAGTAATTAAAAATAATTTTTTTACATTTTAGTGGTTTTGAAGTCTGTTTTTTTTTATTTTTGTTAAAAAGTTTTTATTGTCATTTTTGTGCACTCTGTTACTCCATGCTAAAATCACGTCAAACTTCTTTCCTCCAAATTAAATTTTTTTTATTCGTTAGTAATGCTCCGTAAGACCGGTACTTTCAAAATGGAATTGAATTTTTTTTAATAGATAATTTTTTAATTTCTAGCTCAACGCGATACGTGTTAATAAAGTCCAATTGTTTTGAAACTTTGTTTTTATGAATTTTAAATCTATAAGAACAAAATAAAATGGTGCTCAAGAAAAACAAACGAAATTATTTTTCTCCATTCAAATAATTAGTCTAATGAGCACATATAAATAATTTTAGTATTGTTTAGTTCTATTGTTTTTTTTTCAATTGGGCTATTTTAGTATTATAATTACTGCTTTTGTGATGTTTTCAGTATTTTTTCTTCATTAAAAAATAATATAATATATTAATCATCAAATATTGAAATTCTCCTGGATAGAGCTACGTTTTGTCAGTAATGGCACAAAAAAAAAAAGATGAATATAGTATTCCTTATACAATATAGTACACTTCTTGCTCAGTTGGTTGCTTGCTTCAAATTAATTTCCAATGTATTTTCATATCATGTCAGAATATATAATTATAAAGATTTGTTATTTAATCACACATAGATCAAAGGAGAATACATTTTAACCTTTTTTAAGCAAAAAAGTTATGAATAGTTCAATTAAATTTCATACAAAAATATAACGTAAAACATTTATATTAAATAAAAGCTAAATGAAACGCAGACAAATCTTTGTTTTTTAAAATATTAAAAGAAAAATATACTGAGAGATTTTAGACGTGTTCTTAAATAAAATCGACGTTTTAATTATATAAAATAATTTTATTATTCTGTTTCGTAGCAGCGAAAATTAACGAACTTTTTAATCGCAGGCCAAAAGAAAAATTAATCTTTATATCTCTTTCTAAGTTCGGTTGCCACATTTTACAATTTCAGCATTACCATCATAAAAACAATTTTTACACAGTATTTTAAATAAAAAGGAAATAAAAACTAAATGTATGAACATTTTTAAATTGAATAAGTGATTTATATGAAAATATTATTAAATCCTGATTTCGCCACAGTGCTCCCCTGCTAGTCTCGGAACCGGTGACTAACGATACGAAATCTTAAATCGAACTCGTCTTCCTGACCGTGTAACCGTTCCAATTTTAAAAACTTTTTTTTTTTTTGATTCGCCCGGAGGTATGGAATCTTTCAAAGATACGTATACCCGAGCTATACACAATAAAGCCCTGCGTCGGTGCATCTATTTGAACTTACACACACTGTGATTTATAGCATTGCTCACAGTTGACTGTCATCTAATAACACTTGAGAGTTTGATTTGCTCAACAGCAAACGAAAGCCTACAACGACAAGCAATACACACTTTCTCTCTCGGCAATCCAAGCATGGCGTATTTTTGTTCGTCAACGCCACAAGCAATGAAATTTAATCGTTAAGGGTAGGATGAGCAATAAAATAAATAAAATAAAAAAATAAAAAGCAATATATGGCAATAGATCATTTGGATCATTTTGATCATTTTGATAATTTTAATCAGCGGTAGTCAGCTCCTAACTAGACATTTTCTTATATCAACTTCAAGATTTTCAAGATTGACTAGGTAAAAATGGGTCGCTGAATCCGAATCCGTGGTCAGAATTTCAAAATTATAAAATTTTGAAATAATAGGGTTGCCACCTAATATTATGTATTTTTAAGAGTTTTAAACATAATTTATCAGTGTTAGGGGGTCGCTGATATTGAATCTGAAGTCAGAATTTTAAACTTCAAGATGGTGGATAGGGTTGCCACCTTCATTTTTTGCATTTTTATGAATTCGGGGCTGGCAAAACAAAAAATGATACACCAAAAAGGGGTCGCTGAATCCGAATCCATGGTCAGAATTTCAAAATTATAAAATTTTGAAATAATAGGGTTGCCACCTAATAATATGTATTTTTAAGAGTTTTAAACATCATTTATCAGTGTTAGGGGGTCGCTGATATCGAATGTGAAGTCAGAATTTTAAAATTCAAGATGGTGGATAGGGTTGCCATAATAATTTTTTTATTTTTACGAATTAATTTTTATTTTTTAAAGTAAAAGCAACCCTATTATTTCAAAATTTTATAATATGAAAAATTTTTCAGAAACAAATTTTTTTTTCTTTGTTGATAGAATTGAATGGAAAAGTAAACAAAAATTATAAAAACCTGACTGAAAGACGTCCTCAAATGTCCCAAAAAGCACAAGTTTACACAAAAGTTAGACTTTAATATTCAAAAACACTGGAATAACTTAAAAAATTTTCGCAATGAAATTATCAAACAACCTGTTCAGAACGGGAGTTGATTGAGAACTGATTGAGAACTCAAACCTTATCACCTCTTTCTAGAACCTCAAAAAGACCCTCGTAGGGTGGCTCCAAAGGTGCTCGGACCCAATCCACGCGCACGAACACATGAGTGCTTGATGACAACTCCCTTTGGATAATTGTTTTTGGCGTATTGTGATGGTTAGTCGTATTTGGCTTCATGTTCTGCATATGTTTGCGTAGGTTTTTAATACATTCAGACTGACTGTCATTGATGACGGTTTTTACAAAGAACTCGCCTGGAAGATGAAGTGGTGCACCATACAATAAGTCTGCTGAACTGGCTCCTAAATCTTCCTTAACAGTAGATCGTAGTCCAAGGAGTACCAACGGTATGATGTCAGTCCAATCGTTCGAGTTGGAGCACTTTAAGGCAGTCTTCAACGTACGGCGCTCTATAATGCCGTTGCACTGAGGGTGAAATGCTGTTGTACTGAAATGCCAACCGCCATGTACTTGCGTTAACTCTCGAAAAAGTGACGATTCAAATTGTGTCTGTCGTGATTTTTTGTAGCACACCATAATGAGCTATCCAACCATTCAGCAGCGCAGAAGCCACCGTCTCTGCTGTTATGTCTTGAAAAGGAATCGCTGCAGGCCATCGCGAGTATCTGTCGATGCATGTCAAACAGTAGCGGTTGCCTTTTGAGACAGGAAGAGGGCAGAAATATCTATGTTGACGTGCTAACTGTTAGTTACCCAAAGTCGCTAACTGTTGGAATACACTTTTGTACGAACTGAGTTACATCTTTCTTCATTAGTGGCCAGACATAGCGCTCCGCCAACAATCTCTGTGTAGCCTTAACACCGGGGTGCGAAAAGTTGTGTAACTTGTTAGTTGTGTAACTCGGAATTTTTTTACTGCAAATAGACGCATTTTGTTGTACGCCACATTGCAATAAACCATTGAAGTTGACTCTGGAATGGGTAACAATTTCAGTTGAAGAGAATACTGATTACCTGGTTCCAACATTGTTTTCAGCTCATCGTCACTCTGAGCTGTAGCCAAAGTTTCAAAGACAACAACCTCAATGAAAAGAGCATTGATACGCGAAAGCATTTCAACTATTCCATTTTTGCTGCCTGCTAAATACCGAATGTCAGTAGAATATAATTGACTTATAAAATAAAGATATCGGAGTCTGCGTGGAGAAGCATTTTCACTGTTTTGTTTAAAAGTGTAAACGAGTGGTTTGTGATCCGTAAATATCACAAAGTCTCTTTCGTCCAAAGTAGATTTGAAGTACTGCACATTAAGATATATTGCCAACAGTTCCCTTTCATAGGTGCAATATTTATTTTGTGCAAGCGAAAAAATCCTAGGCTGAACATTGTTTTCGAAAACTTGCTGCAAAACGGCACCTACTGCATCGTTAGAGGCATCAACTGTCAACGTTAAGCGGGCCTCTGGCGCCAAAAAGCTTGGAAGCGTAGCGTTGGCAAGATCCTCTTTTTAGGTATTTAATGCCTCGGTTGCCTCATCCGTCCAGTCGAGGAGGGTCTTGTCATTTTTTTGTTACCTTTTATAAGAGACTGTAGCTTAGACTGATTGATAGATGCTCACGGAAGGAACGGCCGAGAAAAATGTATCATTCCTAAAAACTTTTTTATATCCTTGGCGATTACAAGATACAGTTTATTTACGTGCCAGAAGATTTACGTGCCAGAGTAAACGATGACCTGCTAGAAATCGCCAAATGGGCCAGTGAAAACAACCTCTGCTAAGACCCCAAAAAATCTCATGTGCTACCTGTTATGAAATATAGATACCCATTTACTGAACTACCTCATGTCTTCCTTAATGGAACTAAACTTAGCCTTGTTAGCAAAGTAACTAATCTCGGTTTTATTATGAATTCTTCACTTACGTGCGAAGACCATATCAACAGTGTGGTAAGTAAAGTTTATTGTTCCTTACGTAACCTAAGAAAAACTGCACCATTTATTCCAAAATAAACAAGAAGAAGACTGATAGTACAATTAGTCGTACCCATAATAACCTACTCTGAAGTTGTATATAGTAAGCTCGATTCAAGGTCATCACATAAGTTATTAGTGGCATAAAACAACGCAGCTCGATATGTTTACGGTATCCGAAGGTTTGATCATATATCAACACACAGTAATCGCGTTTTTGGCTGCGGTTTTATAACTTTCTCAATGCAAGAAACTGTATTTTCCTTCATCGACTTATGTATTCAAAAAGACCTAACTATCTATTTGAAAAACTTCAATTCTGCAGGTCCGCCAGAAGCCTTTTTTTCCCTAGTTCCCCCCTTCAAATACAGTGAATCTAGGAGACTGTTTTTCATTAGTGCAATTAGACTTTGGAATACCCTTCCAAATTGTATTAGACGCGTCAGCAACAAAACAACCTTTAAGCGCCTCATCTATGACTATTTATCCTCACTATTTTTATCTCAAACTTTCTCATTATTTATTTCTTACATAAACTCTATACTTTAACTTCTCACTTTACTGTCTAACTTTAATTTCTCACAATAAATATATTTATATCATTTATTTAACTTAAAATGTTATCTAGCACTAAGTTTTCCTATGAATATGTTGTTATATATTTAAATTGTTACTTTGGGTTTCTGTTGTAATAAATGAATATTTTCAAAAATTAAAGTTTTTTCTAAATGACCTCTATATTTATTATGTTGACTTTATATGATTTAAATACAAATTCTAAATGTTTGATAGTTTAAATCATACTTGATTTTAAATACAAATTCTAGTTGTTTGATAGTTTAAAATCGTTTATTGAGCTTAAGGTCAAAGTTAGAACAATTAATTGTTCTAACGAATTTTTCCAAAGAAACAACAACAACAACAAAGTTTTTTCAATGGCCGCATTCAGCGCAGACAACAGTTGGCAACTGTTGTGTAAAAATTCGCTGAATGGTACAAATTTGGTAGCGCTAACTAAAACTGATAAAGTAGCGAACGCCTTTTAATCGAGCGAACAAATTCTATGCTACATGAACACAACTATTTGCTTAACTGTCAGATGCTGTTACTGACGCTGTTAAATTAATAAACGCAGAAAGAACGCAGCAAATTTAAGTGAGAAACCTTTGCAATTGAATTAAATTTACATAAAAATTAAATTGAATCTAACTTCTGACGTGTAGAGTAGCAACACATTCAGAGAAAAACATCGTGAACTAAGGTAGCGCTACAATTACAGTTTACAACAGTTGTCTGCGCTGAATGCGGCCAATATGAAAAGGAAAAAATCACTAGCTTGGTTTTATTGTACAATTTCTGCTATGCTAAAAGCGTCATCAGAAATCTTTGTGATTACCCGTGCAAGCGCGCGCTAACGCACTGCACCATCGGGGCGATGAGATTTGAAGCGTCAATTTCTCATTTTTTCCTCAATTTCATAATGTCACATTTGTTTTTGTATTTCTGTTTTACTTTAGTTTCTATGCTTATGTTATTATATGTAGTCCAACAGCCTGCTGGAAGTCTGCACTAACAAAGCATGTTTACTGACGTTGTTTTTAGAATTTTTGCTGATTTTGTTTTCAGCTGTTTCCGTTTGGTCGAGCTCTACCATTTTATTAAAGTTTTTTCTAAATTACCTCTATATTTATTATGTTGACTTTATATGATTTAAATACAGATTCTAAATGTTTGATAGTTTAAATCATACTTGATTTTAAATACAAATTCTAGTTGTTTGATAGTTTAAAATCGTTTATTGAGCTTAAGGTCAAAGTTAGAATAATTAATTGTTCTAACGAATTTTTCCAAAGAAACAACAACAACCTTGTTCCTTTTCATATTGAAAAAACTTTGTTGTTGTTGTCGTTTCTTTGGAAAAATTCGTTAGAACAATTAATTGTTAGAACAATTATTGGTTGCAATACAATGAAGCCAAATAATTTGCACAAATTTTAATTTTAAAGTAAACTCTTTTATTGTGCTTTTCTTTAGCATAGCAAAAAAACTTCTTTCGCATAGAAAAGAATATCCTTTTTGTTTTTTAGTACGCCCCTTTGTAAATTCAATAAAAATTAGTCTTTGTCACAAAGAAGATTTGTCTTTGGGCACAATTTAACCAAGAAAAATCTTAGCGGCAAAGTGCATTTTATTTGGTTTTACATACTTTGTCTCAGTGTACAACACTCTATCACTTTTACTCAGCTCTATCACTTTTACTCACTTTGAACAGTTTGTCATTAAGTTTCCCCACATTTAAAATAGAAAAAATAGCTTAAATTTCTTAAGTTTCTTTATGTTTTAAATATAATCAATCTTTATTTTGAGATGTGAGTGTGAGAAGTGTTTAATGGATGTATAAATGCATCTATATATATCTACACTATTATATAAAATTGAGTTGCAAATTTTCTTTTACCTGAGAACTCCAAAATTACTGTACCCCAGCATTTTTAGAGGTATTTTCCTTTTTTCATAAAAACTGAGTTTAATTAAAGTGTTACGTTTATTAAGAAATCATCTCAGATGCCACGCATTGCTTAATCATTTTCTTTTCACGTGTTACGAAACTGCGGTTCCCTGGGCCCTGCTAGTTTTAAATACAGCTTTTTTGTGTTTTAGTTAGACAACTTAAGAATAATATCACTGCAAAGTCAATATTAAAGATTAAATACTAATAAATTTGTTTAGTGAAATTAAACAGTAGTTGTTTAATTTTACTACATGTCAATAATAAATAAGACAAAAGTTGGTTAAAAAAATAAATGTAAATTTATTACAGCGAAATAATAGCACAATTATTTTTTAGAGAGTATATTTGCTGTTAACGAGTCTTTTTTAAAAATTGGAAAAGCATTTAGGTAGAGTGCTTCTGAATAATTTTGTGAATAGCTTATAAAATACCTAAATAAAAGCCCCAGTTATGTTATATTAAAAGTGTAAATTGCAATTACATCAAACTGCATCAATTAGCAATCCGATAAGCTTGATCATTCGTGAGATTCTATTAAATTAGCTGTAAACTTGCCTTTTGTTTCCACATAAAAATTGCTTTCTGTAACTGCTGATAGATTTTCGAAATAAAATTGTCACCAATCAATTTAACGTCACCAAAATGCTTCAAGCTCTACAATTCATAAAAAATATGTGTAAAATCCAATCTTTATCGTTACCCATGAGAAGCCAACAGAAGAAGCTTCAACAAAATTAATTCAATTAAAATCAAAAAGTTAGAAATCAGCAGGGGAAAGTCCGTTAGTATAAAAAATGCACAAAAAAGGCTGTACTGGCAGTCGCTTAGCTTTTATGACAAGTTTTTACCGTTTTATTTCGCCATTGAAATTGCAATCGTAAAACGTATTAAAATGCATTGTAAGAAAAAGGACACGAGCGGACGGAACGCAACCAAATCACTGACAATCAGCACGAAATAACATTTTGACTTGGACAATTGAGCGATTGCGCCATTTTTATGATGGGTCCATATATATTCATCCGCGTACGCATTTACGTCCACCAGACTGAACCTCAGTCAGTCAGTCAGAGATACTCGGCGCTCAGTGCTAAACGAGTCATGCGAATGAAAGCGATTTATTTTTTATGACAAACTTCTCTAAATTTTCATTGTTTTTGCTCTAGTACATGTACTTTTTCTTGCCTAGATTATATTCACAGTAGCGTTAAAATAGGAATTAAATTTCTCTGATAGCGCTAAAACTGCTGACTTCAGTTGAGTCAGTGAAGCAATAAAACGCAAATTGAAAAGGGATTGAGTTTGAATGATTCTACGCATCAGTGGCTTGGAAAATGAGATTTTTATGAAATTTTTGCTTATCTTAATGGAGTCCCCGAAAAAAAAGAAAGGACATGCACATAAGTCTAAAACAATTAGACTTTTTTATTGAGTTTTTACATAACACTATATACCATTCATAGCACATAATTGCAGATTGTTAGAACTTTAGTGAATTTTAACTTGCACACATGTTTCGCGCGTTTTCTGTCTTACCATTTGATAAACCTTTTGAAATACGAAACACGCACATCTTGCGACCATCCTGTCGCTTCTTAACTGATTTGCTTTAACATTCTTTCAAACTCTTTCAGCCAATGTCTACATTAATTAACAGCAGTTCCAGCAAACAAATGACCTCCAAACCAGCCAACTTGACCTTGACGACATTACGTCATTTACATTTCAGCTGATCTTCATCTGACTGCATATCGAGCAACTCTTTCTTCTAAACGATCACTACTCATTGTTACTTTTGTTGTTGCTGCGCCTTATTTGCCTAAAATGACTCAAGGTCGTTAAGGTCGAATGTCCTTTTTGTGCGCACATTTACTTCGCTGAAGCTTATTATTGCGTAACGTACGTGCGAGAAGAGAGAAGCGAGACGAAGAATAGCCTACATACATTTTATAGTTGGCAATAATCGTAAAATTTTATTTCTACATAAATAGGCCTATCTTAAGGAACCCACCCAGAGATATGTTGTGAGGGTTGATATTTTTCTCATCGGCACTTTTCTTTTATGAGCATCAACTTTAAGTGGATGACTGACATTCAATGATCGTCAAAGTTGTGACAATTTTCTTGGTCAAACATTCTAATTGACATTGCTTTTTTTATTTCAACATATCAGATTAAATTGTTAATTTATCGAAACTCACCAACTACAGTTATCCGAAAGTCTTTGGCTTTAGTTAAATATTCAAAAATCTCCGTGGCTCAGTTTGGAAAATATTAAGTAGGTATAGCATATATAAGATACAAGTGCGTTTTTAAATAAGGATTTGATAGTTTTAATGTAAATTTTGATATATGCTGTGTTGTGAATGTTGTTTTCTGCATTCGAAAAATAATTTTATCTCAATGTGTTATTATTTTAATAAGGGGATGTTTTTTAAGTGAAATAGCTTCACTATTCATTTCCTTTATATAGTTGGAAATTGTGATGTGCTTAGATTTTTCTACATCTTGCCAACTTGTTTTGAATATGTCAATTGGATAATTTTTAAGGAGTTTGTGACAACCTAAATTTTTTTAGAAAATTTTAAATTGTGCTAATATGTACTCAAGTTGTGCTTCAATGTGCCGTAGAACAATTGAAATATAAAACTTTTTCTGCAATGAATGACAAATTGTTTTAATCTGCATATCAAAGCATCAGCAGAAGACATCACAGCACACCTTCCTAATTTATTAAAAATAGATAATGCGAGAAGCTCATGAAACTATAATCATAATTAATGTTACCAACTACTTGTACTTATTTTCAGCTTCAAATAATTATTTTTTTTTGTTAAATTTTTTTTTAAATCAAAGGCAGAATCCTGATTGGCCAACAGTGAAGAAACCGTAGAAAAAATTTGCTAAGATAACTTAATTTGATTTGTCTGCTAAGTTCTTTAAAACCATTATAGTATTACATCAGCACTTTGATTACATAAAATAGTATTGCAGTAGCGAAAAGTGGAAGATGCCCCCAATAAATATGTAAGCATTGTATTCATTTGGTAAATGGGTAATAGTTAGTTTGAATGTGCATAGATGGATGTATAACTTTTTAATTTATTGTTTTATTTTTAATAACAATTTTAATTTTAAATTTATGTATGTAATACAAATGAATACAATAATATTTTTTACTTAAAAGCTATTAAGTTTTAGATGGACTGCATTCTTAAATTAAATTAAAATAAATTAAATTAAATTAAATTAAATTAAATTAAATTAAATTAAATTAAATTAAATTAAATTAAATTAAATTAAATTAAATTAAATTAAACTAAACTAAACTAAACTAAACTAAACTAAACTAAATTAAATTAAATTAAATTAAATTAAATTAAATTAAATTAAATTAAATTAAATTAAATTAAATTAAATTAAATTAAATTAAATTAAATTAAATTAAATTAAATTAAATTAAATTAAATTAAATTAAATTAAATTAAATTAAATTAAATTAAATTAAATTAAATTAAATTAAATTAAATTAAATTAAATTAAATTAAATTAAATTAAATTAAATTAAATTAAATTAAATTAAATTAAATTAAATTAAATTAAATTAAATTAAATTAAATTAAATTAAATTAAATTAAATTAAATTAAATTAAATTAAATTAAATTAAATTAAATTAAATTAAATTAAATTAAATTAAATTAAATTAAATTAAATTAAATTAAATTAAATTAAATTAAATTAAATTAAATTAAATTAAATTAAATTAAATTAAATTAAATTAAATTAAATTAAATTAAATTAAATTAAATTAAATTAAATTAAATTAAATTAAATTAAATTAAATTAAATTAAATTAAATTAAATTAAATTAAATTAAATTAAATTAAATTAAATTAAATTAAATTAAATTAAATTAAATTAAATTAAATTAAATTAAATTAAATTAAATTAAATTAAATTAAATTAAATTAAATTAAATTAAATTAAATTAAATTAAATTAAATTAAATTAAATTAAATTAAATTAAATTAAATTAAATTAAATTAAATTAAATTAAATTAAATTAAATTAAATTAAATTAAATTAAATTAAATTAAATTAAATTAAATTAAATTAAATTAAATTAAATTAAATTAAATTAAATTAAATTAAATTAAATTAAATTAAATTAAATTAAATTAAATTAAATTAAATTAAATTAAATTAAATTAAATTAAATTAAATTAAATTAAATTAAATTAAATTAAATTAAATTAAATTAAATTAAATTAAATTAAATTAAATTAAATTAAATTAAATTAAATTAAATTAAATTAAATTAAATTAAATTAAATTAAATTAAATTAAATTAAATTAAATTAAATTAAATTAAATTAAATTAAATTAAATTAAATTAAATTAAATTAAATTAAATTAAATTAAATTAAATTAAATTAAATTAAATTAAATTAAATTAAATTAAATTAAATTAAATTAAATTAAATTAAATTAAATTAAATTAAATTAAATTAAATTAAATTAAATTAAATTAAATTAAATTAAATTAAATTAAATTAAATTAAATTAAATTAAATTAAATTAAATTAAATTAAATTAAATTAAATTAAATTAAATTAAATTAAATTAAATTAAATTAAATTAAATTAAATTAAATTAAATTAAATTAAATTAAATTAAATTAAATTAAATTAAATTAAATTAAATTAAATTAAATTAAATTAAATTAAATTAAATTAAATTAAATTAAATTAAATTAAATTAAATTAAATTAAATTAAATTAAATTAAATTAAATTAAATTAAATTAAATTAAATTAAATTAAATTAAATTAAATTAAATTAAATTAAATTAAATTAAATTAAATTAAATTAAATTAAATTAAATTAAATTAAATTAAATTAAATTAAATTAAATTAAATTAAATTAAATTAAATTAAATTAAATTAAATTAAATTAAATTAAATTAAATTAAATTAAATTAAATTAAATTAAATTAAATTAAATTAAATTAAATTAAATTAAATTAAATTAAATTAAATTAAATTAAATTAAATTAAATTAAATTAAATTAAATTAAATTAAATTAAATTAAATTAAATTAAATTAAATTAAATTAAATTAAATTAAATTAAATTAAATTAAATTAAATTAAATTAAATTAAATTAAATTAAATTAAATTAAATTAAATTAAATTAAATTAAATTAAATTAAATTAAATTAAATTAAATTAAATTAAATTAAATTAAATTAAATTAAATTAAATTAAATTAAATTAAATTAAATTAAATTAAATTAAATTAAATTAAATTAAATTAAATTAAATTAAATTAAATTAAATTAAATTAAATTAAATTAAATTAAATTAAATTAAATTAAATTAAATTAAATTAAATTAAATTAAATTAAATTAAATTAAATTAAATTAAATTAAATTAAATTAAATTAAATTAAATTAAATTAAATTAAATTAAATTAAATTAAATTAAATTAAATTAAATTAAATTAAATTAAATTAAATTAAATTAAATTAAATTAAATTAAATTAAATTAAATTAAATTAAATTAAATTAAATTAAATTAAATTAAATTAAATTAAATTAAATTAAATTAAATTAAATTAAATTAAATTAAATTAAATTAAATTAAATTAAATTAAATTAAATTAAATTAAATTAAATTAAATTAAATTAAATTAAATTAAATTAAATTAAATTAAATTAAATTAAATTAAATTAAATTAAATTAAATTAAATTAAATTAAATTAAATTAAATTAAATTAAATTAAATTAAATTAAATTAAATTAAATTAAATTAAATTAAATTAAATTAAATTAAATTAAATTAAATTAAATTAAATTAAATTAAATTAAATTAAATTAAATTAAATTAAATTAAATTAAATTAAATTAAATTAAATTAAATTAAATTAAATTAAATTAAATTAAATTAAATTAAATTAAATTAAATTAAATTAAATTAAATTAAATTAAATTAAATTAAATTAAATTAAATTAAATTAAATTAAATTAAATTAAATTAAATTAAATTAAATTAAATTAAATTAAATTAAATTAAATTAAATTAAATTAAATTAAATTAAATTAAATTAAATTAAATTAAATTAAATTAAATTAAATTAAATTAAATTAAATTAAATTAAATTAAATTAAATTAAATTAAATTAAATTAAATTAAATTAAATTAAATTAAATTAAATTAAATTAAATTAAATTAAATTAAATTAAATTAAATTAAATTAAATTAAATTAAATTAAATTAAATTAAATTAAATTAAATTAAATTAAATTAAATTAAATTAAATTAAATTAAATTAAATTAAATTAAATTAAATTAAATTAAATTAAATTAAATTAAATTAAATTAAATTAAATTAAATTAAATTAAATTAAATTAAATTAAATTAAATTAAATTAAATTAAATTAAATTAAATTAAATTAAATTAAATTAAATTAAATTAAATTAAATTAAATTAAATTAAATTAAATTAAATTAAATTAAATTAAATTAAATTAAATTAAATTAAATTAAATTAAATTAAATTAAATTAAATTAAATTAAATTAAATTAAATTAAATTAAATTAAATTAAATTAAATTAAATTAAATTAAATTAAATTAAATTAAATTAAATTAAATTAAATTAAATTAAATTAAATTAAATTAAATTAAATTAAATTAAATTAAATTAAATTAAATTAAATTAAATTAAATTAAATTAAATTAAATTAAATTAAATTAAATTAAATTAAATTAAATTAAATTAAATTAAATTAAATTAAATTAAATTAAATTAAATTAAATTAAATTAAATTAAATTAAATTAAATTAAATTAAATTAAATTAAATTAAATTAAATTAAATTAAATTAAATTAAATTAAATTAAATTAAATTAAATTAAATTAAATTAAATTAAATTAAATTAAATTAAATTAAATTAAATTAAATTAAATTAAATTAAATTAAATTAAATTAAATTAAATTAAATTAAATTAAATTAAATTAAATTAAATTAAATTAAATTAAATTAAATTAAATTAAATTAAATTAAATTAAATTAAATTAAATTAAATTAAATTAAATTAAATTAAATTAAATTAAATTAAATTAAATTAAATTAAATTAAATTAAATTAAATTAAATTAAATTAAATTAAATTAAATTAAATTAAATTAAATTAAATTAAATTAAATTAAATTAAATTAAATTAAATTAAATTAAATTAAATTAAATTAAATTAAATTAAATTAAATTAAATTAAATTAAATTAAATTAAATTAAATTAAATTAAATTAAATTAAATTAAATTAAATTAAATTAAATTAAATTAAATTAAATTAAATTAAATTAAATTAAATTAAATTAAATTAAATTAAATTAAATTAAATTAAATTAAATTAAATTAAATTAAATTAAATTAAATTAAATTAAATTAAATTAAATTAAATTAAATTAAATTAAATTAAATTAAATTAAATTAAATTAAATTAAATTAAATTAAATTAAATTAAATTAAATTAAATTAAATTAAATTAAATTAAATTAAATTAAATTAAATTAAATTAAATTAAATTAAATTAAATTAAATTAAATTAAATTAAATTAAATTAAATTAAATTAAATTAAATTAAATTAAATTAAATTAAATTAAATTAAATTAAATTAAATTAAATTAAATTAAATTAAATTAAATTAAATTAAATTAAATTAAATTAAATTAAATTAAATTAAATTAAATTAAATTAAATTAAATTAAATTAAATTAAATTAAATTAAATTAAATTAAATTAAATTAAATTAAATTAAATTAAATTAAATTAAATTAAATTAAATTAAATTAAATTAAATTAAATTAAATTAAATTAAATTAAATTAAATTAAATTAAATTAAATTAAATTAAATTAAATTAAATTAAATTAAATTAAATTAAATTAAATTAAATTAAATTAAATTAAATTAAATTAAATTAAATTAAATTAAATTAAATTAAATTAAATTAAATTAAATTAAATTAAATTAAATTAAATTAAATTAAATTAAATTAAATTAAATTAAATTAAATTAAATTAAATTAAATTAAATTAAATTAAATTAAATTAAATTAAATTAAATTAAATTAAATTAAATTAAATTAAATTAAATTAAATTAAATTAAATTAAATTAAATTAAATTAAATTAAATTAAATTAAATTAAATTAAATTAAATTAAATTAAATTAAATTAAATTAAATTAAATTAAATTAAATTAAATTAAATTAAATTAAATTAAATTAAATTAAATTAAATTAAATTAAATTAAATTAAATTAAATTAAATTAAATTAAATTAAATTAAATTAAATTAAATTAAATTAAATTAAATTAAATTAAATTAAATTAAATTAAATTAAATTAAATTAAATTAAATTAAATTAAATTAAATTAAATTAAATTAAATTAAATTAAATTAAATTAAATTAAATTAAATTAAATTAAATTAAATTAAATTAAATTAAATTAAATTAAATTAAATTAAATTAAATTAAATTAAATTAAATTAAATTAAATTAAATTAAATTAAATTAAATTAAATTAAATTAAATTAAATTAAATTAAATTAAATTAAATTAAATTAAATTAAATTAAATTAAATTAAATTAAATTAAATTAAATTAAATTAAATTAAATTAAATTAAATTAAATTAAATTAAATTAAATTAAATTAAATTAAATTAAATTAAATTAAATTAAATTAAATTAAATTAAATTAAATTAAATTAAATTAAATTAAATTAAATTAAATTAAATTAAATTAAATTAAATTAAATTAAATTAAATTAAATTAAATTAAATTAAATTAAATTAAATTAAATTAAATTAAATTAAATTAAATTAAATTAAATTAAATTAAATTAAATTAAATTAAATTAAATTAAATTAAATTAAATTAAATTAAATTAAATTAAATTAAATTAAATTAAATTAAATTAAATTAAATTAAATTAAATTAAATTAAATTAAATTAAATTAAATTAAATTAAATTAAATTAAATTAAATTA